>CM060325.1:13255994-13265994 GCA_030674155.1 Stramonita haemastoma | reverse complement strand
TCCCCTCTCTCTCTCATCTTGCGCACACGTTAAATCCTGTTCTGCTTTTCGTAAGAGTAGGCCATCGTGTGCCGGTGGGAACAGATGACAAGATTTACAAAACTGCATACATACGGGGACCGGATGAAAAAAAAGCACATGATTGCTTATTCTGTTATCCTCGATATAAAAGAATAAATAAATAAATAAATAAACAAATAAATCTCTCACTGGCATGCATGTGTATCAAATCCTGCAACCCTCTGATTCAAAGTAAAACTCTTATTTCAAATGGTTTGAACAAACAATCTACTAGTCTGTTTGCTTCATCAAGGCATCTGTGAAAGAAAACACACACAAACCAAAAAAAAAAAACTAAGGAAATTTTTTTTTTTTAAAAGAAACAAAAGAGAAACAAACACCTGAAACAATCAGCCAGTACTACATGTAGCTGTATGATACTGATCTAGAACAACTGAGTGTGTGTTTTATAGGGAGGGTGTGTGTGTGTGTGTGTGTGTGTGTGTGTGTGTGTAATCATGACTTCATGACCATAATTGCCCCAGTACGGTCCCTAGTTTGTTAAGGATCACCCCCCCCCCCCCCCCCTCTCTCTCTCTCTCTCTCTCTCTCTCTCTCTCTCTCTGACTCCTATGAGTTTCTGTGTTACTGACTGTCAAGTTGAGCTACTGCAACAAAGTTTCACAATGACGTATTTTCTGGAGAATAACTGACGTCAGATCATAACCTTATTATGATACTCCCTTCCCCCAAATCTCCTTAAAAGGCAAAGCCGAAATATTGGGGAACACCTAGAGTCTATCTGTTTAGTGTTTTACTTTCCCCATTGCTTTACACACGCACGCACGCACGCACGCACGCACGCACGCACACACGCACACACACACACACACACACACACACACACACACACACACACACACAAGCGCCTTCCTTTAGAAGAATACCGACGACTTGCTTGCGCGAAAAATATTGTCAGAAGTTCATCATGCAGCAATTTTGTCGCAGAAGAGGTTAAGATGAAATCGGATGTTGATTTTCCCAAAAGAGCAAAAACTATTTTTTCCCCTGACTACAATCAGATCCTATTCGAAAGAATTACTGGACAAAGCGGGAATCATTCCAGAGAATGTTGATGTCGAGCAAAAAACCATGCCATGTCCAAAGTGGGAGCAAAACAGAGCACACATTGAGCATACACCTTACAGGAAAGACGATAATCCACATATTGTAATCAGTTCCGTTAGATCGCACATTGAAAACACATACCCAAATCACCTAAAAATCTGTACAGATGGATCACTTCTTAGCAATCAACAATCAGGTGCAGCCTTTGTCATCCCCGATTTTAAAACTGAAAAATCTTACTATCTTGGAAAAAACAGACCTGTTTATACTGCGGAGCTAATGGCAATTCTAATGGCTCTCAACTATATGAATGAACTTCCTTTTCCTGTTATCAAAATTTTATTTTGTGTCGATTCAAAGTCAGCATTACACTCACTTAGATTGGTTTCAGTAAAATCGCATTCTAATATTGTGAAAGAAATTAATCGTGTAATACATTGTCTGATATAAGAGGAACAGATGTGAGTTTCTGTTGGGTGCCCTCTCATCTTGGCTTGTATTATAATGAGTGGGCTGATCGTGCCGTCAAAAGGGGTGCCAATCGAGAGAAAGGATCAATAACGTTAATGTATCCACTCTCAATCTCTGAGAGTTACAATCTATTGGAAAAAGAATCCAAGACTCAAACGAAACTATTAGAGATTTTGGTAGCAATTCTAAACATCAAATTGTAAAGGCTTATAACTTAAAACATATTGTTTCAAATTTCCCCCATTACGGTATGGCAAAGCTCAGACAAGTAGTCTGCTACTTGCTCCCTGTGGACTCCCGACCCCGGGGGTGAGACACAACGAATCTGGGTATGGCTGTGGCGGGGAGATTGAAATGAGCGGCGTGGGAACAGCAGTACGGGAACGTCACAGAAGACGAGGCAGCAAAAAAAAAAAAAAAAAGTAGTCTGCTACTTTATAGACTAACGCTAAATGCATATAAAACAAAATTTGTGACAGGTGTTACGTGCTGTTGTGATAAAAACATTTCAAGTTTTCATTTAATTTTTGAATGTGAGTCTTTAAAAACGTATTTTCCCAATATTCCTGATTGTTCATAAGAAAATGTTATTAGTAGTAGGCCTCCGTCAATCGGTGTCGACTATGGAATTCGCGCCAAAAGAACGGTCATTTGTTCAGCGACAACGCCGGCTGTGGCTGGTCAGTCCAATGCGAGAGTGGCAGTCTCTGTTGCATCTGATGCAGATGTGGCTTGTTGAGGTGGCTGGAGTACATGCCTCCCGCTTGGCTCTCTTTTTGTTTTGGTGCGGTGTGGATCTTTTCTTCACCACACTTCAGCTGTTTGTGGAGAACACTGCGGCAGCGGTCAGCCGCTACCTCCTCCCAGTTCTCTGTATTGATGTCCAGGGCTTTCATGTCACGCTTGCAGATGTCTTTGTAGCGCAGTTGGGGGCGGCCAATGCTTCTCTTGCCGGAGGCAAGTTCACTATAGAGGAGATCTTTAGGAATGCATCCATCCTCCATCCTTCTCACGTGACAGAGCCATCTGAGTCTGCGTTGTCTGAGGAGTGTGTACATGGTGGGAAGACCTGCAACCTCGAGGACCTGAGCGTTGGTAACTTTGTCACTCCAGTGGATGCCGAGGATGCGACGGAGAGAACGCAGGTGGAAGCTGTTCAGTTTGCGCTCCTGTTTGGAGTATGTTGTCCATGTTTCACTGCCATATAGGAGAGTGCTGACGATGCAGGCGTTGTACACTGCCATCTTGGTGGAAATTGTCAGCTTTGGGTTCTCCCAGACGCGGGTGGTGAGGCGTCTTAAGGTCGTAGCAGCCTTGCCAATGCGCTTGTTGATCTCGGCATCAAGGGACAGGTTGTCACTGATGGTGGATCCCAGGTATGTGGACTGGTGTACGATGTCGAGCTGGTAGTTATCGATGTAGATGGCTGGTGTAGTAACCACATCCTGACTCAGCACATTGGTCTTTTTCAGGCTGATTGTCAGTCCGAAGTCTTTGCAGGCCTGGGAAAACCTGTCCAAGAGGCGTTGGAGTTCTTGCTCAGTGTGCGAAGTGACAGCAGCAGCAGCAGCAAAAAGCATGTCCCTAATTGTTTTCTCCATCACTTTTGTTTTTGCTTTCTGCCCAGCCAGGTTGAATAGTCGACCGCTGGATCTGGTGCGTAGGTATACACCTTCTGTTGCAGTTCCAAAAGCGTGCTTTGGGAGCAGGGCAAAGAAGATGCCAAAGAGGGTGGGAGCAAGGACACAGCCTTGCTTGACTCCACTCTTAATGTCAAATGGGTTGGACATGCTTCCCTCATACTGGATTGTTGCCTTCATGTCATCATGAAAGGATCTGATGAGGCTATGGAGTTTTGGGGGGCAACCAATTTTTGGAAGGATGTTGAATAGCCCTTTCCTGCTGACTAGGTCAAAGGCCTTGGTCAGGTCTATGAAGGCTATGTAAAGGGGTTTGTGTTGTTTTCTGCATTTCTCCTGAAGATGGCGTAGGGAGAATATCATGTCCACCGTGGAGCGTTCAGCTCGGAAGCCGCATTGTGATTCAGGGTAGACTTGCTCAGCAAGTTTCTGGAGGCGCACAAACATAACACCAGCGAAGAGTTTTCCTACCATGCTCAGGAGAGATAAGCCTCTGTAGTTATTACAATCACTCCTGTCACCTTTATTCTTGTAGAGAGTGACGATCTTGGCATCTCTCATGTCTTGTGGCACAGCTCCCTCCCTCCAACACTGGCATAGGACGTCATGAAGGGGCTGTAGTAAGGTGTCTTTACAGATTTTGATAAGGTCTGGTGGAATGCCATCGGTGCCAGGTGCTTTGCCGCTAGCTAAGCTGTCAATTGCTTTGCGGAGTTCAGCAAGGGTTGGTTCAGTATCTAGTTCCTTCATGATGGGCAGAGGCTCAATGGCATCGAGGGCTGAGTTGGAGACTGTGTTCTCTCTAGAGTAGAGCTCAGGGTAACGCTCCACCCACCTGTCCATCTGTCTGCTCTTGTCGGTCATCACCTCCCCATTTGAGGTCTTGAGTGGGGCAGTTTTGCTCTGTGTTGGCCCTAGAGCTGTCTTGATGCCTTCGTACATTCCTCTGATGTTGCCTGAGGCAGCTGCAGTCTGGATGGAGGCACTGAGCTGTTGCCAGTATTCGTTGGCACAACGTCTTGCAATCTGTTGCACTTTGTTTCTGGCTGCTCTGAGTGCTTGCAGGGATTTCTCACTAGGAGAGCGCTTGTATTCAGCAAGGGCAGCACGCTTTGCGTCAATGACGGGGGAGAGCTCGCTAGACTTGGCATCAAACCAGTCATTGTTCTTGGAGGTCTTTTTCCCAAAGGTTGCGAAGGCTGTTTTCTGAATGGCTTCCCGGAAGTGGTTCCATTTCACAGAGGCTGAGCAGTGCTGGTGTTCGTCAGACAGAGCTTCTTTGAAAGACTTGGCAAATTCTTTGACTTTCTCTGGAAGATGCATGGTGGTGATATTGGTGCGAGGCTTGCCTTTCTGTTTGGAGCTCTGAAGTTTCTTTGAATGTAAGTCTTTAAAAACGTATTTTTCCAATATTCCTGATTGTTCTTTAGAAAATGTTATTAGTGACTTTTTATTAATGTTCAGAATTTGTGAATGTTTGCTTCAAAGTCCAGTTGCCCGTTTACTTTAGATTGGACATTACTTTTTCCTTGTTCCAAAATCATTTTATTTTACCTGATACCTATTGCCTGTTAAAACACACACACACACACACACACACACACACACACCGCGCGCGCGTACACACACACGTACACACACACACACACTCACTCATACATGCATTGTAGCATCTAGTTTATTCAAATTTATTTGCTTTCCTTTTTTATTATCTTTTTGTATGTGTAGTTCAAGCAGTTTTTGATGGTTAGACCTGGGTGGTGATGGTGGGTGTTTTTTTTCTCCTAATATCCTCCACTCACCTGTTCAAACAAACACACCGACATTAATTGTCATCTCTTTCACCTCCTATAAACCTGCCTAAAATCACCGTTTGGTAGATAGACTTTGGAACACACACACACACACACACACACACACACACACACACACACACACACACACACACACACACACACACACAAACACACACACACACACACGATTGATATCACTAAATAGTGGAAGGACGTTAAACTGAAGAACTAACACAAGCGCACGCAGACACTCAAACACACACACGCACGCACGCACGCACGCACGCACGCACGCACGCACGCACGCACGCACGCACGCGCGCGCGCGCGCGCGCACGCACGCACGCGCGCGCGCGCGCGCGCGCGCGCGTAGTGGGCATCCACCAGTCTTCAGGTTACCGAGCGTTGGAGGGGATTTTTCCTCTGGAGTGAACATCAGTGCTGACTCCACTCTCCTCATAAGTCCTTCGGATGAGACTACAAACCGATGCCCCGTGTGCGAACACACGCAGAACCATCTTGCGCACACGTTAAATCCTGTTCCGCTTTTCGTAAGAGTAGGCCATCGTGTGCCAGTAGGAACAGATGACACGATTTACAAAAACTGCATACACACGGGGACTGGATGTAAAAAAGCACACGAGTGCTTATTCCATTATCCTCGATATAAAAGAACAGATGATAAATAAACTCGTCTAGTGGTAGTATAGGATTATTTGTAGCAGAATAATAGATATGATCGATGGATAAATACAGTCTAAAATATAGCGCTATATAAGTTCCATGTATTATTATTATTATTATTATTATTATTATTATTATTATTATTATTATCATATATTATTATTATTATTATTATTATTATTATTATTATTATTATTATTATTATTAAAATATTCTTTGTACAATGGATTCAAACATAAAAGGACGAATAAAATATATAAAAAAAATAATAATAATAATAATATTTTTTAATAAATAATAATAATAATAATAATAATAATAATATAATAATAATAATAATAATAATAATAATGATATAAATAATAATAATAATAATAATGATAATAATAATAATAATAATAATAATAATAATAATAATACATGAAATTTATAAACCACTATCTCTTGAAAAACAATCAAAGCCCTTGCATTCGACCTATACAACACACAAGCAATCAATAACAATTGATAGTTTTGACAAATTCAAATGTACACACACACGCACACACACGCGCGTGCGCGCGCGCACACACACACACACACACACACACGCGTGCGCGCGCACTTACAAAGGTTACAAACTTTGGAAAGGTGAAGGGGGTTCAGATATTAAAGGCAGGGACAGATAGGAGATGAAAATGGGAGGCGAAAATCTTAGGTTTGAAAGAAATGGGTCTTGAGGTTGGATTGAAAAGTATCATAAGTAGGCTTTTGCCGAAAGGAGAGAGGGAGGTCATTCCAGATGGATGGACCAGAAATAGAGAAAGATCGGCGGCCAACGGTAGATACTAGATAGGCTAAATCTGGGTACTGTTAAGGACTATCACCACCTGAAAAGATAATGACTTAATACTAAGATATTTTGAAGATGTTTATCATGTTATGCTTTTTTAAATTAATTTTTTAATCCCCGAAGACGGAAAGCGGTTGCCTAAACGGTTTGGAAGGGGTGGGGATGGTCGTCTATGCAAGTCTGTTGCCCTATTGGCGAACCTGGGAGCTCTGTTTAAGAAACGAAATAAAAACGATGTATACAGTACATACAAAAAAACACAACAGATTTATGTACATATTGATATATTTCATTTGCAGTGTCAGTGTCACTAGTGGTAATTGGATAAGGCAGAGGCTTCTTTACACCAGGCCCGAGAGAGAGAGAGAGAGAGAGAGAGAGAGAGAGAGAGAGAGAGAGAGAGAGAAGAGAGAGAGAGAGAGAGAGAGAGAGAGAGAGAGAGAGAGAGAGAGAGAGGGAGAGAGGCAAGGCAAGGCAAGGCAAGGCAAGGCAAGGCAAAGCAAAGCAAGGCAAATTCTTTTATTCGAGGATAATAAATAAGCACTCTTGTGCTTTTTTACATCCAGTCCCCGCCCCTTTCAGGAATAACATCAAGATAAAAAGATAATCTCTAACTAAACAACAACAATAATAATGATCCAAATACCAAGAACAAGAAACCATACCAAGTATCAAACAACAGGCAAGAAATAAGACAGATACAATAATAAGGTAATGATATAAAAAGGCACTCATTCAGAAACGAAAATAGGAAGAAAAAATTAATGATAATTTTGTTTAGAAAGAAAGAAAGAAAGAAAGAAAGAAAGAAAGAGAGAGAGAGAGAGAGAGAGAGAGAGAGAGAGAGAGAGAGAGAGAGAGAGAGAGAGAGAGAGACAGACAGACAGACAGACAGACAGACAGACAGACAGACAGACAGATGGGTGGAGTGGTGTTTGGAAAGAGTTGACAGCTCTGGTACCATGACAACTTACAGGCCCTGCGCGGAAGACAATGTAGGGGGTGGGGGTGGATAGTAGAGAAGAAGAATGGACAGGGTTCAACAGGTCATTTCGCCAATGTTGACAGCTCCCCATCACTGTCTGCTCTCCCCCTTCCCTCTTCCTACCACCCCCTTCCCCCCTCTGCTTTAAACCGGCTGTTTCCACAATTATTAAAGGATAACAATTCTTGGGATATGATGGGTTTGACTCGTTAGGGGCTTAATGGCAGCGCAACACATTTCCGCTCCCATGATAGACACCAAACAACAGTTGCTGTCTGAGTGTTCGACAAAGAAAAACAAGAAGCTATGCACTTGTACGCAGTTCTTATATAATACCCAACTCTCAGCAGCACACCACACGGAGTTTTCTGACCTGGGGGAGCAGTTGTACTGTTCTGTCTGCCAGCCTGACCAGTTCAGGACAAAACACACTTAGCGACACCACAACTTTCTAGCTGACGGACAGTTCCCACACTTTCTCTGCAAGTGCCTTGAGGGAAAGAAGGGGGAGAGGAGGAGGGTGGAGGGTGGAGGGAGGTATAGATAAATAGCCTACAGGAAGAAAGCCGCCACAAACAAAGGCAGTCACAAGATAGTAGTTGTTTGCCCTGTCTGTCTGTCTGTCTTTCTCATTTATACACATACTATAACACTATAACACTGTAACACACCGTACCCCCCCCCCCCCCCCCCCCACACACACACACACAGATATTGTTTGAGATGGTTAGAACTGCATTTTTTCTTTTTTGTTTATTGTAGTTCAGTAATGCAAAGTTGTTTTTGTTATCACTTAGCAGGTATTGATCCCCTGAAACTCCTCCTCCCATACCCTGCCATCTACACCCCTTCCCCTGACACCCTTACACCCTCTCTCTCTCTCGATTAAAAAAAAATTACACCATATGCAGTTCACATTCGCAAAACAGGATGTGTCTCTCTCTCTCTCTCTCTCTCTCTCTCTCTCTCTCTCTCTCTCTCTCTCTCTCTCTCTCTCTCTCTCTCTCTCCTCTCTCTCTCTCTCTCTCTCTTATAAAAGAATTTTGCCTTCTCTCTCTCTCTCTCTCTCTCTCTCTCCTCTCTCTCTCTCTCTCTCTCTCTCTCCTCTCTCTCTCTCTCTTCCTCTCTCTCTCTCTCTCTCTCTCTCTCTCTCTCTCTCTCTCTCTAATATCACAACTAGTGAAAACACGTTGAAATGAATTTGAACATACACATACAATAATTGTTTTTGTTGATGTTTTGAATTGATCTGGGTGTGGTTTTGCCCCCAAAGTGCATTTAGTCCTTAAAGGATAATGAATAAGCTGTTTATTACTTGTTCATAGTTCTTCGGCAAAACCAGTGGAAGCAATGTCAGAGAGAGAGGAGAGAGAGAGAGAGAGAGAGAGAGAGAGAGAGAGAGAGAGAGAGAGAGAGAGAGAGAGAGAGAGAGAGAGAGAGAGAGAGAACTTTGAAAACTTTCTTTATTCAAAGAGGGTAATAGAATAAGCAAAAATTGCTTTTTTACATCCAGCCCTCGGAAAAGACCCCCCCACCCCCACCCCCCAACACACCCAAAACAAAAGATAAACAAGCAAACAAACCCCCCAGAGTATACATGAAAAGTTGCAAATGTACACAATATGAAAATAGATAATGAAATACTTTCTAATGAACAAGCAAACACTAAATACAAAGGGTACAGAAAAAATCAATTTCAAGATTCATGAGAGAGAGAGAGAGAGAGAGAGAGAGAGAGAGAGAGAGAGAGAGAGAGAGAGAGAGAGAGAATGAAGAATGAATGAATGAATGAATGAATGAATGAATGAATGAATGAAGGAAGGAAGGAAGGAAGGAAGGAAGGAACGAATGAACGAACGAACGAACGAATGAATGAATGAATGAACGAATGAATATTTAAAGAGGGTAATGGCATAAACCACCCTTCTGGGGAAAAGGAAGAAAAGAAAGGCATAGCAATAACAAACAAACTGCACATATACATTGTATGAGTGAAGAAAAAAGAAGAAGAAATCCATAATATCATCCAAATACAAGAAACATTTTGTACGCTTATGCTTTTATCTTTTACAAAATAAGAGTACAAAATCACAAAATCAGATTAGAAAATAGAGAAGGAAAATATGATTGACTAGAGAGTAGAGTAGAGTAGAGTAGAGTAGAGTAGAGTAGAGTAGAGTAGAGTAGAGTAGAGTAGAGTAGAGTAGAGTAGAGTAGAGTAGAGTAGAGACTGACAGAGAAGGGATAGACAGGCAGATGAGAGATAGAATACAGACAGACGGACAGACTAAAGACACTCAGTTTCACAGGCAGACAGACAGACAGACAGACAGACAGACAGACAGACAGACAGACAGACAGACAGAGAATGACAGACAACTGATAAAAAGACATATAAAACATGATTAAATGAAGTCATGGCAAACCATGACTGACATTTTGTCCGATTAACAAGAAAGAGAAA
>CM060325.1:13248494-13250994 GCA_030674155.1 Stramonita haemastoma | reverse complement strand
TGTATACATATCCTTTACATTGTGATTTCGTTGTTTGGATCAACTGTACAGATGTGCAGGCCAGTTCTGTGGAGGATTTACGCCTGAAAGCCATGCGAATAATTGTCGGGAGCTGTTCGTTTGTGGAACTAGCTGTAAGAAACTGCTTTTTCTGAATGAACATATCTTTATACCAACTGAAAATATGCACACAAACATCGCTTACAGCAGCATTGGAGCAAAACTAGTCATCACATAAACCAAGAAATGGGGAAAATACAAAACTATGGACTTACCGCTGACTGCAGGCAGACAGACAGAAGGAGGGATGTCTACAGGCCACAGGACAAACAGCACCTGGTCCTGTTATTGTGAAGGTGGTCGAAGCTTTGCAGAAACTTCCATCATGAAATCGCTGCACTGACTTGGACTGAGGGTTTCTGTCCGTACAACTGCGTGCGTGTTAATGATGATGGCGTTTGCGTTACTTCTTTAAAACAAAAAATAACCCATCATGTAATTGATGATGTAGCGTTTCTGTTACCCACATTTTTTCAAAACCACTTTTGCCACTCCACAAAACAAACTGAAAGTAGCGGTACACTGGATAGGCTGGTCATCTCATTTTATCGCATGGAGAATGTTCGATGCTTCCCAGCGTTGCCGATAGCAGACCTAGTTAACTTGTCATCAAATTAGGTCACTGTGCACTGTGGCTGGCCCGGTTGCTTCTTTTGATATTGCAATTCTTCATTGTTAAACATTCTTACTAACCAGTGTTACTGTTCCAAATAGGAGTGAACTAAGTTACACAGACGTTTATCAAGTACATCTGCCTGCTGTAGTGTTTTGGAACACAAAAAAAAAAGAAATAAAAAGTTCATCTCATCCTGCTGGCATGCTGAAGGCCAAGAACTTTTCGTCACTCCTTCACAAATGATGAAGGTTATTCCCCTACACAACTTCACTAGCCAGTGCGACACACGTCAGTTCTTTGTCAAATCCAGTTTACAAATCACACAAAAGGAAAATCCAAGTCGTTCACCAAACCACAACAACAGCAGCCACCCTCAAACTCCTGTGTGTGCAGACATACCTGGTCAGACAGACGACATCAGCATTAGGCCTGTCTAGGGTGACAGAGGGAGGGCAGACAGGTCAGACCTTTGGCAGCTGCAACGTCTGATATTGTGAACATGCACATCATTATTTGGCAACACACACTCCTTGTCACCAAGACACTCTATCCACAGTATTTCCCGTGATTGACAGCGAAAACAACCCTTGTTTTTTCACACAAAGCAGGGACCTTCACACCCAGAGACGCCAAAAGCAGACGACAATTACCGAAAGTGACATGCAAGCGACCTGATTGGTCACAGGTAGACTGCACTCCACACTGCCGTCTGTTGGCTTGCATAGGTAACGTACTCTACAGCACAACACCACTTTTTGTTATGTTAGGCTATAGTCGAATTATATATAGTCCTTTCCAGATTTCTCCCATATCAGGACTGTGGTCAGAAGCAGAAAGTTCTCCCACTTCAGCACCTGGGCCACCCCAAAAATGTTACAATTGTAGAAGCAACTTCATGAAAACATACAACACCACTGCTTCCATACAAGGGGGCAGCGGCAGGTCACCATAGTCTGGCTGAAAGAGGTTTTAGGGCTGCTTTGGGCTGGCAGTCTGCATTGTTGTCGTGCGTTCCCCAGCCTAACACTCTGAGGGTCACCCAGAATGTGCACTCTGACTCACTCATCCCACCTGGGAATCACTGTGAGATTAAAATTGCACACTGAAGGAGAAGTTTGCGTGTATGACTGTGTTTTGGTATCTCGCTATATAGGCAGCCATACTTCGACTTCAAAGGAGCAGTCTACCATTGCAAAACGGCCATTGAGATACATACAGGAATCACACGAAAATGCCTGTAAAACAAAAGGCTACCGATCTGTTTTGATGCCAAACATTTTCCACATAATCTAAGGGGGAAAATTAATCAGGTTTTCTATTGTGGTGTTGTGTTTTACTTATTGTTTGATTGTGTGTGTTTTTGGTGATACCACTGACTGGTCTTTGTCCTTTCCATTTCTTCCACAGTTTGTATTGTTTACTTGTGTACAAAAAAAAAATCGTGGCTACGATTTGTGTGAAATATTATTGATTTGTTCTTTGAAGCAAGGCTTTTCCCCCTTCTCACTTTGAACTTAAATAATCATTTTAAAAATCCTTACTTTTGAAAGACTAACATCAAGAGCACAGAAATCCACTAGATGATGAATGAAAAGCTAAGCCAATAATTGCAATGATAATAGTAATGATAATGGTGAGAAAAAGAATATAATCATTGCTCTTCTTCTTAGTCTTTCTCTCTTCTTGTTCATATCATGAAAACAATGTACAGGTCGTGTGTAGGCCTACTCTTCTGCATTCGGTTTTCTTGTTATGTACGTGTGTATGAAGAAGAGGAGGGGGGGGGGGGGAGAGAGAATCAGCATAGCCGTTAGAGGGTTATGT
>CM060325.1:13210994-13238494 GCA_030674155.1 Stramonita haemastoma | reverse complement strand
CTATGTCCACCCTCAGTCTCAGCAGCTCGTTGTTGATGACGACTGACTTTCTTGCATCACTGATGCCTTGGAGGTCTTGGGACAGTCCGGATGACAATGTTCGACGTTCCAGCTTCCCAGTTTTAGGACTGGGCACCTGTTTCTCATGGTTCTTGTATTTTTGCCTGGTGCGAGTCTTACAGTCTGCTTGTCGATTTGATCCTAATCCCCAAGCACCCATTGAGGAAGGCAGACTGTGGCGGGACAACACCTTATTGGCTGGGGGCTGCCCAGCTTGAGGCGGACGGTAGCTGTCCAGTGAAATCCTAGGATTTCTCCCACCATCGGAAGCAACCCCTGGCGCCATGCTCTACGCCAGTCGAGCTTTGCAGCTTATAACCGGAAAACTGCTGCTTCCCGTGTCGTGTCCACACTGTGAGGCGAAGCTGGAGTGACCTCTCCAGGGCGCGAGCCTGGGCAGGATAGTATGGAGGACGAGCTGTTGCCCAGATAGCAGGTCCCCCCTCTCCACACTGATGATGGATCCAAAGGAACAGCAGAAGCTGATACAGTTTGGCACCAGCAGTGTCGCAGGAGTTGCCGGAACGTTACTGAAGTCAGAAGCGGACCGTCTTCGGGACTCCATCTCCGGATTTTTCCTCAGGGTTTACTCCCGAAGCCTTTCTCCCCAATGGGCAATCCACAAGGCAGTGGAGGTTTGGGGTCAGAGTTTTCCTTCTCCTAGGTGAGTTGCCTTACTGGGCTAACGAGTCCCATCTGCCCGAATGCGACAGGTAGTACTGGGCTACATTTTACCAGTAGAGGAGGGCGCAGTGGCTCCCAGGACGGGCCAGCCAGGAACTCGCCTGTGCAAGCCAAGCATGATGCCCCCCACTTGCGAGATCCACCTATGCCCACCCACCTGACCACAAGGCAGCTAGTAGACAAAGAAAGAATGAAGAAATTGAATTGTTCAAAGGTACGAAATTTGTTCGAAATCACTTGAGTTTGGAGTCGGAGCCTTGTCTTGGACAAAAAGTGTTGTTTTGAGCAATTTTCTGGGGATGCCTTTGTACCTGTATGTAGTGTGGATGTAAGAGTGATAGAGGAAAACAGCTGTAAGTAGAGAGTCAGAAGGGTTGTCGGGGTTGTCTAAACTATGACATATGATTATATGTATCTCACTCACTCACTCAGTCCCATGTCCCAAAGGACATAGGGGGGACATGAGAGAAGACACAACAGAGATCTTTTTCCATGCTTCACGATCCTGTGTGGCTAGTAGGAGGTGTTGCAGGGGTTGGGCGGTCCAGTCTTTGATGTTGTCAACCCATGATTTCTTTTGGCGGCCTCTTCTTCTCTTGCCCTCGACTGTTCCTTGCAAGATGGTTTTTGCTAGGGTGTTGTCTTGTGGTGTGACCAAACCACATCAGCTTTCTCCTCTTTATGGTGGAGAGCAAAGGCTCTTGGGGGCCCACACGCTTTTTTATTTCTTCTTTCACATAGTTATTGGTCTTGTGTTCTTTGTATGATATTTTGAGGAGTCTTCTGTGGCACTTGTTCTCGAATGCTTGGATTCTCCTCTCTAACTCTGCTGTCAGAGTCCATGATTCACAGCCATATAGGAGGATAGATATCACGAGGGATTTGTAGAGGTGGTATTTGGTGCAAAAGCTGATGTTGTTGCTTCTGATGATCCTCTGGAGTCTGACTAGAGCAGATGTTGCTGTTGCAATGCGAGCTTTCACTTCATTGTTTGATGTGCCATCTTTTGTTAGGATGGAGCCTAAGTATTTGAATTGGCTCACCTCTTCCAATATTTCTCCATTCATCTTTATTTCCGTGCTGTCATTACTCACGCTGTTGACCATGATCTTCGATTTCTCTGTACTGACCTCCATGCCGTAGACTGTCTGTGAGGATTTGCAGTTCTTGTTTGCTGCTGCCCATGAGGTCAATGTCATCTGCAAATCTGAGGTTGCAAAGGGGTTTTCCACCAATGGAGATGGAAGTGTGGTGGTTTTGCAGTGTCTCTGTCATGATGTTTTCGAGGAAGAGGTTGAAGAGTACAGGTGAGAGAAGGCAGCCCTTGCGGACCCCAACCGTGGTCTTGAAGAACTTGCCCACGTGATTGTTCATGAAAACTGCACTTCTTGCGTTCTCGTACAGAGCCTTGGTGACTTCAATTAGGCAGTTGTCAATGTTGAAGTGCCTGAGTACTTGCCAGAGGCTGTCATGACCCTGTCAAAGGCCTTTTTGAAATCTATGAAATTGTGGTACAAGTCTTTTTGGTGTTGGAGATGCTTCTCTATCAGAATTCTCAGATTGAAAATTTGTTCCATTGTGCTGCGTTTTGGTCTAAAGCCCGCTTGTTCTTCTGCCAGGAGTTTTTCCGCTTGATTTTTCAGTCTGTTGAGGACTACCTGCACCATGATCTTGCTAGGATGGCTTATGAGACTGATGGTTCTGTAGTTCTGGCATTGCTTGAGGTTTCCTTTCTTTGGCAGGGGTATTACAAGAGACTGTGTCCATTCTTTTGGCCATTCTTTCCTGTCGTGAATCTTCTGACAAAGTTCTGTGAATCGCCTTGCTGTTTCATTCCCTCCATTTTTTATGAGTTCAGCTGGGATGTTATCGATTCCAGGGGACTTCCCCTTCTTCAATTGTTTAATAGCTGTGTCTGCTTCATACCTATCATAACTATACACCGTCAGATACCAGGTGACATTGAGGCAGCCTTTGATACCTTCTCGATCAGGTTCAGGACCAAAATGGCACTTTCTGGGGAAAACTTGTTGAACTAAAGTGGGTGTACTGTGTATGTGTGACATCTAGAGTGATCTTAAGTGCTTCTGACAGCCGATACATGGACTTTTTGTGTTACATCAAACTTTGACTAAAAGTGATCTAAAATGACTGTAATAGGATTGATATGATTGATTGATTCCATACCTGAACCTATGTGGCATTTTTCTTCAACTTTCTTTTTCCACACACTTTTGGAATTTCCTGTCGAAGTTTCACCTGCACCAGATGAGAGGTCAGTTTCATTTTTTTAATTCATTTTTTCAAAGCTTTCACAAATTTGAATTTCTTAATTTTATCAAATTAAATGCATGGAGAGGCCAAAATTTTAGGTGAAAATTGCTAAAAATCGTTTTCGGCTGGAGGGCGAAGCTCCCCTGGCCTCCCAGGGCGAAGCTCCCCTGGCCTCCCAACGGGGGCGCTGCCCCGGTACCCCCACTGGGGGAGAACCCCCAGGCCCCCCTTGGGCCCTTCCCCCCCCCCCCCTTTCAAGTAGTGGGTCCGGCCCTGAGTAGGCCATTGTGTGCAGGCAGAACGGATGACATAATTTGACAGAACTGCATGCACACGGAGATTGGATATAAAAAAGCACATGAGTACTTATTCCATTGTCCTCGAAATTAAAGAATTAAGACACACACACACACACACACACACACACACACACACACACACACACACACACAGTCACATATACACACACAGTCACACAAACAAACACACACACATGGGCGCGCGCAAACTCGCTTAAATACGAAAAAAAAATGACAGTAGGCTAACCCAGTTTGTGAATTGTTTGCAATTGCCGAGGTTTTGAGAAATGTTGTGTTGAGATCACAAACTTTTTTTTTCAAACCAACCAAACAAAAACAAAACAGAAAAAAGTAAATAGTTGCTGTCTGAGCGTTCCACGATAACGAAATGGCGAAATGATAGGGGTAGGCCTAGCAGACAATCAGTCACAGTTTGTGTTACGGTTGTCGTAATTTTTAAGCTCTTTGATTTCTACGGTAAAAGATTCTTATGCATTTTCTTCCCCAAATCTGTTGCACAAAGGCTAAATTAAAAAAAAAAAAGATTTGAAACGGTGTAGATTGCTCTGATGTTGACCATAGACAGGTGTGTACAAACACAGCATAGCGCGACATTGCACTAGATGTGCATCATGGGAGTGTGGTATATTCAAAATGTCGAGCGGAGAGGAATTCGAAGTGAGTAATATTTTCTGTTTTTTGCCTTCCATTTTTCAAATCAAGCCTGCTTTTATTGTTTGTCTGGTTTACAGTAAAGTTTGCCAGTTATTTAATTGCATTTTTGGAATATTTATACAGCACATTTCGAAATACCGTAGTTTAAAGTGATACGGACCTTGCCAAGGCTCGTGAAATTTTTGCCGAGACTGTGGGCCTAGGCCTTGCCGGCGATTGGCAAGATCCCTCGTGCAATCTCGGCATGCGCGCGGAAGTGAGATTGAGGTTACATCACGCATGTTTACTTGTTACTATGTGTGGTATGGCGAAAGACAATACTAAATGTGTCGAGTAATATTTATTAAAGTTTGTTAAAGTGTAGCCGGTTAACTTTATCTAGGTTAATGGCTGGTCATTTACAGCATGATTGGGGCTTCATGGCGAGTCAGTTGACTGCTAGGCCTACTGCTAAAGGCTGATTGCTCTAGTTGCTCAACTGGCCCAGGGCACATTGCCGATTGATTACTGGATTAGTCAGATCGCAAGTACCAATATTGACTGTCTCTGTATGTGTCTTTCAGTTTGCCATGGGAAGGCCATTAGGCCCAACCAGTAGTCAGTTTCTGTGGATAGATAGAGACATGTTACTCTGTAGGCTTTGCTTAACAACTAAACCAGAAGTTCTGAACAGTTTTTTCATTAGGTCTATTCATTTTATTTCTGTTTTAGAGTTCTTATTTTAAATATGAATGCTTGTAAATGCATGATATAAAGTCTACTTCAGTACTTATTGGTCACCTCATCTACAAAAAACATTTAAAGATAATATTCTTCAGTTCTTCATAATTATTCTAATGCCAGTAATGGTACTATAAGCAGTGTTCGTGCTGGATTTTTTAAAACCAGTACTGCGAGTTGCCATTTCAGAGATATCTTGACCAGCTCCCCCAAAATCGGTTCCCAGAAAATAAAATCCTGGTACCGACTGTGAACAAAAGGAAACTATTCAGTGAGGGGGTGGGGGAGGGGGGGATTGTTTGGCAGCAAAACAAAATCTAAATTGAACGCAAGTCTCTTAGACTTTGACTGCCCTGCTGCTGCCACTCGCTTCTTGGGCACGAAGCCACGCAGGAAATAGGATTTTTTTCCTAGCGCCTGTGCCACTGTCTGTGTCAGTCTGTTGTTTTGCATGGCACCATTCGTGAGACTTATATTTTGTATTTGTATTTTGTACCACTTTATGTCACGCAGATTTCTCTGCGTGAAATTTGGGCTGCTCTCCCCGGGGAGAGCGCGTTGCCACATGTGCAGCGCCTACCCTTTTTTTTTTTTCTTTTTCCTGCATGCAAGTGTATTTGTTTCCCTATCAGAGTGGCTTCTTTCTACAGAATTTTGCCAGGGACAACCCCCTTGTTGCCGTGGGTTCTTTTACGTGCGCTAAATAGTGATGTGTAACACACATTCTTCTTTCTTGTTTCTATGCTTAGTGCTCATCTAGATCTTTCGTTCAAATTAGATTTAGTTTTCACTTCTCTCTCAAAGCAACACGCAAATTCATTGTCAAAGACCCTCCGCTTTTCGTAAGAGCAGGCCATGTGTGCTGGTGGGAACAGATGACATTTACAAAACTGCATACACATGGGGACTGGATGTAAAAAAGCATAGGAGTGCTTATTCCATTATCCTCGATATAAAAGATTAAAAGAATAAAGAATAAATAAATCTAGGCCCCATTTACTCATTGTGAATGGAAGTTACTGTCATACTGAGAAGAGCGCGAAGCTCTATTCTTTCACAGTAAAGCTTGCTGTTCTGCGTGCTAAGCTCATGAGGCTGGTGCCAAAGATGTTCGTCGGAAGGGGTGGTAGGAAGGGGTAGGTGCGTAAGCACAGTACAGGCTCATGACAGACTGTCAGAAAATGTTACTTCAGACTTTTTTTTTTGAGACGGAAATCTAATCGGTCACAGGCAACCAGAATCGGTACGTGGTACCGGCTGCTTTAAAAATTTTCGGTATACCCTGTTTACAATCGGTAAAATACCAATTACCGGTTATCGCGAACCCTGCTATAAGTAGTCACTAAGTCTGTCATGATAAGGTATCAATCATCCTGATGTGCCAGATGTTACGAGATGTAACAATCTGTTGGTGGTGGTGGTTGTGGTGGTGGTGAACGTGTGTGTGTGTGTGTGTGTGTGTGTGTGTGCGTGCGTGTGTGTGTGTTCCTATTTCTTGTTAGCTGTTTAGATCTATATACTTTTAATCACTGCAAAACAATTTTCCTTTGATAAAGGACAATAAAACATTAAAAGAGTTGAATTGTGTGTGTGTCAGTGTGTGTGTCAGTGTGTGTGTGTGTGTGTGTGTGTGTGTGTGTGTGAGACTGTGTCAGTGTGTGTGTGTGTGTGTGTGTGTGTGTGACTGTGTCAGTGTGTGTTATTGTGTGTTCGAGTTTGTGTGTGACTGTGTATATAATATGACATGTGTGTTCATATAGAGAGAGAATTTTTTGTCTTTGGCTATGTGTGCATGCGTCTGTGTATGGCTATAGTGTTGTTTTTGGTTCACTTAGACTGGCTAGAGGACAAATCTTATTACAACTGAAAAAGTGTGAAGGGATGATACCTGGAATAGTATATAAAATTTTAAAAGTTCATTGATACCTAGTAAAGTTGATGACATAAACTTTAATGGATGATGCCTGGAAGAAAGTAAACCAGAGAAAACATCTTTATCAAGTTTATGTTGTGTGTGTGCTGTGCATAAGTTACTAAGATTGTGTGTGTGTGTGTGCGTGCGCGCGTGCGTGCATGCGTGCGTGCGTGCGTGCATGCATGTGTGTGTATATGTGTGTGTGTGTGATTGTCTGTGCCCATGTTTATGAGGGCTGTATGTTTGATAAAACTTGTATGTTTCTTTAACTAAAGAAATTTGGTATTCAGTTTAATCTTAACAGCAGTTTGAGGCACTTTTCCTCATATGAATATTTATAATATTGGAAAGAATTTTTCAAAGGCTCAATCAGCCAATTTCTCCTGAGGGAACTATGGGAGAATTAATCAAGGAGACCTCGGAGTTATATTTTATAAAAGAACTAGCCAAGGACATTTCAGGGAGTTATGGAAGAATTAACTAATACCTTAGAGAGTTATAAAAGAATTAGCTAACATTTCAGAGAGTCACAGAAGAATCAGCTAATACCTCAGAGAGTTATCGAAGAATTAGCTAACACCTCAGAGAGGTATCGAAGAATTAGCTAACACCCCAGAGAGTTATGAAAGAATTAGCTAACACCCCAGAGAGTTATGGAAGAATCAGCTAACACCCCAGAGAGTTACGGAAGAATCAGCTAACACCTCAGGGAGTTATGGAAGAATTAGCTAACACCTCAGAGAGTTATGGAAGTATTAGCTAACACCTCAGAGAGTTATGGAAGAATTAGCCAGGGAGGCATCAGGGAGTTAGGAAAGAGTAAGCCAAGGACACATCAAAGTTATGGAAGAATTAGCCAACATCTCAGTTATGGAAGAAGTAGCTAACACCTCAGAGTTATGGAATAATTAGCTAACACCTCAGAGACTTTATAAAAGAATTAGCCTAGGACACTCAAGGAGTTGGTAAACACTGACACAGTCATGAATTCAATGACTCTTCCAGGGTATCTAATCTAGGGAAGAGCTTGTCAAGCATTCTCTTCTCTCAGCCTAAATAACACATGTCATGTATATTGACCAGTAGTGGTCAGAGCTGTGGAAGACCTGAGTGTCCAGTGTCTGTGGCAGATTGAGGAGATTCTGGAGCAGAGGAAGCGGAAGGGGCTAGTGGAGTATTTGGTTCGCTGGCGTGGCTTCAACGATCTCTATGACTCTTGGGAGCCTGCTGCCGCACTGGTAGACTGCTCCAAGGCTTTGAAAGCTTTTGCTGCGAAACTGAAGGTATGTGTTGTGTGTGTTTGTGTGTGTGAGAGAGAGAGAGTGTGTGTGTGTGTGTGTGTGTGTGTGTGTGTGTGTGTGTGTGTGTGTGCGTGTGTGTGTGTGCATGCGTGCATGTGTGTGCTTGATGAAAAAAAATGTAGATGGGTACTCTGCAGTGTGAGATGAATATATCATGAACCTGTGACAAAAGGTGGACCCAGAAAAAGCCACAATAGCTCAGTTCTTGGTAAAAAAAATGTTTTGTGACAAAAAGTTTTGTGAAATGAAAGAGTAATTAATAATTGCTGTTCAGTAACTCATTGTGTGAAAAGATACCTGAGGGCTGACATCATTAACTACCACAACTTTGGGCCTGGACCAACGCCGCTTTTTAGGCAGGATTTTTTATTTTTAATTTTCTATTAATTTTTTTTTAGCAGAGCCAAGCACCAACTTTTCCCCTTTCTTTTTCAGTCCAGACGATCGCGATCAAAGTCCAGAAGCAGAAGTCGAGGTCGTGCTTCAAAGTCGAGATCTAGGAGCACAAGCCGGGGCAGAAAAACCAAATCTGATGCAACACCAAAGCGTTCACGCTCTCGCTCAGGTGGTAGGAGCAGCACCAAGAGCAGCAGCAGTATCAGCAGCAGCAAACTCGTCTCTGATGTCAAGGTGACCACGAAGGAGGAGAGTTCCTCAGTTGAGGTGAGAAAGCCCCTCAAGCTGCGATCGGAGCCACCGGCAGTGGAGAAAAAAGCAGCAGTAGCAGCAACCAGCAGCAGCAGCAGAAGTGAGAAGGTGGTGGAGAAAACGTCCTCCACTAAAGAAAGGGGGGAGCCTTTGGTACAAAAGACAGAGGTTGTCAAGGTGAAGAGACTATTTTCTTTTTTTTTGTTTGTTGTTTTGGGGTTTTGTTTGTTGTTTTGGGGTTTTGTTAGGGGTTGTTTTTTTTGTTCCTTGGCTATAGCTCCAAGGTTCATCAGTGGCGAGATTTTGTATTATACATATGTGTGATTGTTTTGTTGTTGCCCATCATGAAGATAGTGGCGGCATTCCCACTTCTGGGATTTTGATTATGTTTAGAATAAATAAACTGCTCGATGCTGACATAGTAGAATAGGTGTAAATCCAAAGGGGGTGGTGGGGGGGTTGTGTACAGAAAAGAGGTTAAACTGAAAAGTTTTTAAGATGATTAATTTGTCTGTTAGTGTTATGGTTTGTTTAGAAAAAGAAACTGGTCAGTACTTCCTTTTTGGTGTGGTTTTCTTTCTGTGGTCTGTGTGTCCTGAAAAATACTCGGGCAAAGAAAAAAAAGAGCCACCGTGGTAGTCTAGTGGTTAGGGCATTGGACTCGTAATCTAAAGGTTGCGGGTTCGATCCCAGCTTTCGGCTATGGCGTTGTGCCCTTGGAAAAGGCACTTTACGGCTATTTTCTCACCCCACCCAGGTGTAAAAGGGGTACAAACCTTGTGTTGGGGGTTAACCCTGTGATAGACTGGCGTCCTATCCAGGGGGGAGTCTATGACTCTCGGTCGCTTAACGCCACAGAAACCGGGATAAGCACCGGCCTGATGAGCCTTAGGCTCGGGACAGACTTAAAGAAAAAAAGGCTCCATTATGAATTTTCTGGTACATACACACTTTCGTGCCATAGTAACCATGTTACTTACATCTGCCACATAGTAACACTTATTACATGTGCCATAGTAACAATATTACATCTGCCATACGAAAAATATTACTCAAGTCTGCCGTACTAACAATATTACTCAAATCTGCCATACTAACAATATTTCTCAAACCTAAAAAAAAAAAAATAAAAAAAATAAAAAAAATTTAAAATTCACTCAAATCTGCCATAGTAACAACTTCACTCAAACCTGCCATAGTAACAACTTCACTCAAATCTGCCATAATAAACATCATAACTCACATCCATTCCTGCCCCTGACACAGACGACGGTGGAGACAGTGAAGTCCACTCCCAGCTCGAAGATGGAGGGCAGCGGCGTGACGACACGATCGCGACTGGCCGTGAGGCAGGTGGCCAATGACCAGAAGGCGCCCAAGGCCACACCAAAAGCGACGGAGGAGAAGGGGACGTGGTGGTGGTGGTTTGCCGATCACGCCGTCCTCATCCTCTTCATCATCGTCTCCCTCATCGCTCTCTCCTTCACCATTGAGAGGTCAGTTCTGGAGGAATGACTGTTTTTAGTGTACAGAGTTCTGTATTTGAGGAGTGAGTGTTTTTGGTGTACAGAGTTCAGTATTTGAGGAGTGAGTGTTTTTGGTGTACAGAGTTCTGTATTTGAGGAGTGAGTGTTTTTGGTGTACAGAGTTCTGTATTTGAGGAGTGAGTGTTTTTGGTGTACAGAGTTCTGTATTTGAGGAGTGAGTGTTTTTGGTGTACAGAGTTCAGTATTTGAGGAGTGAGTGTTTTTGGTGTACAGAGTTCTGTATTTGAGGAGTGAGTGATTTGATGTACAGAGTTCTGTATTTGAGGAGTGAGTGATTTTGATATACAGAGTTCTGTATTTGAGGAATGAGTGATTTTGATATACAGAGTTCTGTATTTGAGGATGAATATTTATGATATACAGAGTTGTGTTTGAAGAATGAGTGTTTTCGATATACAGAGTTCTGTATTTGAGGAAAGAGTGGTTTTGATATACAGAGTTCTGCATTTGAGGAAAGAGTGGTTTTGATATACAGAGTTCTGCATTTGAGGAAAGAGTGGTTTTGATATACAGAGTTCTGCATTTGAGGAAAGAGTGGTTTTGATATACAGAGTTCTGCATTTGAGGAAAGAGTGGTTTTGGTGTGCAAAGTTTTTCTGTTTGCATCCTTTGTTGTGAGCTCAACTCCTGAGTTATTCAGTGCACTGTCAGTTTTCCAGATTAGTAAATATTTGGAAGAGTTGGATTTATTGATATTGGACAGTGTTGGACTATAATATATTTTGGTAATGCTGAACTGTGATAATATTTGGTTATGCTGAATTTTTAAAAGAAATATTTGGTAGTGATACCTCGTGTATGAGAAAGATTAAATCAACTTGTGAGCCTAGGTGAATTTTCCACAGTTTATGTTTTGATTTAAAAATCCAGAATATTTTTCACAGCCAAACAGTCGAAAACTGTGTTTGTGTATGTGTGTGTGTGTGTTTGTGTATGTGTGTGTGTGTGTTTGTGTATGTGTGTGTTTGTGTATGTGTGTGTGTGCGTTTGTGTGTGTTTGTGTGTAGTATTTCAGGAATCATTCAATAACTCTGTGTATCTGTGTTCAGTATTTCCGGGGTGAGGGACAAACTGATACCAGACCTGGGCGTCTTGCGACAGCGTCTGGGTGAGAGTTACGACCACTTCGTGCAGGGCGTCTCCTCTGTCTGCAGCAACGTGTACGACACGACTGTGCTGGGCTTCACTCGCATCAAAGGCGCCGTTTTCTCTGCGGAAGAGACCCCAGCCTCCTCCCAGTCTAAGGTCCCTCCCCCTTCCCCTAAGGCTTAGGGGGTGAAGAGAAATTCTACGTTACCCTTTTAGCTTCTTTCGGAATGGAGTTCGGGATTGAGATCAGTTAAGGCTTTGTGTTGTGTACCAGAACTGAACACGGGAAGGTGTCTTGTGTGCTGGAGACAGGAAAGAGAAAACCTTAGTGGTGGATGGGAACAGCCAGTGGAGTGAAGACTTTCAGAGAGGATGGTTATAAGCTGGCAGTACCTTCTCTCTCGGCAAAGTCAAACTATTGTAGAAGATGCAGCCATTGAATTACTGTCGGTAGATATAAAATCATTTGGTTTAAGATTTTTATGTTAAAAGATTGTCACACCCAGAAGATTATGATTTGCAAGTCAAATCAGATTAGTTGACGAGCCTTATTTCATCCAGCACTTAACAGAAATAAATATTATATTTTTGTATGCAAACGATGATGATTTCATAAATCCTGCAGGGCAGTCATTTTGGAAAATTATAGATGGGTAGGTGCATTAAAATGCGACTTTGAAAGGCAAGATCACAGGGTTTGTTCCCGCAGCTTGTTCGTGAGGTAGCAAACACAAGGGTGGTCCAGGTTTGACCATTTTGTCCTGTTGTTTGCCTTTGTGTATGTATTTTTGGATTGTACGAAATATATATATTTTTATGCTATTTCTGTACCCTCTGAAAACATTACACAGAAAGACGTTAGTAGCTCACTTTAGTGTAGCTTGTTTTCAAGTAGTAGTAAACAAGGTAGAATGTTATGAGCTGTAATGAGGTAGTAATAAAACACCAGCTTTGTGCTTTTGCAGATAGATCAGCAGGGTGGAGAACTGCAGATGGTTTATATACAAGATATCATTGTTCGCTGACTTGTGGCATGGTCCTCTTTCATTTTCATGACGATGCCCTACAGTCAGCTGGATAGTGTGAACAACAGAATGAAATGACTCAACTGCCAGGATAGATTTTAAAGGACTGGCTCTTCTGTTTCTTGTCACCTTGTTTTTAAATGAAGATGGAAGTTTTAGTTTGTTGAGTTAAATGTATGGATCCCCATGTAGGAAAAGTATGAACGTGATGTTGACACTCCTTGTCAACATGGGAAAGTTCCTCACCTGTGCAGATTGGAAAGGCAGTCTATCCATCAACATCCAGTCTATAATGAAACACACACACACACACTCACACATAGGAAAACTTCATAACAAAACCAAAACAACTGACAACGTTAACCACCTCGGGCAGCCTTCAGTCAAATATGATTTGCAGTCAGTGATGGTAGTTGTCATGAAGCTTCTGAACAGACCCTCCCTCCCTAAGTTACAGACTGGGAGATCATGTTTTCACTTCAGTCCACATTGTTTTCCGTTGAGGACATTTTCCATGTTATGAATTTCCCACCTTTATCCTGTTGTTTTTGAGAATGTCAAAACTGTTTTGCGCATGAACATTTCAGTGCCTATGTTAGGTTCCTTTAGATGAGGAATTTATGTGTATGTTTAGTGTCATCATTTTAATTAAGTTGCTATTCTTGTGTTGAGAACTTTTTTGGTTTTAATTTGAAGTGTTTGCACGTCTGGCTGTTGAGCTGTGTAGACAATCCCTTTGCTAGAGTTAGTTTGTATTGTACAATATTGGTGTGACCTTGTGTTCCTGTAGAACTAGAAAGGAGGTAGCCTGTTTGCAGATGTTTTTTCATTGTGAGCATAGCCCTTTTTATACTTTTTGATGTTGCAGCATTTGAAAGGAAGGGGGTAGCTCTGGTATTGTTTTATGTTTTGATGGAATTATTCCAGGGATAACATCCACATGCAATTCATAGTAAGGCTTTTCATTCCTCAGCTGCTCAGAAAATCTTCATTGTGGACAGTTACACCAAAACATTAACAACAATTTTTTTTTATGAAGATAAAATTTGAAAAATTATAAAACCAAGTATGCTTGTCTTGCTGCCAGTCAGTATTATGGAAAAGAATGTTGCATATTAAATTTAATGAGTGTTCATCCCTGTATCAATTCTTGGCCTTTATATGAAGACATACTTTCAAAGTAAAAGAAGAATGTGAATAAAGTGAACTCGTGGGGGAAAAATGTCTCTATCTAGCAACCAGTGAATCTTTTGATGTACTTCACATCCTCAATCCATAACTCTGTCAGGAGTCTTTGTGGCACTGCACGTTGAATTGTTTAGGTAGTGTAGTGTGTTTTTGGCAAGTTTAATTTTGGCTGAGTCCATTCCTCTCCAGCATGCCTGTTGCATGCGGAGTATGTGCGGCATTCATTCCACTGGCCAACTTTTCTACAAAAGCCAGATAGGGTTTTAAATGTTGTACATGATGCTATGTGGACATGCACAGGGGGTCTTAGTCATGGTTTCCTCCAAAGAATTTGCAGGGGAATAAAGGCAGAAGCCATGTCATTTCCAGGGAAAGACTCCCTCCATATAACCATGACTGCAGCGAGGCAGAGCCTTGGTGATTGCAAAATCACAAGGCTGACACTAATCACCAAGTCATTTTAACCCCCCTTACTTCCCATTAGCAGCTGGAGAAATGAAGTGATACATCATACTTTTTTGAAGAAAGAAGTTGTGCCATTTTGGGGGATTTTTGTTGTTTGTTTTTTTTTGCCACATTACAATCACTTAAGGTGGTAAGCATACAGATTAAAATACAGTCCAGCGCTCCACATCGTAAGTTGGTACAGTATCTAAAGGAGGTTAGTTTATGAAGGATTTTTCACACCCATTGTTGTTTCAATTTCCTGCTAGGGGATTGCTACGCATGGCATTTGATGTACCCACAGAAGTGTGTATATGTTATGTGTGTAATCCATCATGCATTTATGTGTTACCTTTTTTTTCTCTTTTTCTTAAACTTTTTTTGGGGTTTTAAAGAAAGTATATTTCACATGTTTTTTGTCTTCCTTGATAGAACAGCATTATACAAAAGGGTGATGTCTTTTGAAACCTCACACAGATCATGAGAAAAGAGTATTGTTCATGGGGGGATACATGTCTTATTTCTAATTCATGTCAACCTCTTTTTTTTTTTGTTCATGTCAACCTTTTGTTACATATAACTAACATGGCAGCAAAATCTTGCATTTAGATTTGCTCACATAACTTGATGTATGTATACTGTTTATGGATTGTTTTTACACAGTTATACACATAATAATATTGTTAGCAATGCAGCCATATGTTGGCAATATATATGTACATTCCTCATACAGGTCCACAGTAATGTGTATGTTGATATGAAATCTGTATTGTTCATTGTGGTATTGTAGAATTGTGTTTTGTGTATCACAAAGATCATGAAATTAAAATTAAATGTACTTGCATAGTCACAAAATGTAAAAGAAATTGCTAAATTAGTCTTTGCACGGAGTACATGATGCTGTCTTGGAGTTTTGAACAAATAAACTTGTAATGTGTTTGTAGAAATCAGAAAGTTAAGTTTGTGTGTGTGCACGCACGCGTGTGTGAGTGTTGTTTTTCTTAAAAATCAGAGCATAGAATTCTCCGCGTTTCCGTGAATTTCCATTTTTTTAGAGCAGATTTCAGATGAAAAAAAAAGTTTCCTCGAAAAAAAAATCTGGGGAATAAAACAAAACTAGATGATATTCTCAAATGGTGCGAGTGTCGTCTAAGGGTTCAGTTCTCACTCACTTGACTCGGTAGCTAAAGCTGATAGATGGCCATGTGCAAAATTTCAAAATGGCTAGCATACGTGGGAGAACGATCGTTGATCGGACATATGCTTACGACGACAGAGGATGCAAAAATGCATGGAAATGGGAGTGGGTGGATGGTGAAGTCAAGGATTGAAATGCGCGGATTGGCGAGCACATACGCAAACTGGATGCTGCAGGCAGTGTTTTGCGAAGCTTGCCAGTGCAACATCCTCTATGCTAGCTGGGGCCGCAGAGCGCTTGATGACCATTTGCAAACAGCAAAACACAAGAAGGTGATCGACTCCATCCGCGGGAATACAACTCTTGCAGACTGACACAGCGAAAAATACTGCTGTGGACAACACTCAGGACATCCAAGCAGGGAAGAAAACAGTTGAAGAAACAAGCCACAGAAAAAGTGTACATGCAAACAGGCAGACATAGGCATCACTACATACACACACCCTTTATTTTTAATTCTGCAATAAGTTGCTGGATGTTTATGTCCTCATTTCTCTCACCCACTGTTTTTGTCTGTCCGTCTGTCTCTCTCCATGTTTTCCATTAACCATCATAGTGGTACACACAAACTTGTGTTACCGCTACCCAGAATAGATCTTTTTAAAACGAGTTTGACATATTCTGGTGGTTCTTTATGGAAGGTCCGAGTCTGTCTCTCTGTCTCTCGCTCTTACTCACACACAGACACACACATGCCTCCACATTGCACAAAATGGTGCCTGGAGAGGCCTCCAAATTGCCTTTAAAATGCGAAAAATCGTTTTCGGACGGGGGGCTTTGCCTCCCTGGGCCTCCCAGCAGGGCTTTGCCCCTGCACCCCACCGGGAGGCCTAAGCGGCCCCTGGACCCCAGCTTATTCCTCTTTTTTTTTCTCTGCCAATTCTATGCTCTGAAAAAGAAATGACCCCCAAATTTTTTTTTAGTCAATGCATCTAGTCTGCAGACAAACAGTGAGTTCCCAGTAATAAAAGCAAGGTACGCCCACAGCTGTCAGTTTCCCCCACTTTCAGCTCCTCTCAGCTGCTATCCATTCCAACCCAGCCCAGCTCAGCTGGTGCTAATCATAGCAGGAACTGACCACATTTGGACTTGGTAAAAGGAAGGGGTGTGGTAAATATAGCACTCTTGACTGAGTGATGTTAGATTTGTGGGCTGCCCCCCCCCCTCCCCCCCCCCCCCAAAAAAAAAACAAAAAAAAACCCTCCTTGGCAGCTAAATCTGGCTATGTGTGTAAAACTAGACATGATACTTTGTAACAGGCTTAGTGACTACTTACTGTACCATTAGTATGAAGAAATAAAGAAAATTCTCTGTCTCTGTCTCTCTCTCACACACACACACACACCATCAAATCCTTGGGCTTACACGCAGTACACATAATACATCAACACTACCTCTATATGGCACAAACAAAAACAAAAAAAATGTTCTGATAAGTCGCCAGCTTTACTTCGGTGTCCCAACAATTCAAGCATGTATTTTCACTGGTGTCTTGTACACTACTGTACAGAATATAGCCAGTATGCACAACTAGTCACAAATATATATATATATATATATGTATGTACATCGTATCAATTCTGTACACTTTCATGTAATAACAAGAATCATTCACTTTGGTTGGAGTCAGGCTGGGATGACAGGAGATAAAATTTCAACTTTCATCAGAAAGTTGTGTGCATCACATTAGTTAGTATCATTCCTCTACTGCTCCTGTCGTCCCCAGCAACACATACCTGACAAGCCCACAGGGGTCTAGGCTAGCCAACGTTTTAAATGATTCATGAGGAAATAACAGAAGAATTCATTATCATACACATTGTAAATGATTCATGTGGAAACAACAAAAGAATTACATGTCAAAACACATTTTAAATGATTCATGATGAAATTTTAAAAATCACATATCAAAAACGAGGAATGGCGTGTCAAAATATTTTAAATGATCCATGATGAAATTACAGAAAAATTGAAATAACATTTTTAAAAGATTCATGGTGAAATAACAGAAAAATAACAAATCAGAACATTATAAAAGATTCATAACGAAATGACAGAAAAATAACAAATCAGACCATTTTTAAATGATTCATAACGAAACGACAGAAAAATAACAATTCAAAACATTTAAAACATTTTAAATGATCCATAACAGAAAAACAAATCAAAACATTTCAAATGATTCATGACGAAATAACAAAAAATTACAAATGGGAGCATTAAAAAAAAATCGTAACAAAATCACAGAAAAATAACAAATTAGAACATTTTAAAAGATTCACGACAAAATAACAGTAATTACAAATCAGAACATTTTAAAAGATCCATAACAAAATGACAGAAAAATAACAAATCAAAACATTTAAAAGATAATGACAAAATAACAGTAATTACAAATCAGAACATTTTAAAAGATTCATAACGAAATAACAGAAAAATAACAAATCAGAACATTTCAAATGATTCATAACGAAATGACAGAAAAATAACAAATCAGACCATTTTAGAAGACTCGCAAGGAAAGGGCAGAAGGAAAAGACAGAGGAAACAGAGTAAAGCTGCCAGGTTGCACAAAGGTCACATTTTCCTTCAGAGAGTGAAGAAGCAAGCCCCAGTGATGAATAAACTACCATTTCCATACCTACTTCACTGCCAGGACATTAGGCATGAACATTTCACTTCAGGCTTCATCCACTTTCAAGGCCTAGTCTTAGGATCTTCCACATGACTTTGCCTTAGTCTCAACTGACATTAACACTGCATTGTTTTGAAGAATATTTGGTGTAACTATTTTTGTAGGGAGGTTTTTAACCTACCTTTCGTGATATTCATGGAGAATGTATGCTGTGCCCAAAGGGGTGAACAGCTATGCTCTGAATTAAAATCACAGAGCTGAGTGAGTCGGAGAAAAAGAAGAAAAAAAAATCACTGAAACAATATTAAACGCAATTCATGTTTAACAGAGAAGAAAAAAATCTCAACAGATCTATCAGCTCTCTCCTTTCAGGGCATTATTTTGTACTCATTATGTCACCCCCACCCTACTTCCAGAAGAATAAGAATTATATATCACAAAAAAACAACAACAAAACTGAATCCAAAACAAAGCCTTGGAAAAAAAAACAGCCAAACACTGAAATTTTCGACTCCACTTTTCCCTACAGAAAGAAGCACCATGTGACCCGAGCCTTAAAGATCAAGAACAGACAACTTGAGAAGACCCAACAGTCCCCGGCGAAAGCTGTGCCAGGGTCTTCAGTTAAAACACTGAATTGCATAGTCAGCTCTGTTCCGTTGCAAGCAGCATTGTGTCCGCTGGACATCGACTTTGCAATGTGCTGCCTGCAATGACACAGTCCACTCTGACAGGGTAAGAAACACTGACATCGTTTGATGCTATCAAAGTCACAAAACAGTGAATACCACCTACTTAAAAGAAGTGCAGAGCCATTTTGTACATTCCTTATCAATGCTGAAAAATCCATACATTTTTAGCATGACGACAAAATCACAAATATTTCTACCATGACGACAAACAAATATTTTTAGCATGACGACAAATATTTTTACTAACCATGACGACAAACAAATATTTTTATCATGACGACAAACATTTTTACTAACCATGACGACAAACAAATATTTTTATCATGACGACAAACAAACATTTTTACTATGACAATAAACAAATATTTTTACCACAAGAACAAACACAAATACAAAATTCAATTGCCTTCCAAACACTTACCAACAAATTTTTTGTGCCTACATGATGCTTATGATTTTAAAACTGGATGAAAATAGTTCATGAAAAAATCCCAATATTATATTTTGTTATGATATTTTTTTTCTGTTTAATGATACTTCTAAATTTATGGAGTATGGTTTTTTTTTCATTAATTCATGATAGCTGGCTATTTACAGACAACAAGCAGTCAAATGGAGATCAAATTCAATACATGGCATATAAACAACAGACCTGGTGGTGAACCTAACCCCCCCCCCCAAAAAAACAACAACAAACAAACAACAAAACACATCATAATAACCGAATACTATAAATAGAATACAGCTATGGATAACTAAATAACTTTTTCTTTCTCATCTTTTTATCCTTTATAAACAATTTTTTTTTCTTCTTTTTCCCTTTTATTTATCTAAAAATCTCTATTATTTTGCGTTGCTTTTTTTTTGCCCACTAGTACCCCAGTTATAAATTGCTCTATGAACTGTTTTGCCCGACCAGTGAAGGTAAGCCCATCCAACTAAGATGCTATACATGGAAAGTTCTCTTACATGATGGAAGCAACGGATGGAACTGTCCTCATCTGTCTGCTAACGGACTTCACTCACAGAACACAAAGACCACGACTGGCTATCCACAAAATGAATGAATGAATGGATTGGGTGACAACAGAATATATAATGAATTACAGGCCTCTTACAAATACTGAAAACCCAAACTGATACCAAATCTTCTTTCTGGGACTGACACAAAAAATAATAAAATCAAGAATGCAGACCAGGCAATGAATTAAAAAAAAAATTGTCAAATCATCAGCAACAAGTATGACACTTGTCGCAACACTCTCTCTCTCTCTGGGGATACCGCTATGAATTTGATGCACAGAAACCTGCTGTGTCATAAAGTTGCATACAATACACAATGCAATACAACACAATGCAATACAACACAATATAATGCAATACAACACAATACAAGAAAACACTATGCAATACAGTACAACACAATGCAATACAATTCAATACAATACAACACACAATATAAATGATGTACTACAGATACAAATCAGACGACAGGGATGTTTCTTTACTGAAAACACACACATAACTATGTCAGACTTACTCATGCTGCACACTGGAAATTAACTTCTTCATAACCAGAGAATTTCTGCCATGGCCTATTCTGGAGCAAGCCAATTTTAAAGCAGCAGCCAGAAAAAAATTCCTCCCAGCATGCAGCCTTTTTTTCTTAAAAAAAAAAAATTCCCTAATCAGTGACATCATGAGTGTTTAGGTGTTTAGCATCAAGCATGCCTCCCTCCCACCTGACCAACTGCCTCCCAAACACCAGACCACAACATAAATGAAGAACAGACGTCCACTTCACCACCTAAAGTTCTGACACTGGTGGTTCACTCTGATCAGCATGCTGCAGGCACAGCAAGGGTTAAGTGGACTGAGTTGTTAGTGGTGGAACAACAGACCTGTCCATTGTTTTCAAAATCCTTGCCACACCCACACCACTCAGCATCAATCGCTCTCTTTTCCCTTCACTCTCTGAGCGAGTTGTGAGTGCACAGCACTCTATTTTTTTGGCCGTATTTTAAAAAAACTTTATTATTTTTTTTAAAATTTTTTTTAAATTTAAAAAATTCAGGCCGTGTCTCTTGGGCAAGCTGAACCTGGTGGAGCCCATTCCTCTTTAGTTACAGGGTGCATGCTGGGTATGTTCACGTGTCTGTAAATCGTTGAGCACTGACATGTACGAATCTTTAATGTGTGCATATTTGATCTTCTGCATGCGTATATATATACACAAAAGGAATTAAGGCACTGGCAGGACTACACTTCAAGTCGACTCAGAAGATCGTAAAAATCCCAACCATTAAGTTTCCACATTCGGCTGCTGAGATTCAAACCCACAACTTCATAGAACCATGCAACTGCAGCCAAACGGTCTGACCAATAGTCACCACTTGTTTGCTTCACAAGATCCAGCGCTACAGATATTCCATACATCGTTATCATTACTGCAGACAGTGCCGAACGCAGTCTTGTCGCACTCCCATCTCGCCTAGCATGCATATTTCACACAGAAATGCATAACTTGTAAATGAATGTAGACCACACCTTATCACATTAAAAGTCACAAAAACAAAAACTCCTCCCAAATTACAAGCTCAACATCAAGAGATCACAAGCGCCGATTCTCTAACCAGCGACGATTTTCTTAAACTGGAAGTACTGCATTCAACATCAGAAATAAAAAACCAGGTATGCACCATGCTGACATCCCTCAAACACCTGTCTTCTATTAGCACACAACTTCAACAGTGCAAATTTTGTTTTCCAACAGTGTCAGTGATATGGAATCGTGTAGTACGATGAGCTTAAAACCACAACTTTCCTTTTTAAAAAAAAATATGTCCTCTGATTAGGGTTAAAATCTTTGATGTAAAAACCACAGCACTGCAAACAAGGGTTTTTCCAGTGGTATGGTAAGGAATGGGTCTAGCTCTGTTTGTGTTGCGATTCATCTGTGTGTGTGTGTGTGTGTGTGTGTGTGTGTGTGTGTGTGTGTGTGTGTGTGTGTGTGTGTGTGTGTGTTTCTTTTCTTATTTACTTATTTATTCTTTTATTATTTTGTGTGTGTGTGTGTGTGTGTGTGTGTGTATGTGTATGTGTGTGTGTGTGTGTGTTAGTGTGTGTGTGTGTGTTTTTTTTTTGTGTGTGTGTGTGTGTGTGTGTGTGTGTGTGTGTGTGTGTGTGTGTGTGTGTGTGTGTGTGTGTTAGTGTGTGTGTTAGTGTGTGTGTGTGTTAGTGTGTGTGTGTGTGTGTGTGTGTGTGTGTGTGTGTGTGTGTGTGTGTGTGTGTGTGTGTGTGTGTGTGTGTGTGTGTGTTTACCCCAATACAGAGGAAAACAATCCAATCAATACATTTTCATAGCACCTTGGTTGTAAGCACATCACGTTGGTAAATAATATTTTCTCCATATTCTTGTTCAGAACTAAAAATGCTGGCATTCATATTGTAAATCATTCCACTCTTTATCCTTCACAGAATTCTGAAGTCTTTCCTCACACTAAAATGGTGTCAACTAAAACTGCAGGTATGCAAGTTGTACATCATATAACGCCGGGTATTTCAAAATCTTTTTTTTTTTTTTTTAACCCTTTGTCTCTAGTAACATTGTTCAACTGGAGGACGGATAAGAAATCTGATAAAAAAAAAGATTCTGCTCCATATTGACATTATAACCACAGATATTTTTCATATTACCAACATCAGCATTCTTTACGACTTTATCCTGCACGCAACTCTGAAGCAGTTAATTCATTCTGCGTAAACATGACTGGCAATATATTCCTCATACCATATCATTTACATCATCGTTCCATTGAGATCTGAAACATCTGTTAACACTGAAACTAAGTGAACTTTTCACTACAGAAAAACACCTGTGGAATATTTCATTAATTCTGATACCAGTTCAAGAGTTCTTCATTTGATGCCACACAGTAAGCAGAACTTTTCATTACTGTGTGGAATATTTCCTAATGTGAAGTTTGATACGAGTTCAAGAGCTCTCAATTCAATGCCACGCGCATTAATTCTGCTTGTGGTGAATTCAGGCGCTTAAAAATACCCTATCACAAGTTTGATAGTTTTGTTATTTTAATCATTGTTTTGTTTTTTTAAAATCATTTTCCTGTGAAGTTGTGAATATTTTCCATCAGCGTGTTACTAGAGTTCGTTTGTGACTGGTTACAGATGAACGCATCTCTGTCTCTGTTTATCTATGTACATGTGTTTACGTTTATGTGTGTGTGTGCATGTGTGTCCGCGTGTGTGCGTGTATGTGTGTGCATGCGTGTCTGTGCATGTGTGTGCATGTGTGTGAAAAAAGTTTGTGTGTGTATACAAACAGCCCTAATGCATAAATGTTTCAGTCACAATCTTGACTGGCCCACCTGGCTGAAAAGAATTCAAGCTCGCACTGCTATCTGCGAAATAAAAGCTACCAAAAAACTAAAATGTCTTCACCTTGTACCATTCAACCTCCATCAGCATACATACATCTTTTTGTCACTTCACTAAACTATGCCTAAAATTTCTACAATGATAATTCATACGTTTAAAACTGAAAGGTTACCACACATTCAGCATTTATACTCTAGTGCATATGCACACATCCAGGTGACATCAAAATAAATGATGTTATACATATAAAACCATTAAACAGATGACATGAAAACAGCTGATGAAATACATATAAAACCATTGTACAGATAGCATGAAAAAAGCTGATGTTGATACATATAAAACCATTATACAGGTGACATCAAAACAGCTGATGATATACGCATAAAGACATTGTACAGGTGACATCAAAATAGCTGATGATATATACATATAAAACCATTACACAGCTTACAGCCGATGATACATAAACCACCACAATACAAATATATACCTTGCAGTCAGTTTTGCACACTGTGGAACTCCTCACCAACATAACATGTTCACACTGTTTCTAACTCCTCGCTTAATAAAATGGAATCAATAAAACTGGATCACTGAAGCGCAGTAGACATAATAATAATAAAAACAAAAACCGCACATCTCGTATGTCCAACACTTTCATGGACAAGTCGCTCTGAATATCCGCAAAGTTCAAACTCCTTTACCTTCATACACACACACATGAAAACACACACACACACACATGTGTGCACACACACACACTCTCTCTCTCTCACACACACACACATAACACACACACACACTCACACACACACACACACACACACAAGGCAAGGGGCTCAAAACATCAGGTCACAGGAGAAAAGATCACAGTCGTGAGCTGAAGACAGAACTTGACGTCGTCATCATCGACAGCCTGATCCTGGACAGGGCAACAAGGGGCATTACTCCTGGCCAAGGGGGCATTACTCCTGGCCAAGAAGACGATATTCTTGGTCGAGGGGGCATTACTCCTAGCCAAGGGGGCATTACTCCTGGCCAAGAAGACGATATTCTTGGCCAAGGGGGCATTACCTCCTGGCCAAGGAGGCGTTACTCCTGGCCAAGGGGGCAATACTCCTGGCCAAGGGGGCGATACTCCTGGCCAAGGGGGCGATACTCCTGGCCAAGGGGGCGATACTCCTGGCCAAGGGGGCGATACTCCTGGCCAAGGAGGCGTTACTCCTGGCCAAGGGGGCACTACTCCTGGCCGAAGCCCTCTGTCTCCTCGATGGCCAGGTTGAGTTTCTCCACCAGCTGGTCATAGGAGCGGTAGGGGGGCAGGTCCAGGCGGTTGAAGCAGGTATGGCTGCGAGGCAGCCACGTCTCCTTCCCCACTTTCTCGATGCAAAACCGCTGGGGCCCGTTGCTCCCTGTTCCACAGGCAATCAGGACGAAAATGATTATATACGCATGGAATGGAATCCATGGTTTACAAATTTATTATGAGTAAAAACAACACCAAAAACACCCAGAAACTAAAGTGAAAATAAAACCTTTTCTCCCTGTAGTCTTTATTCCTCACTGGTGAGATTACTGCATATGTGAGAATGTTCCCACTATTAAGGTCACCACACTTGGACTTTTAACCCTCTTAGTCCCGAACATGGATTTGCCAGGATTGAATAATTGCCCCCCCTGTATCCCGAACTGGGATTTACAAGATTTACGCACAGTAGTTTTCCATCAGGCAGTGACCATCACAAATTGCTACCACATATCAAAGTTCTATCAGGCCAGAGATACAAAACCTGCTGAGAGTCTGAAAGTAATTACAGCCACTGGTGTGTACTCAGGAGGAGGAAAAGGCAAGTGAGCTTGTGTGCCTGACCTGATTTCATGATGGAATGTGAAATCTTGGGGCAATTTGTGTTCAGAGAATCCGAAAGCAAGAGGGTTAAACATGACACAGATGGACGCTCTAGCCAAGTGGCTTATCACAGCAGTGAAATACAGTTCAGAAACCTCACAAAACCACTCATCACAGGCACCAGAAAAAAAACACACAAACACAAAGGGTACTGACCCATTAGCTCGGCAAATCCTCCCACAGGCAGACGACAAGTCCCTGTCACAAACTGCAAAAGGCGTGTCCGTTTCTCATTGTCGATCTCCCGCACGAACTGAAACAAACAAACATGATCATTATTTTCCTGCTGTGATTAGCTCTGTTCTCTATTAGTATGCTAGTCATAAAATTACTGACATGGCTAAATTCTTTCTCTGAGGACAGAGTATGGCTGCCAAAATAGTGAGGTTCTCAAAACTGCTCGGTGTGCATTTTTTCCATCCAAAAATGGACTATCTTGCAATGACTGCCAGATGAGACAAGTGAGGCAAAACATTCTGGGTAACCCCAGGCTTATTAGAAGCTGTAAACACTACCACACTGATAACTTCTTTGAGCAAAATTCAGTCTGCTGTTCAAAAAGCCAGCTGTTGTTAAAATCAGGCTTTGGGGGGGGGGGGGGGGGGTCCAGCAGGTTGTTGTTTGTTAGGGTTTTGTTTGTTTGTTTGTTTTTTTACTTCTTTCTTCTGACTGCAATCAACGTTGTTACTACTGCCATAACCCCTTCAACGCTCTAACCATGCTAATGCTATCATGTCCAATTCTTGTTAGTTCCATCTGCGCATGCAACGTCCCATTTTTCAACATGACCAATGTATGAATCTTATATACACACTTACATCAGCAAAAATGGAGAGTATAAGCATACAAGAAGGAGAAAGAGAGACAGACTGATGCAGAGACAAATAAACAGAGAGAGTTGTACAGTGTTTCGTTTATAACAAGTTTCTGAATGGTGCCACTTACTTCACACAACAAATATGTTTCTTGCCTGCATTCATTTCTCATCTTTAATCTCATCCACAAGATTTAAAATCAAACTTCCTAATGAATACCGCATGCGAATGCAGCATGTATTGTGTGTGTGTTTATGCGCACACATGTGTGTGTCCATGCATGTGTGCAAGTGTCTTTGCATGTGTGCGCATGCCTGTGCATGCAGACCTCATCAGTATCAGTACCTTCCAGAACCAGACAACCTGCTTGCTGTTGCGCTGGTAGTGTCTGTAGATGGTGCTCCTCTCCCAGTCATCCACGTCTATCTCTTGCATCCCACACAGCATCAACTGCAAAATACATCAACACAAACTACAAAAATCTGTCTTTTTTTTTTTTTTAAACAGACAGAGAACTAGATGTTGGTTATGAGCCAAGCATTCTTAACTCATTTGAGACAGCCAGTTCCACCTCCCCCTCCCCCCCCCCTGCTTTTGCCCACAGACAGCCCATTGGTAAGGATTAACCTCTTTACTGCGCTGTTGACGAACAGCGTTCATAATAGAAACTGTCACCAGCAATGCTCAGTTGATGACTGCCATTTGTCATGATTCAACGCTCTCTCTGTTTCGTCCAGCATGTGCCTGAGCAAAACATGATAGCAGCGAAAGGGTTAAGGGCAAAAAATCACAACAAATACTAACCTCAATGTAAGAAAATGAAACTTTCACAACCATCCATTAACATGCTGGGTTAGCACATACCAAAATTTGAAAGTTGCACCTTTTCTTTTCTCAGAATATCCTACACATACTTTCAAATCCCATCCCCTTTTTAAAGAAGAGCAGGGCGGCTGTGGCCTGTGAGATGGACAACACGAACATACCCAGCATGCACCCAAGTGCCTGAGGAGGGCTGGGTTCCACCTGCTTCACCTATCCCACAACATGCAGCCTGACAGCTTCAGTGCAGTGTCACGACTCCTCTGGAAGCCATCAATAAATAGCAATAGGAAAGCAAATATTCCCACTTCAGTGCTCCTAGGCCTATGGCTGTGTGATTTTATCACTCCCTAGTTGCACAATGAGAAAACTGAAAATCTGATCTCTAAAAAAAAGAAAAAAGAAAAAAAAAAGACTCCTCAGGAAGCTAAGGTAGCAGTCGAACCAAGTCTTGGAAGCACAACCCACCTCCAGCTTTTTTTTAACCTCTTTACTGCGCTGCTGACAAACAGCGTTCGTCATAGAAACCGTCACCAGCAATGCTCAGTTAACGATCGCTGTTCGTCATGATTCAACGCTCTCTGTGTTTCATCCAGCATGTGCCTGAGCAAAATATGATAGCAGCAAAAGGGTTTGTTTTTTGGTGTGTTTTTTTCCACGCACCTCCAGCTCTCTCTCGTCGAAGTATTGCAGCCACTGTAGGGGCACGACCTCGTTGAATCCCTCCAGAAAAGCCTTGGTCTGCTCCTCCACCCCCCGGGTGAACCGCCACTGGGTCATCAGGCTGAAACACACCGCCGGGGTCAGTCAGCACAGCACGGAAAACACAGAGGACATCAACAATGGTCACAAGCCACGACACGAAACACACATGTATCACAGGTAATAGGCCTCTTGTATCAATACACGACGTGAAACACAGCTGACAAAGGTAGCAGTGAAACAGTGAAAGGAAGGAAAGTGGCAGGGTGGTTAAGACGCTCACCTGCCAACAAGTAAACTGTGAGTTTCTGGGTTCGTACCCAGCCTTGCCCTTTCTTCCCAGTTTGACGAAAAAATCGAACTGAATGTCAAAGTCATTCGGATGAGACTATAAACCGAGGCCCCGTGTGCAAACGCACACAGAACATCTTGTGCACACGTTAAAACCCCGTTCCGC
>CM060325.1:13195994-13205994 GCA_030674155.1 Stramonita haemastoma | reverse complement strand
ATACCCATACATACATACATTCATATCAAATATCGGTACAGATGGAAAAACCACTCACTGAAAATACACACACACATACATACATACATTCATATAAAATATCGGCACAGATGGAAAAGAAACACTCCTTAAAACACACATACATACATACATACATACATACATACATACATACATACATACACACACACATACATACACACATACATACACACACACACACATACATACATACACACACACACACACACACACACACACACACACAACACACACACACACACACACACACACACATACATACATACATACATACATACATACATACATCGGCACAGATGGAAAAACCCACTCACTGAAAACAGACAGACAGACAGACAGACAGACAGACAGACAAAGACACACAGACACACACACACACATACATACATACATACATACAGACATCGGCACAGATGGAAAAACCCACTCGCTGAAAATAGACAGACAGACAGACAGACAGACAGACAGACAGACACACACACACACACACACACTTGTAAACATGTCTTGGGACATTAAAAGGGACAGAAGTAAAGGAAGACAGGGGACAGAAATAAAGACAGGGGACAAAATAGAAAACAAGGGACAGAACTAAAATGAAGACACAGGACAGAATAGAAAACAGGGAATTTCTACTAAAAGGCTTCAAGGGCCAGAACCAATGCCGTCAACACCACCACAAGGGACAGTGGACGCCGGACACACTGACTGACCTGGCCACACCCCCGTAGTCCAGTCCCTCCTCCCCTTTGAAGATGATGTACAGCCTCCGCCTCAGGTCAAAGGGCTGCAGACGCATGATCTGAAACATCACACAGCAGTCAGATTCCCCCACTTTCAGTCACCTCCTCTCAGCTGCTCATTATTCCATCCCAGCCTAGGCGGGGCTAGCTCGTGCTATTTATAGCAGGAACTGACCACACTTGGACTAAGTAAAAGGAAAGGGTACGCTTAATTTAGCACTCTTGACTGAGTGATGTTGGATTTGTGCTCTGTGATCACCACCCTCAGCACGATATCACCTCGCCCACATGTCCCCTGCCAGCTATCAATACAGTGCACAAAATGAAGAAAGAAAATAACTAAGCACACACACACACCACATATGCATGCACACACACACACACAATAATACAAAAACTATTAAAAAAAAATCACTAAAACCCTTTCGACCAACCCCCTCACCTCCCCCCCCTTGAAACTCTTCCACCACACACTATTTTGAAAACATGATCAGTAGAAATGTCCTCCTTTATACGGAGAAAAAATTCTAGCACAGCTGACATGCAGACAGTCTTCACAGAAGCAACCCCCTTCTCACAAGTGTTTTGGGTTAAAAATGGCTATGTACGCAAAATCTGACCTCACAGCTCTAGCATAAGAAAGGGAAGAAAATGAGACAAGTGTTTCAGCCTTCTCTTCCTTAGACTCTACAGGGGATGGGTCACGTCCAGGCCATGACTTCTGAATAAGAGACCAGTGTTGCAGTCTTCAACTCTTGACACTACACGTCCACAACATGACATCTGGGTATCCTACTGCTTCTAGATGTGCTCTGTGCCTGACGTAAGCATTCTTATTTTTTGCGAGACTGTTAAAAACATGTTTTCGTTATGGCATAATAGTATTTTTTAAAATAACCTCTTACATGCAAAAATATTTTTGGCTGGTACAAAAGAGTCTCCAAAGATTTTATTTCATGATGAAAAGGGGCACCTTCAGAGATGTTCTCACCTGTGCAAAAGAGTCCTCAAAGAGGTTTTCTCGAGACACGTTGATTTTGACGTGTCCAGGTAAGGCGTTGGAGTGACAGAGGTAGCGGAACTGACCCAGTTTCCACCGGAAACTTCGCTCGTACTGGATGGGCACACCGTAGGCTCCCTTGGGCCTGAGGACAGCATGCACACACATCAACACTCTGACCTCTAGCAAATATCCCACACATACACACAGGATTGCACTTCTTTCTTCAGTCTTATTTCTCTTTATTCCTTGAGCAAAATCATTGGAACACACTGTATTAAAACTTTCTGGCAGTGTGCCTTGGGCCGACTGAACCAGCCCAGTGGAGTCCATCCCTCCCCACATCATAGAAAGCATGCTAGGTATGTTCATGTAAACCATGCCACCCATCATAACTGGCCTACTCTTCTATGAACGCTGAATGGGCAACATGTTACGTGTATGTACACACACAGAGGACCCTCAGTCCTATCCAAAAAGATTGACATGGGAGCAAGAGTTGGTATTAAAATCAACTCTAGGGGATGAAGAAAAATACACACACACAGATCTGACATTTTACATTTATACCACTTTAACCCTCTTGCATTCGGATTCTCTGAACACAAATTGCCCCTAGATTTCGCATTCCATCACGAAATAAGGTCAGGCACACATTATCGCTCGACTTTTCCTCCTTCTTAGTACATACCAGCAGCTATAATTACTTTCAGACTCTCACCACAGGCTCTGTGCCTCTGGCCTGATAGAGCTTCAGCATATGGTAGCGATCGGTGAAGGTCACTGCCTGATGGAAAACTGTGTGTAAATCCCAGGTCAGGATTCAGGGGGGGGCAATTATTCAATCTCGGCAAATCCTGGGTCGGGACTAAGAGGGTTAAGTCATGGCAGATTTCTCTGCGTGAAATTCAGGCTGCTCCCCCCGGGAAGAACATGTGGCCACAAGAGGCAGTGCCACCCACAACACAGAGTTCAGTTATCTTGCTCATTGTCTATAATACCAGATTTGGCTAAAACTCTGACCACTCTTGAAACTGGAAACCTAATTTTGTAAAAAATGAATGGAAGACAGCAAAGAAAAACTTAGCTTTTAAAAGATATAGGCTCGAATTGGGAAGAAGAAAAAAATATTAAGAGTAAAAAGTTCCTTGCATTTTTGCCTGAACTTCTTTTTATTAACATACTGTGACCTACACAATTCCCACCAATAAAATAAATTACGCCAACTGAACAGTGGCAAAAACACAAGGAATAGACCAAAAAATGTAGAAATGAAAAAAACCCACACCCTGATATAGCATGAGAAGGAAGAAAAGGGACTTAAGAGCAAAAACAAAAAAAGGAGGAAAGAAAAAGAAAAAGCCAAAGAGAGCTATGTCTATGATTACAAAAATGTACCGAAGCAACAACAACAAAAAATACATAAATAAAAATATTTTTTAAAAAGCAGAGAAAAAAAATTCACATAATAATTTATCACCTCACTAAATGTCAGTTCAAAAAAAAAGAAAAAACAAAACAAAGACAGATCAGAAAAAAAAGGCACACAATAATTTTCCATCACACTAAATGTCAGTAAAAAGAAAAATAAATAAATAATTATAGAGGCAGATAGGAATAAACAGACACAAAATAATTTATCATCACACTAAAATGTCAGTTAAAAAAATAAATCAATAAAAAAAAAAAAAACATTTTAAAAGCAGAGAGGAATAAAAAGACACAAAATAATTTATCATCACTAAATGTCAGTTAAAAAAAAAAAAAAATAAATAAAAGCAGAACGGGAGAAAAAAAAGGACACAATAATTTACCAGGCTAAATGTCAGTAAAAAATAAACAACTCCCCCCCCCCAAACAAACAAACACAAAGCGGTGTATTGCTGACTGACCCTTTAGAGGGTCCTCCCCTAGGATCCTGGAAGGTGGTGGAGCGAGTGTTGTGATCCACAAAATACCGCACCCCCTCCTGGGTGTACCGCATCTCCCAACCCTCAGGCAACGGGTCTTCCTGCATGATCCTGACACACACAACACACACATGCATGCACACATTCTCTAATAATCATAAATTAACAAAATTTCACCATTATTTCTTTTTCCCTTTGCTAACACTATGAGTGAGGAGACATTAAATCAAAGACAGCACACACACACACACACACACACACACCCACACCCACACACACTCTCTCTCTCTCTCTGTGTCTCTTTCTCTCTCTCGTGTTTGTGCAGCTGTTAAGCCATGATGTAGAATCCATGTCATGATGATCATTTTGGGAAGTAGTGAACAGGTTTTTTCCTTCTTGGTTATTCAAAAATGTGTTTGTACCCAGTCCCCTTCCTGCTGTCCCATTGTGAATGGGCTTGAAAGCTTATCACAATAAACCATTGTGTGAGTGTGTGAGTGTGAGTGTGTGTGTGTATGTGTGTGTGTGTGTGTTGCGTGTGATTATTATTATTATTGTTTTATATCAAGGATAATGGAACAAGCACTCATGTGCTTTTTACATCCAGTCCCCGTGTGTATGCAGTTTTGTAAATCTTGTCATCTGTTCCCACCAGTACACAATGGCCTACTCTTACAGAAAGCGGAACAGGATTTTAACGTGTGCGCAAGATGTTGTGCATGTGTTTGCACACGCGTGTGTGTGTGCGTGTGTGTGTGTGTGTGTGTGTGTGCATGCGTGCGTGCGTGCGTGCATGCATGCATGCATGCGTGCGTGCGTGCGTGCGTGCATGTGTGCATCTGCCTAAGTGAGTGAATGTGTGAGTGAGTGTGTGTGTATGTGTGTGTGTGCACGCGTGCGTGCGTGCGTGCGTGTCTGTCTGTCTCTGTCTCTCTCTCTCTGTCTCTCTCAAAGGCACTCAACCAGGTTTCTAAGATTCCACGGACTTTCAGATTGGCCAGCCTGTAAATATGTGTATATATTATATACACACACACACAAAGGCTGTGACTTACCCCTGTGTCCTGGGGTCTTCCCACTGCGTTGTCCTGTTCTTGTGGTTGACAAAGTACACCCGGCCATTGGGGTCTGCTCTCTTCTCTGAAACACCAACAGTCACTCTTTAACTGACGAGCTGATCCCATGGCAGCTTATTTCTGAATGAACTAAATCATGTTCAAATATGGCGGATTTTGTAGGTGGACATCGCTACTCATGAGTCAAAACTCACAAAAAATGAAATGAGATGCCTCAAGCACTGGATGCCATGGAAATGATAAAGATGGCTGTCAAACAAAAAATGAAAATCATTTCACTTTGACAGATGCTATAACACACTCACACACACATACACACATATGCACCCGCCCACCCACACAGACACACAGACACGTTGGGAGGATCAGTGGTCTAGGTTGTAAAGCGCCTTGCCTAGAAAGCAAAAAGTCCAGGTTGGAGTGTGCAGTGGTTCGAACCCCGTTTGGGCCCTAAACTTTTTCCTCATCCATAAGACTCTGAGCGGTGGTCTGGGCGCTAGTCTTTTGGATGAGCCAATAAACCGAGGTCTCATGTGTTACACATCAATATTTAGCATACGTAAAAGAACCCACTGCAACAAGGGGGCTGACCTTGGCAAAATTCTGTAGAAAAAAGCCACTCTGACAGGGAAACAAATACAGCTGCGTGCAGGAAAAAGAAAAAAAAATGGGTAGGCGCTGCACTTGTGGCGACATGCTCTCCCCAGGGAGAGCAGGCTGAATTTCACACAGAGAAATCTGCTGTGACATAAAGTGGTACAAAATACAAAACACACACACACAAACACTCACCCCAGCCATCAGGCAAAGGGCCCAGCGGGTCGTTGTCTGTGGAGGGCTGTGTGGACTGGGGGAAGAGGAAGCGCTGGTTCATGGCGTCCATGGTGCGGTTGTTGCGCCACTGCTGCCAGTTGTTCCAGTTGTTCAGCGTCTCCACGTTGGGGCGCTGCCATGTCGTCGTGCGCGTGTTGTGGTCCACGTAGTACACGCGTCCCCGCTGGTCCAGGCGTCGCTCCCACCTGGTGAACGCGTGTAGCTGTGTTAAAGGTGTGCTGTGGTGGTGTTGTGGTGGTGTTGTGGTTTGTGTGTGTTGTGTTGTGTTGTGCCAGGTTGTGTTGTGTTGTGTTGTGCTGGATTGTATCAAAAGGTGGTTAATCACTGTTCAGTGGATTGTCTGAAAAAAGACAGTCCTCTTGACCTACAAGTTTGTCTTTGTCTCTCTCTCTCACACACACACATGCATGCACGCACGCACGCACACACACACACACACATGCATGCATGCATGCACACGTGCATACACGCACACATGCACACACACACACACACACACACACACACACACACACACACACACACACACACACACACACACACACACACACACACAATCGCCCATAGACACGCATACTACAAACATCCTACAATGCCAACATCACTGAGATCATCAGTGGTCTGGGAGGCCTACAGAAGATTATAGACCTCAACATGATGATGATGATGATGATGATGATGATGATGATGATGATGATGATGATGATGATGATGATGATGATGATGATGATGATGATGATGATGATGATGACTTACCCAGGAGGTAAGGGCTGAGGTCGTTCCCAGGTGGTGGTTCTGGTGTTGTGGTCGACATAGTAAGTCCTGTCCTGGTTGTCCTTCCTCATCTCCCACCTGCAGTCAGGCAGCACAGTCACAGCAATGATGAACAACAGCATCATCTCAGTGAGTCAATAAGGACTTTTTAAAATTTTATCTTCATGGGACAGGATAGCTCAGTGATCAGAGCACTCACTTTCCCCAAGCACTGTACTGAAGCCAGAACGTGCAAACAGTCACCCATCCAATTGGTAACCACGCTTGATACTGCTTAAATAAAAGCAGCATCAAGCATGGTTACCCATTGGGTGGGTGACTGTTTGCGCGCCCTGGCTTCAGTACCATTCCCCAATTCACCCAGCTGTAAATGGGTACCTGCCCTCTTTGGGGTCAGGGAGGGTAAAGCAGTGAGGGAGAGGAGATGGGTGCCGCCCTCAATATGCTGGCCCCTAGAGAAGCTGAGGTCTCTGATGCCTCGCTCCCCTATGACCACATAGGTTATGGGACACCTTTACCTTTAGCATCTTAGTAAGTCAATTATGACTTCTTTTTTTTTCTTATTATTATAAAACATGAGAGTTCTATCTGATGTGGAATTTTCATTTCTGTATTTGAGGGGTGTGTGTGTGTGTGTGTGTGTGTGTGTGTGTGTGTGTGTGTGTGTGTGTGTGTGTGTGTGTGTGTGTGTGTGTGTCTGTGCCTGTGTCTGTGTCTGTGTGTCTGTGCCTGTGTCTCTGTGTGTGTGAACAACCACTGGTAAATGTTTCCTATACATCATGATAGGCCAATTCTTCAAAATCATGAAATCAATGCTCACACAAAAGTAAAATTAATCTTATACATCTAACAGAGAGCAATTGCAAAATATAACAAAAATATGTTACATCAACAGATAGAATTACTAACTACAGTGAAAAAAAACATAAATAAAAGACATTAACAATTACTTTTAAAGCAGTTCTTCCATACCTATTTTGTGTTACACTTACTATAACATTTTTAAAAATTTCCATATACATAGACATGTTTGAAAAATGAATAAAAACATCAATAACATGGACAAATATGAACTTTACACACAGATAAACACACATACTACAACCCCCCACCCCCCAAAAAAAACCAATTACCACTACCAGTCTAATATCACCTTTTAGTGGATAGACGTTAAAATGAACACGCATGCATGCACGCACGCACGCACACGCGCGGACACACACACACACACACACACACACACACAACACACAACACAACACAAAACACAACACGCACACTTAACAACGCACCACACCAAACCAAACCAAAGACAGAACAAACTTCAACACCCCCCAACCCACCCTAACCCACACCACCACTTACCCGTGGGGCAGGGGGTGGTCAGGGTCAGCAGGAGAAGCTGTGCTGCCGTCTCCAGAGGCAGGGAGAGGAGGAGGGGGCCCAGCTGACGATGCTGACACCACAACAAACATCACTGTTACTTCTCTCTCCTCCACCCCAAAAACTAAATCTTTTTTTTTTTTTTTAGGTCAGCTAAGTGCTGAGACTTTTATTAAAATGTTGTTCTGTTGTAAGATGTTCTGATGAGATTTATCTTCAGCTATGACAAGCTCCTAGTGTAACAATCTGCCTTCACCTTCACCTTCAGGTGAATAAAAGATAAATGTGTAACAATCTGCACTCTGCTTTAAAGGAGAAAAACAAATCTTTTGAAGTCAGACTATGGCTGTCTGTATGCATATACAGTATGGAATTTGAAGAGAGTCGTTCGATGCAAAATTCTCATCCAGGGCGTCCTTTTAATCTCACAGTGATTCTCAGGTGGAATAAGTCAAGTCAGAGAGCATATCCTGGGTGATCCCCAGGGTGTTAAGCTGAGGAACACTCGACTATAACTCCTCTCCCTATCTGACCACTCTTGACTAAAAGACTGTTTGTCACGCAGCAGTTTTGTACAAATGCCAGTTCAGGATACAGGATCTAGATTTCTTTTTCTCTCCTGTGTTGTGTGCATGTAGGTATGATGGTAGAATGACACTAAAAGCTGCTCAATAGCTTCTTCTTCTTCTTCTTCTCTTGTTCGCTTTACACTGTCAGATGTTTTTGGGGAAATATAATGGCCTGTCCTTTCCAGCACTCAACAGCTAAGTCGACCTATATTTCTTTCAAAGCCAACCATTGGAACAAGATTTTCCTTTGTGTGGTTTGTAAGGAATACTTTGTGACCTTTTTTCTCTTTTTTTTGAATGCTTTTGATCCGATTTTCACTGCATTTCATCAATATAAAAAACTTTCTGGATACTTTCCATGTATCTCCACGAGATACAAAGTAAGGGAAAGATACTTTATACTTTATAGTACTTAGATGGTTTGGTAAAGTATTATGAACTAACTTGTACTTGTAGTCTCTTTAGTTCTGGAAGGGAACTAATGAATTGATTCACATAAACAATCCAGTATGCAGATAACATTTAAACAATCCAGCAAACAGACAACCTGTTAACAATCCACCCTACAGACAACCTGTTAACGATCCACCCTACAACCTGTTAACAATCCACCCCACAGACAACCTGTTAACAATCCACCCCACAGACAACCTGTTAACGATCCACCCTACAACCTGTTAAGGACCCCCTACAACCTGTTAACAATCCACCCTACAACCTGTTAAGGACCCCCTACAACCTGTTAACAATCCACCCTACAGACCTGTTAACAATCCGCCCCACAGACAACCTGTTAACAATCCACCCCACAGACAACCTGTTAACGATCCACCCCACAGACAACCTGTTAACGATCCACCCTACAGACAACCTGTTAACAATCCACCCCACAACCCGTTAACAATCCACCCCACAACCCGTTAACAACCAACCCCACAACCTGTTAACAATCCACCCTACAGAAAACCTGTTAACAATCCACCCCACAGAAAACCTGTTAACAATCCACCCCACAGACAACCTGTTAACGATCCACCTGGCAACCTGTTAACGATCCACCTGGCAACCTGTTAACAATCCACCCTACAGACAACCTGTTAACAATCCACCTACAGACAACCTGTTAACAATCCACCTACAGACAACCTGTTAACGCTCCACCCTACAGACAACCTGTTAACGATCCGCCCTACAGACAACCTGTTAACGATCCGCCCTACAGACGACCTGTTAAGAATTCACCCTACAGACAACCTGTTAAGAATTCACCCTACAGACAACCTGTTAAGAATTCACCCTACAGACAACCTGTTAAGAATTCACCCTACAGACAACCTGTTAACGATCCGCCCTACAGATAACCTGTTAACGGTCCACCCTACAGACGACCTGTTAACAATCCACCCTACAGACGACCTGTTAACAATCCACCCTACAGACGACCTGTTAAGAATTCACCCTACAGACAACCTGTTAAGAATTCACCCTACAGACAACCTGTTAAGAATTCACCCTACAGACGACCTGTTAACAATTCACCCTACAGACGACCTGTTAACAATTCACCCTACAGACGACCCGTTAAGAACTCACCCTACAGACAACCCGTTAAGAATTCGCCCTACAGACAACCCGTTAACAATCCACCATGCAGACAACCCGTTAACAA
>CM060325.1:13188494-13190994 GCA_030674155.1 Stramonita haemastoma | reverse complement strand
GAAGTAGTAGTAGTAGTAGTAGTAGTAGTGGTAGTAGTGGTAGTAGTAGTGGTAAAGTAGTAGTAGTAGTAGTAGTAGTAGTAGTAGTAGTAGTAGTGGTAGTAGTAGTAGTAGTAGTAGTAGTAGTAGTAGTAGTAGTAGTAGTAGTGGTAGTAGTAGTAGTAGTAGTGGTAGTAGTAGTAGTGGTAGTAGTAGTGGTAGTAGTAGTAGTAGTAGTAGTAGTAGTAGTAGTAGTAGTAGTAGTAGTAGTAGTAGTAGTAGTAGTAGTGGTAGTAGTAGTAGTAGTAGCAGTAGTAGCAGTGGTAGCATGGTGGTAGTGGTGGTGGTAGTGGTAGTAGTAGTAGTAGTAGTAGTAGTAGTAGTAGTAGTAGTAGTAGTATAGTAGTAGTAGTGGTAGTAGTAGTGGTAATGGTAGTGGTGGTAGTAGTAGTAGTAGTAGTAGTAGTAGTAGTAGTAGTAGTAGTAGTAGTAGTAGTAGTAGTAGTAGTAGTAGTAGTAGTCGTAGTAGTCGTAGAAGTAGTAGTGGCAGCAGCAGTTAAAATGGCTGCTAGGTAGTAGCAGTAATAGCAGCAGTAGTAGCAGCAGCAGCAGCAGCAGTAGCTGCCATAGTAGCAATGGTTGCAGTATCATTAGTAGTAAGGACTGACTACAGCCTAAACCTCATGGCTTCTATGTATACCCCATATTTGATCATGAATTGAGACTTTTTCTCAGACTCAGAGAGACTGCTATCCATACAGATGTACACTGTTCCTTCACATTAAATCTTCACCCATCAAAGTACAAAACAATAACTTTTTTAAATCTTCAGTACTACCAAGAAGATTTTACAGTCTGCTTTCATACAACACAGCTTTACAAGAAGGAAGCTGGCAGGATGGTTTAGGTGTTCACCTGCCTAACAAGTAAACCATAAGATTCTGGGTTTGATTCCCAGCCTTGACCGTTCTTTCCAGTTTGACTAGAAAATCAAACTGAATGTCAAGTTTTTTTGAGGAGATACTATACCACTCGGATCCATACACTTGTGGACTTGTACATGTCAAACGAACATCCTTTGGATGAGACTATAAACTGAGGCCCCATATGCAAACACACGCAGAACATCTTGTGCACACATTAAATCCTATTCCGCTTTTCAAAAGAGTAGGCCATTGTGTGCCAGTGGGAACAGATGACAAAATCTACAAAACTGTGCACACACACAGGGACTGGATGTAAAAAAGCACATGAGTGCTTATTCCATTATTCTCAATATAAAGGAATTTTTTTTAATATTTAAAAACAGTTGAAAACTGGAAAGAGCAGGGAGATACCGCTTAACTCTCCTAGCAAAATTGACAGGCTCATTTCCCAACTGCAACCCTGAAGGTGGAACACATTTCTTTAAAATAAAAAAACATTCACTTTTTCATGCCTTCCTTCCTTCACTGATACTCACACTTTCCCCTGTTTTCCTCCAGGAGGGAGTAGAGAATGATGGTGACCTGACCCAGCAGGGTGTCTGTGCGTATGCTGTTGGAGCTCAACACCCGAATCTCCAGCTTGGAATAGGGCGTCACCAGCCTGGCCACACACACAGACCATCATTTACACATGAAGGAGGATGACAGGATGGTGGGTAAGATAATAGCCTGCCAACAAGTAAACTGTGAGGTTCTGGGTTCCATTCCCAGCCTCGCCGTTTCTTTCCAGTCTGATGAAAAAAATTAAACTGAATGTCAAAGTCCTTTGGATGAGACTACAAATCAAGATCCCATGTGCAAATGCATGCAGAATATCTTGTGCATACATTGCCTTTCAGAAGAAAAGGCCATTAGTTGCCAGTAAGAATGGATGAAAGAAAAAAAACACCCAGATTGCACACAGGTGCTGTGTTTATACACCATCCCCAAAGTCAGAATGCAGCTACCTAAATGGTGGGGGGGGGGGGGAGGAAAAAAAATGATTACACACTCATAAATCTCACCAGCTGAGGAACAGGGGGGGAGGAGGGGAATTACAGGTGTTTCAAATTCCACATGTTTGAGCTTTCTGTGCTGAATACAGGGTCAGTCTTGTGTGTTTTAAGTTGACCTGACATTGTTTGGAAAAAAAACATACTTATCACATGTCTTGTGTGTTTTAAGCTGATCTGACACTGTATGGAATAAAAACATACATTTCACATTTGTGGTTTTTCCCAATATTCAGCTGACACATCTGTGGATATTATGTTCAGATTTTTTTAAATTTTCACCATTTGAATTTATGTCACACTGATTAAAAGTGGTGTTAGATACTACTAGTACCACACAACCATTTTCTGCTTACAAGGACTACAGCATGTCTATACTGATACGTTGAACAGCAAACCCTAATCAGTGATCATAAACGATCAATTACACCAATTATCTGTGATTTTTTTTCTTTTTGCCATATTCAGTTAACTCTACAATGTATAGAATGTCATACTTGTACAGTTTTCATTACGTTCAGTTTACACCACAGTGTATGCATT
>CM060325.1:13075994-13180994 GCA_030674155.1 Stramonita haemastoma | reverse complement strand
CACACACACAAGACACTAATAAGACTATAAACTGAGCTCTTGTCTGCGAACACACACACAACATCTTGCACGCACATTAAAACCTGTTCTGCTTTTTGGAGTAGGCCATTGTGTGACAGTGGGAAATGATGGCAAAATTTACAAAACTGCATACACATGGAGACTGGATGTAAAAAAGCAAGAGTGTTTAGTCCATTATCCTCAAAATAAAAGAATAAAAAAACAAACTTAAAAAGAATAGATAAAATCCACACACAATGGTCAATGCCCATGCACACAACTAACTTCTCTAAATAGGCCACAAGTTCAAAAACAATGGTTTTCATACATCAATTACACCAACAGGTCTTTTTATGTAGTATACACGTGACATATATACATAGTATGCATGCACTAACCTTGGCAACAACACAAATCATATTTTAACTGTTCACAATATATAAGCTATTGCCTACAACAGATGCTGGCAATTCAGATGTCACTGGCTGAGGGTTTTGTGATAATGTTAACAAGCTGTTGATTATGGCTGAACAGTGTGGTATAATGCAATAATGGGGGTGGAAGAGGAAAGTGGTTAGGCTGTCACAGTGTCACACTCATGATAGAGGCAAATACTGTGGTCACAGGTTTGAATCCATGCTGAATTGCCTGTTCACAGGGGTTTTTCTTCTGGAGTCAACGTTGATTCTGACTCAATTTCCCTTGTAGGCTTTCACTAGTTTTGAACAGTCTTTCATGAATACAAGACTACAAACCATGATCATGTGCACATCTTCTATACACACTTCAAATCCCCTTGAAGGCTTTCACTATTAAAAAAAAAAATCTTTTATGAATACAAGACTACAAACCAAGATCATGGGCACATCTTCCTTACACACTACCAATCCTATCCACCTTTCAAAGAAGAGTAGGCCAGCTATGGCCAGTGGCATGGACCATCAGATGACACTAACATACCCAATATAGTCCTCCGGATGAGACTCTAAACCAAGGCCCCGTGTGCAAACGCAACAGAACATCTTGTGCACACGTTAAATCCTGTTCCGCTTTTCATAAGAGTAGGCCATCGTGTGCTGGTGGGAACAGATGACATTCACAAAACTGCATACACACAGGGACTGGATGCAAAAAAGCATATGAATGCTTATTCCATTATCTTTGATATAAAAGAATAAAATTAATAAATAAATAACATGAAACCTGTGACCTGGACAGGACAGGGTTTGCCAGGTTCATTCTGCCAAAGACACTCCACCTGACGTGCTTTGGTGCAGTGCAGTGCCCCATGACTCCCCATACACCGACAGAGTTAGGGGAGCATTCTGTATTATTCTCAGTCTTTATCTAGTGAATGATTGTGTGTGTGTGTGTGTGTGTGTGTGTGTGTGTGTGTGTGTGTGTGTGTGTGTGTGTGTGTGTGTGTGTGTGTGTGTGTGTTGAGTGTGTGTGAGTGTGTGTGTGTGTGTGTGTGTGTGTGTGTGTGTGTGTGTGTGTGTGTGTGTGTGTGTGTGTGTGGTGTGTGTGTGTGTGTGTGTGTTTAAAACGCTACATAATGTATTACATGCACATGCTATTGCTAGCATCTGTCTGTATGTATACATGTATGTATACATGTGACCCACTCCCAAAAGGTGCTATTTAAACATGTCAAATTTAAGACAGCATCGTACTTAAAGTGCAGAGCAGTACAGTGTAGTGTAAGCACTTGCAGTATACACTGTACAGTAAAATTTAGAGCAGTAAAGTTTGACAATTTATAAACATAAAATACGATACAATGCAATGCAACACAGCACAACACCATGTACTAGATACATGAAGAAGTAGTAGTAGTAGTAACTACACACTGCATTACAAAACAATTCACAAGTTATGTTATACAATAAGCAGACAGGGATATACAGTATACACTACACAGGTGTACCTACTTGTGATCTGCAGCTGTGATAGGCTGGAGGTGGAGGGAGCCCCACCTGCTGCTTCTCCCATGATCTGTCAGGCTTTACACTGCCAGCAGCATACCCTGAATAACAGATTAACACTGGTATGATCTGTCAGACATTACACTGCCAGCAGCATACCCTGAATAACAGATTAACACCATGATCCGTGAGACTTTACACTGTCAGCAGCATACCCTGAATAACAGATTAACACCATGATCTGTCAGACTTTACACTGTCACTAGTGTCAGCACCATACCCTGAATAACAGATTAACACCATGATCTGTGAGGCTTTACACTGTCAGCAGCATACCCTGAATAACAGATTAACACCATGATCTGTCAGACTTTACACTGTCAGCAGCATACCTTGAATAACACCATGATCTGTGAGGCTTTACACTGTCAGCAGCATACCCTGAATAACAGATTAACACCATGATCTGTCAGACTTTACACTGTCAGCAGCATACCCTGAATAACAGAATAACACCATGATCTGTCAGACTTTACATTGTCAGCAGCATACCCTGAATAACAACATGATCTGTCAGACTTTACACTGTCAGCAGCATACCCTGAATAACACCATGATCTGTCAGACTTTACACTGTCAGCAGCATACCCTGAATAACACCATGATCTGTCAGACTTTACAGTCAGCAGCATACCCTGAATAACACCATGATCTGTAAGACTTTACAGTCAGCAGCATACCCTGAATAACAGATTAACACCATGATCTGTGAGACTTTACACTGTCAGCAGCATACCCTGAATAACACCATGCCTCATTTATTTCACCATGGATAGATTTGATATTATCATCCAAACAGGCATCAACTGACATAATCGTAGGCCATACACATGTAATGATGTATAATGTATGTCACTATCCAAAATGAGTTGTTTTAACCAAGAAATGAATGAAACTCCACAAATAACACTAGTGAAGACAAAAGCCCAAAAGGGCGTCAAAAAACAATTCAGCAACAACAGCATGATAACAATAAGTTAACACAAGATAATGATGAGATGTATGCAAATTTCAAAGATATTGGTGATAAAAAAAAAATCAAACGAACAGGAACTGATGATAGCCACTTATCTGTAATCAAACTCAGCGAGAGCTCTATGTTGCCACTGTAGAGTAATTGACTAAAGTTAACTATAATCTGTCGAATGCCGTCTTTATTTGCTTGAATTGGAATCGCAAAGTTATAGAGTAAACTTTGTCAGATTAAAATCAATGTACAGAAAATATGAAAACTAATCAATAATCTTTTAAATTGGGAATGATGCAATGTCCCTCACTCCCTGGTTAACCAATGGCATGCATAATGTGCCACCCTGAATTAGTATCAAATGATGTGCTACAATCTGTGTTCTCACAACAACAAACTTTGCTGGGATTCATCACACATGAAATTACACAAAGTTAATTGTACACTGTGTCACTGTCAGCATGTGTGTATCAGTGTCTGAATTAATGAATTCATACAAATCATGATTGACACATCAAAAGATACAAGTGCAACTGTGTGCTTTCTGCCACAAAACAAAACAATAGTAATGATGTTAATGAACCATTCTTATTTTTAAAAGCATTGCATTAATCCTTTAATCTAGCAAACCATTAAATATGTTCACATCATTTCACTCCAACACATGATTTTAGAGAGAGAGAGAGAGAGAGAGAGAGAGAGAGAGAGAGAGAGAGAGAGAGAGAGAGAGAGAGAGAGAGAGAGAGAGAGAGAGAGGGAGGGAGGGAGGGAGGGAGGGAGATTTGATTTGATTTGATTTATTCTTTTATATCGAGGATAATGGGATAAGCACTCTTGTGCTTTTTTACATCTAGTCCCCGTGTGTATGCAGTTTTGTAAATGTCATCTCTTCCCACCGGCACACGATGGCCTACTCTTACGAAAAGCAGAACAGGATTTAACGTGTGCGCAAGATGTTCTGCGTGCGTTCGCACACGGGGCCTCGGTTTAAAGTCTCATCCGAAGGACTTGTGGGGAGAGTGGAGTCAGCACTGATGTTAACTCCAGGAGAAAAATCTCCTCGACCAGATTCGAACCCGGGTCTTCAAATTGCCAGCGCAATGTTCTGACCACTAGGCTATCCGTCCCCACGAGAGAGAGAGAGAGAGAGAGAGAGAGAGAGAGAGAGAGAGAGAGAGAGACAGACAGACAGACAGACAGACAGACAGACAGACAGACAGACAGAGACAGAGACACAGAGACAGAGAGCATAAAATTAAAAACATTCACAGTTGACACAAACTGGTAAGCTTTTAAACACACACACACACACACACACACACGTGTGTGCACACACATGTGTACATACACATATGTGTGCGCACACACACACACACACTATAATTTTACATTATTGTACACACACACACACACACACACACACTAACACACACACACATACACTCACACAAACTTGTATTATACATGCGCACATGTGCACACACACACATACACACACACACACCTGTGTACACATTTTCACACTGTGTACACACACACACACACACACACACACACACACACACACACACACACACTGACAAAATCAGTCACACACACACACACACACACACACACACACACACACACACACACACACAGTGACACATACACACACGTACACACGAACACACACACACACACACACACACACACACACACACACACACACACACACACACACACGAGACTCTTTAGTCATATAATTCCACCAAGCCGAACCAAATGATTAATATACGATAAACAAGATCTTGTTATACATTCTATCTCTGTCAAAACTTTACACTTAAATAAAGCCAGTACTACTAGTTGAGTGGTAGTTAGTTACAGTAGTCAACACTGTAAAAGCAGAAGACAACTCCACATAACAACTTACGTTGTCGCCAAAGGCGGAAAATCGTTCTGTATTGCAAACACACCCCCTTTATGTCGCCTGAATTGTTCGCTGGAAGGTTTGTGAAATGGGTATTGATATACAAAATATATAAAACTATCCAGGTGGTATATTCAGAGGGACACACACATGCAATGCTGAGATCCCGGGTGTATCACTCGCAAAGTTGTCCACCATTACGTGTCACGTGACCGATGATGTAAAAAGGTATGTTTGATCTAGGCCTATTTTGAGCGTAATATTTTTACGGTGATAAGTCTGTGTGTCTAACATTACGTATCTCAACCTAAAACCACAATGCATTATTTAATTATTCTTTGTGTTATTGAATATGTATGCTTTCCTTTTTGTAAACAATTGGGCAATATTTTATGTAGTTCATTTCCCTCAGAGTCCTTGTCCATAGATATAATCAATCCTAAAGCCGTTATGCTGTCAACAGTCAAGACACTTTCCTTCCAAGATCAAAGAGGCCTCAATAATGTTTATCATTTTTGTATAAAGATAAGTTTGCTTGACCAGATCAACGTTTTTAATGTTACAGGGGTTGCTTATCTCCATCCTAGGCGCTCAAAGACAAATTCATGGCCCCAAGACTTACATTAATTCTTGCACCTCACCTGATTTTAAACCTATCTGGATTTTTTTACATTGAAGTGACTAAAAACTTGGTTGTAACCTAACACGAGACAAAGTGTGATAGCGAAATGTCTTTTGGGGGAAAAAACCAACTTAGATATGTAAAGATGGATCAAGGATGGGCGTAAGGTCACAAAGCACGCCAGGAAGACTAGGTTAGGCCCGTAAGGGAGTGTGTTGGACATATGACATAGCGCCTCTTTTAATTCCACAATGCTCTTCCTGAATAACCAAGGCTTGACTTAATAGAGATTATTAAGAGGCCTGGCCAAAAACACTCCATAACTAGGCCTGTTTTTATTGGAATCAAAATTTTTCACAATTTTCTTACGGGCTTTTCCCCTTTAATGTAGTGTACAATAAACGCAAAAGCAACCAAGAAAATAGAGAAAATTTTGCTGTCAGTAAAAACAGGCTTAATCATAGACTGTAGAGCAAGGAGTTATCCACTAGCAAACTCCCCGTGCCTGAGGTCCCATGCTCGGTGGGTTTTGTTTACATTGATGTTGGAATTGTATAAATATGCCCATGGGGTGATTATGGGGTTTGCCCTTTCGTGGACGGCGAAATACCCCGACAAAGCAAATCCCCCCCCCCCCCCCCCCCCCCTTCCCCTTTTTTTGTGTTATTGTTTTTGTAAGTGTTTCCTGGAGTGCCACCACAGCTGGTGTCCGCTCTTATTGGACATGAAACTGATGAAACAAGTATTGTTACAGGAACCTTCTGAAAGAAACTGTACTTATTTTTTACCCTCATATCATTCGTGTCAACCCTCACACACGAATCTGGTAAATCACCTGTATTTTTTCAGGATTTTACATGAAACTCGTGAAACTTTAGTATTTGTCTTTGGTAGCTTTGTGTATGAAACAGATGAAATCATTATAACTACATGAATCTTATGAAACATGAACCTTATGAAAGATTACTATCTGGACTTTTCCTTTAAATCCACTACTTCTGTGTGTGTGTGTGTGTGTGTGTGTGTGTGTGTGTGTGTGTGTGTGTGTGTGTGTGGTGTGTTTGTGTGTGTGTGTAGATAGACAGATAGATAGATAGACAGACAGACAGACAGACAGACAGACAGACAGACAGACAGACAGACAGACAGATAGGATAACCTAGTGGTCAGAACATTGCGCTGGCAATTTGACGACCCGAGTCCGGTCGAGGAAATTTTCTTCCTGGAGTTAACATCAGTGCTGACTCCACTCTCCCCAAAAGTCCTTCGGATGAGACTTTAAACCGAGGCCCCGTGTGCGAACGCACGCAGAACATTTTGCGCGCACGTTAAATCCTGTTCCGCTTTTCCTAAGAGTAAGCCATCGTGTGCCGGTGGGAACAGATGACAAGATTTACAAAACTGCATACACACAGGGACCGGATGAAAAAAAGCACATGATTGCTTATTCTGTTATCCTCGATATAAAAAAAGAATAAATTAAAAAATAAATAAATAAAACAGACAGACAGACAGACAGATAGATAATAGATAGATAGATAGATAGATAGATAGATAGATAGATAGATAGATAGATAGATAGATAGATAGATAGATAGTTAGTTAGATAGATAGATTTACTATTGTATAGTGTGTTTTTCCACCTGATGTTTTATGTTTTGTGGCCAGTAGCATTTTTTTCTGCCAGACCTCCAAAGCTTGGCTCCAGGTGACAGGGTAACCGTTGATGACATGGGGTCAGGCCCTCTGAGGCACAGCGCTCAGCACTCTACCATCCTGTGCGGGACTCCACAAGTAGAGCATGGTCACTAGAAAATAATTGGTTTTCCCTTCGTATGACGTAAATGAGTTGTGCTGCTGTTATGTACTAGGGGCTCAGTATATTCATCTTTGACTTTAGCACTGGTTTATTTTCTGAATCTTCCTCTTGTAGTTGACTTGCCTGCAAGGGCTTAACAAGTCCTCCATTGATACATTACAAGATTCATTTGTTTTTATTGATGTATTTGTTCTTTTATATGAAGGATAATGGAATGAGCACTCATGTGCTTTTTTTACATCAAGTCCCCGTGTGTATGCAGCTTTGTAAATCTTGTCATCTGTTCCCAGATTCATTTTAAGATAGCAATATTTGTCAGTCCATTCAAGAGAGACCAGTACTCAGCTACACATGATCAACACATGCCAAAGCCCTGGTGTCAAGATTGTAAGTATTGAAAGTATAAAACTATTATTATCATTTGCACTGCTACAATAAGTAGGCCCTCAGAGATCATGATCAGGGATTTCACCGCTACCAACGGCTGCTCCCCCCCCCCCCCCCCTTTAAAAAAATTTTTTTACGGAGCATATTAATTATCTGACTGCTGAAAGGAAAGCTGGGAGATAAGTCTGACCAGAATCTTAGCAGCAGCAGGAGGCCAAAGTCCTGGTGTCAGGTCGGCAGTACTAAACTAATGATTTTATCATCTTTCTTTTTACCAGCTGCTGAGGTCTGGTCAGGTATTTTCATTATTGTGTCCACCTTAGGAAACAGGCCTGTGGAGTTCTCTCGGCGAAAGTGGTCTAGCAGAAAGGAAATATACAGCGTCAAAATCATGATCTTTAAACATCTAAGGAATAGGATGTAGGTTCAAAGTTTTGTGGAGCGGTCCATTTGAGCTTTATCCCTTGTTCCTACTCCATTCCTGTGCAAGTATTTCAGATGAGACTCCAGACCTAGGTCCCATGTGCAGACAAACACATAGTCATAATATCATAAACACCTGTTAAAAATGTTATCCTGTTTTCATAGAAGAGTACTTAGGCCAGCAATGGCTGGCTGTATGAATGACATGAACATATTCACCAAACAACCCCAGTCCTGGAGAGAAACAAGCTTTGCCAGATTCAGCTTGCCCAAGACACACAAGTTGAAGGCTTCACACTCCACAGAGAATTTCTCTTTTTTTTCTTACTCCTCAGAGAGTTAGTTACTCAAGGAAGATGTCAGTCAGTCAGACATGTTGTAAAGTAGCTGAAGTCATCAGACCCTGAGTAGGTGTTGCAGGACACTCGATTTTCTCAGGGATGCCAGGCTGTTGCACAGGAACAGAATAACCCATGGCCCTGTGGTCAGAACACTGCGCTCGCAATTTGACTACCTGGGTTCAAGGGAATTTTCCCCCTAGAGTTAACATCAGTGCTGACTCCATCCACCCCCCCCCCCCCCCCCCCTAATAGTCCTTGGATGTAACTACAAATCAAGGCCCCATGTGTGAACGCACACAGAACATCTTGCTCACATGTTAAATCCTGTTCCGCTTTATGTAAGAGTAGGCCATTGTGTGCCGGTGGGAACAGATGACAAGATAAAAAAAACAAACAAAAAAAAAAAACCCAGATGACAAGATTTACAAAACTGCTTACACAAAGGGAACTGGATTTAAAATGGCACATAATTGCTTAATCCATTATCCTTGATATAAAAGAATAAATAAAATAAATAAATAAAATAAAGAAACCACAGTATGTCAGACGAGAAAGGCAGGGCAGTTTCAAAGCCACCATCACCACACAGAGGCATGCTGACAAGTAAGAACGGGATCTTGAAAATGAATGGGCAGTTAACACGACTTTTGTGTGACCAGGTAATAAACAGAATTCTTTTGTGCTGAGATTACAGGATCAAACATTCATTTTTTTCATCCAACCCCCAAAACAATGTAAAATGGGTGGGGAGTGAAGAAAGAAAACAAGGCAAACGTTAACAAAAAAAACCCTTCCATAATAGAAGAATACAGAACAAGTGTAAAAAAAAAATAATAATAATAAAAATAAAGATGAGAGAAAGTAGAGGGGAAAAGAGTCTTGGGAAAAGGAGATGGAGAGAACATACAAGATGTGCATTTTTATCAGAGGTGGTAAATATAGTTCTTCCCAACACAGAGAGAGAGAGAGAGAGAGAGAGAGAGACAGACAGACAGACAGACAGACAGACAGACAGACAGACAGACAGACAGACAGACAGACAGGGGGGGGGCAATAAATCCAGATTCAGGAAGTTTGTGTATGCACATACATGATATTAAACCTCTGTACATGTACGCATGTGTGTGTGTGTGTGCATGCGCACCCGTCCGCATGCATGCATGCATGTGTGTGTGTGTGTGTGTGTGTGTGTGTGTGTGTGTGTGTGTGTGTGTGTGTGTGTGTGTGTGTGTGTGTGTGTGTGTGTGTGTGTGCGCACACACACAAATGAAAGTTTCTATAATAGTATGCAAAGTTTTGTTTAATTGACATATTTTTTGTGTTAAAAAGAGTTAAAAGTCTGTCCCGAGCCATAAGGCTCATCAGGCCGGTGCTTATCCCGGTTTCTGTGGCGTTAAGCGACTGAGAGTCATAGACTCCCCCCTGGATAGGACGCCAGTCTATCGCAGGATTAACCCCCAACACAAGGTTGGTACCCCTTTTACACCTGGGTGGGGTGAGAAAATAGCCGTAAAGTGCCTTTTCCAAGGGCACAACGCCATAGCGGAATAGCTGGGATCGAACCTGCAACCTTTAGATTACGAGTACAACACCCTAACCACTAGGCCACAGCGGCGGCTATTTTTTGTGTATCTGCACTTAAATATGCTTTTGAATATGTATATATATGTGAAGACAGACAACATTCATGATTCATCAAAACAGCCCTTTAAGAAAATACAAACACAGCTTTTTTTTTTAATAATATTTTTTATTCACCATGATCAGTACATACAATTTTTGCATGATGTCTTTTTATTTATTTTTTATAATTTTTTTGTACTTTTTCTGTTTTATTTTATCATTTTTTTAAAACGATTTTCCGTATTTTGGCTAGAAATATATTGGCCTTGCAGCCATGACACATTTGTCTTTTTTTTCTTTTTGTTTCAACAGCTTTCAATTCAACACAGCTGGATACAGGCACACATCAAGATAAAAACCACAAGAAAACACTGGACTTCTTCAACATGCATAAAACTTTCCATATCCATGACTTAGTGTGATAAAATCACAATTAACAAAAAACGACACTCACAATGACACACACTTCTGCATCAATAACACTTCTGTTTCCACTGTCCAATGTCATTTTTGATATCTCCGTCTTCTGAAAACAGGTATAAAATTGTGAAAATAATCAATAGGCGAGTAGGGTTTGGGACACTCAAACAGCACAATATAATTCTGTTGGCAGAGTGTTCCTCTGTGTGTGTGTGTGTGTGTGTGTGTGTGTGTGTGTGTGTGTGTGTGTGTGTGTGTGTGTGTGTGTGTGTGTGTGTGTGTGTGTGAGAGAGAGAGAGAGAGAGAGAGAGAGAGAGAGAGAGAGAGAGAGAGAGAGAGAGAGAGAGAACTGGTAATGGATCTAGGTGTCGACTTGCTCATGCTGTAATAAAGGTCAGATCTACTAATAGAGCTTAATAATTGGGGTGGAGATTTCATTTAAAACTGAGTGGGCAGTTTCTTAATTGTAACACCTATGTCGTGTTTAGGAGGACAACCCCCCCCCCCAAAAAAAACAACAACAAAAAACCCCAAGATACAACACGGGAACAGAAAGCTAGACTTAAATACACAAGTTTCTGCATACTGATCAAAGTTGGTCACATTTCAGACATTTAATGCAAAACTGTCATGTACCCACTGACTCACCATCACAAATAATTTGAAGAGAAATACTGCAAGTCAGAAGACAGAAGAGAGACAGCTTAACATCAACCCCAGACCAAAACGGCAGACTGAAAAACTTCATTCACCAAAATGGCATTCTGAAAAACTTTATTCACAAAAATGGCAGACTTAAAAAACTTGATTCACCAAAATGGCAGACTGACAAACTTGATTCACCAATATAGCATACTAAAAAAACTGCCACAGAAACTTCTCTTGTGTTCGCCTCAGTCAGTTCAAATGTCTACAACTCTCACCATTTCTATTTTTCTTAAAAGGCTTGTTCCTATACACCTATCTTTCCATTTTGGGGGGTTTCTGATATAAACATGCCTTAATCTGTTGTTTTCTCTTTTCTGTTGGATCATGATACAGATGGTGTTGCTTATCAATAAAAACAACAAAACACCAGCTTTGTAAAATAGTTCATAACCTGTAGATAAAGGAGACCCTCAAAATATCCTCAAAGCCAAGCATTCATGTTTTCTGGACACAGAAACTTACCAGTCTTTTTGTTTCACAGATGACTAGACACAGCACACAAGAAACAATAGTTCCGCAGATTTCAATTGATTCCATACACACACGTAACGACGCAGTACAGGTTTTTAGAACTATACAGACTTTCTTATCATACTGCATTTTTCACATGTCCACAGATTTCCAACATCATCATTGACACTACATTACAATATGCCGCAGGTTTTCCAGATGCTCACAGATTTTTAAAATCATTTACACACATGTTTATAGCCTTTCCTACCACTCTTCAGGTAACAATACACTAGTTTTTTAGCTGTACACATTCACCTTAACTCATCACCAACATATGTAACTAGCAGTGCACTGCAGACAATATGTCCAAATTTCTGTGCCTTTCACACACATAACTAACAATGCAATTTTCACATCTCTTTTTTTTTACCATTCACATACCAAAGCTAACAAAACACCCCAGTTTTCACATGTTCATAGCGGATTTTGATCCACACGCTTTACAACACACCACAGTTTTCATGTCTTCAAAGCAAATTTTTTTTTATCACTCACACACTTAACAATACACCAGATTTCACATTTCATAGCAGATTTTTCTGTCATCAACAAACTTAATCAACAATGCAAAGCCGTTTTCACATGTCCACACATTTCCAATACTGTCACCCACTTTCAAAACTAATAGTATATTACAGTTTTTATTTGTCCACATGTACACACAATATCGTCATTCACACCTGTGACTAACAATGCACTGCAGTTTTTCACATGTTCACAGACTTTCATGTCATTCATAGACATACACAACACACTGCAGTTTTCAATATTAAGTGTCACTATGTTTGATATACTTCATATTTATTAAACCAAACTCGCTTAGAAAGTAGACCCCCCCCCCCCCCCACCTCCAAATCCAACAACAAAACCAAACAAGCCAAAACTGTCAGCCCCCCCCTCCCCCCCACCCAAAAATACAACACCCCGCCCCCCCAAAAAAAAACCAACATCCACCAAAACCCACCCAAAACAAAACAATCCGCAAACATACAAAAACCTATTCAACAAGAACAAACCAAATAAACCAAAGCAACAACAACAACAAAAAGTAACCACAAAAAACAACAACAAATCCAAGAAGAAGAAGAAAGAAAAGCTACGTCAAGATGCAGCACTGAACTGATAACTGGATGCAATCTCGGCCAATATCCACTAAAATCAGCTCAGTAAAGAACAGGAGACCTGATCATTGTAGACCAACTGACCCTTTTACATGGATATTGTTTCTTAATTGTCCAGTATAACAAATAAACAACAAAACAAAACAAAATAGAGTCAGACTGCTGTTTTACAATGAACAGAACTGATACTATGGGGCAAAACCATTTCTCATACTTAAAAAAAAAAAATTGATAGAGAAAAAAGCAGAAGTAAAACTCTGAAGAAAAACTTTTGGTTTTTTTTGTGTGTGTTTGGCAAGAGTTTTGAGTATACAGCTGTTTTTACCCACCATTAAGATAGCTGCATTCCGACTTCAGGGATACTGACAATTCTTGTAGAAGCATCTGCAAATTACATATGCAATTCTGATAGAATCCTGTTGTTTCCATTCCTTCTGTCTTTTCTACAGCCAAAACCATTTAAAATAAAAAAGAAATAACCCAATCAAAACAGTTGTGTTCAGACATCATTCCCATAGTTGGAACATGCCTACTTTAATGGTAGGTAAAAACAGTCACATAAACAAAATCTCACCACTGTTGAACCTTGAATCTCAAGCTGAGGAACAAAAGATAGATATATATATATATATATATTATATATATAATATATATATATATATTATATATATTATATATATAATGTCAAATCCATCATAAATATATATTTGTGCATGAAATGAACAATACATAGATACATAAAATCTTCATGAAACTACAACTTTCCAATGCTTTGCTACTGAATGTTTCCCCCTCATTCTTCTGCGAAATTGATACTGACCATGGCTGAACAATGCCCACATTCTTTCACAACCTGATATACTGGCCAATGAATTCAACATCTTACGACCTGTACTCGATGCTGATTCCATTTGTGAATCATACCGATACTGGTCAATCTTCAGTCAAAATTGGTTTCCTTTCTTAATCCATACCAATACTGGCTATTGCTCAGCCAATACTACTTTTTCAAACCATTATCGCCTAATGCACACACAATGCTGGTTTTCCTTCCAAAAAGAACTGATACTGATTACTGCATGGCCAATGCTGGATTCTCTCTGAAGTCATACCAATACTGGCCAATGCTTGCTTGCATTCATTCTCAAACAGTACTTAACTTTAAGTTTCTTCCCTGGTGATGATAGTATCTCTGCTCAATACTCAGCTACTGTTGATTTCTTTTCTCACACAATGACACTGGTTAATGCTCTGGTAAAGTTACTTCTCCTTACTAACCATACTGAATGAAAGTTCAGACACAGTTGCTTTCTGCCTAAACCCATACCAATAATGCTTAGACAATGCTGGTTTTCTTTTCAGAATAGGAAATTTTATTTTTTTATTTTTTTTTAATAGGGCTGTTTTCATTAGAGAATTGGAAAATTAGCATCTGGACTCAGCCAGTGTCCTGAAGAAAACTAACAGCTTCAGCAGTGACCGCCAGTCTTGAGGCCATCTTCACTACCAGCACACACTCGAGGTCTAAAGGCTGGCGTCTCTGAGGCATATCGGATGAGGGAGTGACACAAGGGAAAGTCCATATAACATTGCAGAATGGACATTCTGCACACATACTCATGTTTACAATCTCAATCCACATGGACACTGGCTGACGATGGCACAATGTAAGTTTTTCTTCTTTATACAAACTGATCATTAGACATTTCTTTGCCCCCCCCCCCCCCCCCCTCCGTAAGATGTGTACTGATAATGTTAGTTAAATGATACATTGTTAGATTACACTTTTTCTCAAAAGACATATATATCTATTTATCTAGCTATATCCCTTGGGGCAGTGTTTCATTACTGGTGTTTGGGGGACTTTCTGTGTTTCTTTTGTTCTGACTCAGCTACTTCATGGTCATAGCAGCAAAAATAAACAAACAATAACAACAACAAACCCATATCCCCCAAACAAGCAAACAAAAAACAAAAAATAAACCTGCAAAAAAGAACACCCCCAAAATCATTTGACAGATTGTTCAAGCTGACAAAGATTTCCTCTTTAATAGATGCCACGCCAGGAACCCTTTCCCTACTTAGGCTGTATGGAAACAGTTTCAAAGATACATTCCTTGTTTTAAAATAAAATAAAAATATCTGCAGAAACAACATACAAATGCTTTGACAGCCACTATGAAACACCAATCAACTGTTCACACTCTTTTATTCTAATTTTCTGCATATCATTAGCAATAATGGCTAAATCATGTGGCTCTGAAACCTCGCACAGGGTTATTAGACTTTCCAACAAGCTGTCCCTGTATCAGTGCGAGTGCTTTGTCTACCAAACCACAATTTTTAATATATATAATGCTCAAAGCTTGAACTGTAACACATCCAGAGTCAGTAGTTTAATGTCCTTGAATTCTTTTGTTTTAAATTCTCTGAAAATCATACACAAATGCATACACACAGATCCACACAGGCGAACGTACCATGCACAGTATCTTTCTACACAATCTCATTTCAAGCACACCTGCATTTCATAACTTCTGCCAGAGATCAGCTCTTTTGACCAAAACCGAAAGCATATGTTAAAAAAAAAAAAAAATCAGCGGACATATAATATCAACACCCTCTAACTGGTCACTTGTGATCAGAGTGCCTGCATCATGATGAAGATTGTGTTCAGAGATTGTTTAAACTATTTATCACATCTTTTTCAATGATTCAATTTCTTTTCTTATTATCCTATGTGAGCCTATCGTGGCCAGTGGGATGGGTGACATTAATATGCACCCTGGTACCTAGAGAAGGAAGACTGTCCTGTTCAACCTCACCACAATATCCTGCCAGAAAAACTCAGTGCGCTGTTCCAAACTCCTCCAGGAGTTGAAGGAGTTAAAAGAAAAGGGAAGTCCAATCTATCCATGCCTATTGTCTACAGCCCTGTCACCACAGAAGCCGCATCAGAAATTTTGTATCAGCAAATGAAAATACTGAGCCAATTATCTTATTTCATGTTAGAAACACAAGTCACCTTGAAGAAAAAGACAACCTTTTTAGATAAACAACTAAAACTATACAACAAAATGATGGCAATTGATAGTGAAATATGAAGAGAAAAATGGAAGAAGAATATGAGCAGGAGACTGAAAATGAAGAAAGGAATGATGTAGAGAAAAAGATGCTCAGCATTATTGCTATGTCCCAAGGTCACCGGACACACTTTAGCCACATCACGGAAACTATGGGGGGATTTGATTTGATTTGATTTGATTTATTCTTTTATATCGAGGATAATGGAATAAGCACTCTTGTGTTTTTTACATCCAGTCCCCATGTGTATGCAGTTTTGTAAATGTCATCTGTTCCCACCGGCACATGATGGCCTACTCTTACGAAAAGTGGGTCAGGATTTAACAGTGTGCGCAAGATGTTCTGCGATGAGTTCCACAGGGGCCTCATTTTAAAGTCTCATCCAAGGACTTTTGGGGAGAGTGCAGTCAGCACTGAGCTAACTCCAGAAGAAAAATCTCCTCGACCAGAATTGAACCCGGGTCGTCAAATTGCCAGCACAATGTCTGACCACTAGGGGGAGGAAGAGGAAGAAACAGTACCAAAAAAATGTCATACTCTTAAAAACATTCTACACTTCAAGAGGGCAGCTGAGGTGTTTTGTTGTTAGCTAAGACTAAATGAACATGATTATTGCCTCATGACCATATGAACCATAACGCCTGTACTGAAATGCCCCAATCTTCTTTTACACAAATAACTGTCCAAAGCAGGACTTGTAGGGATTCAAATGCAAAGAAAACCATACTCATCTGAAACACACTGTGACTGACTAGACAACACCCCCCTCCAAAAAAAAATCAATCACCAACTGTTGCAAGTCATGCCAACCATTGCCAACAGGTTTTGAAAAAGATGTGTTGTGCCAATAGCTCATTTACAGATGCTCTAGCACAGCAGAGGTCCACATTAGCTAGAACAGTTCATCAGTAGTTGATGGTTGCAATATCATTACATAACAGGAAACACTTCACCCTTACTGATAAAACAACAACAACCACCTTTAAAAAAAAGCAACAAAAAACCATGCTAATTAAAGAGCGTGCTGTGGTAATCATCATGATAAACATCCATGACCCTAGATTTACTGGTTCCCATGAGAGAGAAAGATTCTGATTAAGACACACTCACACCATTCTCAAACTAATTCACAGACCGCCATACTGAATGATGCCCCCTCCCCTCCCCGCTACATGCTGAGAAAAAGCTGCTATATGGGTGCAACATTTAATCATACACACAGCTATAATGCCGTGTTAAGATGGGTCAATCTAAGCACATGACCATAACTTTCAGTTTCTATTTCTACATTCCTTTGTTCAATTCTTTTCCATTTATTTAGATTTATAATTACATCCCCGCAGTCGGAATGCAGTACATTGATAATAGTGGGAAAAAAGGCTTGTATACACAAAACATATCATTGGCGAACCTTGAAGCTCTAGCCCAAGCAAAAAAAACCATCCCAAAACAACAATAACAAAAAAAGGAAATAAACAAAAGCACACACATGCACTAGCATATGCACTGAAAAAATGTTTTAAAGACTTGCTGACAAACACAACTAGGGTGGCAATTTGAACCGAAACAAGGAACATTAAGATGCAACTTCAAAAGACGGTAGCAACTGGTTTTATATGAAGTGGTACAAGTAATGGCCATTTTGCATTTTCTGTGGAAGCCTGAAATTGGAGTCATGTGAAGTTTATTTGGTAAAGGCCCTTTCTGTGACATTGTGGTCAGTTTCACAGTGTATACGGCATGAAAATAGTGTGCTCTAATATCTTTTAAAAAATCAATGGATGATAATAAAAAAAATCCAAAAAAAGCTTTTAAAAAATCAATACTGGTTTGTCAATAATTGCTTTTCTATTTGGTTCTGTTTCTCTCACACACACACACACAACACACACACGCATGCACGCACGCACACACACTCTGCTATGAAATTCTTTCTTGCTGTTTACAAGGAAGGGCCTTTTCCATCATTGAATGAACAAACAAGGTGAAATCAAATACCCATGTACATTTTGTCTTTGGCTGCACCCTCTTGTGTTGCTCATTACTTTTCTATCAGACATAATGCATTGAAAAATAAACCTGCACTGGGGGGAAAAGATTGACAAATATTCTTTGGAAGAAGAAGAAAAAGAAAGAGTTAACTCACTGAAATCTTTGATGAATGGAAGACACGAGCAGTGCTACAATAGCAAAAAAACCAACAAAAACAAACCCCAAAAGACTATTCATTCAAACAACTACAAAAATAATCCAACAACAAGACACTAAAACCAAAACGGACTAACACTGAGTACTTGTTTCCCTGTCAGTAAGTTCTGCTAGACATTGCTCTTGAAAAACTGTGGGGAGGGAAAGTAATTTTAGCAACAACTGTTCTTAAAAAAAACCGATATTTATAACACTAACTGTAACAAGAAGAAAAACAACAAGAAAAACAACAACAGATCATTATTCAGCACGTCCCTTTCCCACTTTAACTAAGATAGCAAAACATTTCACACCTGATCTTACCAATGGACCATAGATGAAATACTTTTGGACTTGGTCTGAAAATGACTTAGAGCACTGACACAGCCCAATCACCTCTTCCATGTTTGAGCTGTCAGTTGTATTTTTGTGCAGTCAAAGAATTGACACTTCCTAATAATAATTACATATACTATTGTTGTGCTATCAAAGAACAGACTCTCCTAATAACCTATTGTACTTTTGTGCCATCAAGATCATTTTCTGAATGAAGTGGACAGACTGTACTTCTGCCTTTGGTATTCATCATTGATTCGTGTCAGAACGGAACAAAGTGCATAGGTAAAGCTACAGAAGTCCCAGAAATACATGTCTTAAGGTTGCAACCACACACAAGGCAGATCCACTGATAAATCAATGATGTTCTCAGCCGTGCTGACCACAGAGGCTATATATATAGCCTCTCTGCCAAGCTATAGCACACTAATAGCTCGAATAACACAGACATAACCCTCTGAACTATATCTGATTCACAAGATGTCCTCACAGAAAGGTTGCTGTGTGCATAGAACCTCATACATCCCTCCCCCCCCCCAGGCCACTACCAAACTGTATAAGCATCTGCTTTCCCTACTGACTAGCTCAGCAGCACTTTAGTGAAACCACAAGTAAGTGCTGGATGTTGATGTTTATTTTCACATTTCACTAACACTTTGCTACAGTTGAAACAACGCATTGTGACTGTAAACGACCACATGTGTGGTGTAAAAACAATCTTTGATTTGCTTTGATTTTTGTTGTAACTTGGCTTACACATACAAGTTATAGTCCACATGTAGCATCCTTATTAATTTTTTTTTTTAAGAAGAAGGTGGTGTGCTTCCTATAGCAGTGAACCTTACACCATGAAAAACACTTCACCCACCCTGGAAAGAAAGTGACAGCCTACTCCTCTATCCTGGCAACATGCGTTCCCCACACACTTTATACATTACATACACACACACACATGGTCAAATAGAGCACATGCAAAGAATTTGAGCAAAAGCCAGTATGAATGGGTAAGTGTGAAACTCCTCCCAAGAATGTGGAAGGGTAAAAAGTATCCATGGAGTTAAGTCTTTTATATTGGAACACATTGACTTCTCATTTGAACACATAACATCCCGAACAACTCTCATTAAAAAGTGTACTGCAGCTGAACAATAAGTATCCACGATTCTCCTCTGGATCGATTTCACCACACATTCTCAGGCAGGCAGAATCGAGGACCTGACATTCACTAACAGGACTAGTCTCGGACCATGAAAATTCAAACTATCTGTGTTAACAACCAGCAGCATTCACTGATTCCTAAAGCAAATGTTATTGGGAAAAAAACAACAACATCCCAACAACAACAGACTTAGCACTATCAACTCAACAGCTGTCACTCATCTCACCAGCTGCTGACTCCATCTCATCAATCCTCTTGGCCGTCTTCAAGCAAGACATGAAAACCAAACAAACTTTTATTTGGAAAGAGCAGTGGTTAGTTTCTGACTAAGCATTCGGACAAATACACAGCCTCATTTTCAGCAATGCATGAGGGCGACTGACTTAGCTTCTCTCGTAACTTCCTGAGAAATCAATGAGACATTACCCTGTAACTTTGAGGTTGTGAATCTGGGCAAGTTGAACTTGACAGAGCCTACCCCTCTCCAGGTCATCCATTCGTGATTGAGTAATGGGCCTCTTCCTCTCAGCCATTCCACCAGCCTCAGTTAGCATAACGCTGTATGAAAGCTGGTGCACAAGATGTTAAACATGCATTCACACACAGGATCTGAATTTACAATCTCACATCAAGGACTTGTCAGGGAGAGGAGCCAAAGCCAATCTAACTCCAAGGGGAAGAAAAAGACATCATACGGAAAATTCAGAGATGACTCCTACCCGCATCTTAGGATTAGCTTATCACAAGTACAGCGCTCTCACCATTCTTTGATGCTGCCCCCTGGAGGAGGTTAGTGACAAGACTGCAAGTGGTGGCACCCTTCTACTCTAGATGGGTCCATCAGATCTGCACCTAGGACTTGTCAAGCTGGCTGAGTCAGCAGATAGGGACATAACAGCTGATGAATTTGACCACAAAATACTTTGAATCAGACTTTTTTGTTTATATATCTAAATTGAGTTTCTATCTACTTAGTTCTCTAATTCCTCATAAAGTTGTCTGCAATGACACAGTGTACCGAGCTTTAAAAAAAAAAGTAAGCAAACAAATAACAACAAAACAAAAACTTTTGAGGACTGACCAGGCTGATAAAGATGTGAATTGTCCAAATGGAGCTGATGCGATTTGTTCTTACATTTAGAAACCTCCACACACATCAGAAAAAGACACCCCTCTTCCCAAATTTTGATTTTGAAATAAATACTTAAACAAGTCAATTCAGCAATGTTTTATACTTATGTACACAAATATACAAAAACCAAAACAAAAAAGCAAGAAGAAGAAAAAAAAAAACCTTTAAGGATGGAAAAGAGGCCAGAATTCCCCTTTCCCTTACTTCTCTGCTTTGTTACTTTACAATGAACGGCATTAATGACAAACAAACTGACACTGTATCCAGGTATACCAACAGAGGCATTCATTTCTTCCACAAGGAGGCAGCAAGGCAAAGTATTAGACAAGGCTGCTTGTCTCCATTTCTTGGTCTTCAGAAGAAGACTATTCTGAGGACACTGAGAAGAACTCTTAGTACTAAAATGTTCATACTTCATGACAAAAACTGATTTTTCAATGATTTAAAAAAAAAAAAAAAATTTTTTTTGATCAGTCTCTATTGCTTTAAACTGTAAAGATAAACTTGGTGGAGCTGCTCGATAACACAGAAAATAGCGATGTACAGTTAATTGTATGGATCATAAGTACATCTCTTCATATCGTCCAGCCTTTATATCTTTTGACCAGCTCATGTTCAGTTCCAATGTCTGAATGGCGCAATTATTCGAGTCATTAAATGAAAACACAGTTACTCCTAATTTTAGATCATGCTTTATATACTTCATCCTATCTTACCAATGGAGATATGGATAAAAACCACACAAAAACACAAACACTTAAAAATAAATGAAAACAATATTTCAGTCTTAAACAATTCCATAAATCACAAGAGTATTTAGCCTTATGTAACAGTACTGAACACTCAAATTTAAACATACACACACACACACACAATTACATGTGCGCACTTCTCCACACACACATCTAACCAGGCATACATGAACATAAGTGTTTATCATGGGTCTACAAATTATTTTCAAACATGCCACACACAAACACACACACACATTTGAACTTTTTGAATTTAAAAAGCAGACGGGAAAAAATGAATAAAACAACAGGAAGCAGTCATAATGTAAAAGGAGCAAAAATGATGCCAGTAAGAGTGCCCCCCCCCCCCCCCCCCCCCCACCCCTCCTCCCACCCAAATTTTCAAGAAACTTTCTTGCAACATTTTCTGGAAAATCAAATCAGGGAGATAAAGATTATCCCTTCTATTCAGCAGAGCAACAGAATTTTTTAAATTCATGCCTCACTTCCTAACAGATGTGCTCACCACAACCTGCACACCTGAAAGTTTCATTCATGCTTAGTAAAGACCATCGGGTTTTTTTTTCTACCACTGGTAATGGATTGACGCAACAACAAAAATTGGTAAACACTACTGTTCCCCTACATCTTTAAAAAAAAAAAAAAAAATCATCACCATACGCCTTTTATATTTTTACAGTGTGCGTTTCATATTGTCTTTCAAGCTTTAAAAACATACACTTAAAACGCTCGAAAAATTATTTCTTTTTTATTTCATGACCAAAAACAAACATGGTGATTTACAAAACAAACCTTCCACTTCAAAACTCACATTTCACATATCTGGAACCATGCCACGATTTAATGACTTACACACCTAATATCTAAAATGGTTTGGATGATACTTAGTAAGTTAATGCCAGTCTCCTTGGTAAAACTTGCACAATTTCCACAGGAAAATATGATATATACATGGAAAAAAGAAACCGAAGGGAAAGTTGGACAGCAGGTCTTCACAGAACAAGCCCCCTGTCTAGACAGTGCTTCACTTTTTAATTCTTTCACTCTGCTGGAAAAATGATACATCAGTTTTTCTATTATAACCATTCATTACAGCACGCTTTTGGAGTCTTGAAACCATCTCCCCTTTATCACACAAAATGTACACATTCAATATGATCTGTTCCAATCACAATTCTATTTCTGACACCTCCAAAGTACTGTACATGTGACTATGGAGGTATAACAATGTATTTAGCAGCACAGCAGTACATACTCTTGGTACTTCAGCACCATCCCTGTTCTGCACTTCAGCAAACCCATACAAAATCCTTCACATGATCCGTGTCTCATACCACATGCGGAGCTTTCTGGTCTGTTGTCCACTGTCCTAATTGTGGCCAGCCAACGGTTATCTGCTTCCCTTTTTACAGTAGAGGAGTGAAGGATTCACACACCAAAGGTTGCAGAGTCAAGCCTCCTGACCCTCACATTTGTTCAATCTCAAGCACTATCAGTCAGTGCAATGCTTCACAAGAGGACTTTTTGAGTGAATTTCAGCTCAAGTATGTTTTTCACCTGTGTGGTGCTATTACATTTTTCAATACCTATAATAACAAAGCCTATCATTATCATGACCTATGGCCCATGTTGCCCAATTCAACATGTCATCTATCCACGTTTGGTAAGTACTAAGGTAGTCTGCTTTCACTTTCTTAAGATCTAACCATATTCTGAATATTTCATGTTTACAACATGCTATGCCAAACTTGCCCTTTCTTTAAAACCTAGGGGGAAAAGCATTTTTTAAAACAAAGAAAAGTTAATTCAATCTCAGAAAAGAGGAGAGCAGAAAAGAAAAGTCTTAAAAATTAAAATTAAAAAGATGTTTGACACACAAAACAACATAAAGATTAGCTGAAGAAATTGTTGCACTCAGCTGAAAAGACCAGAGATATACAATTTTACAAAGACTCTGATTTAATATCTATATATACCGTCACATAACACAAATATACCACCTTGTTAAAACACCCCTTGCAGTTTTAAGACTTCTCAAAGACAAGACCAGATTCTGACCTGTGACTGAAATTGCTTAAGGCCTCCTCGTGCAGCAACTTTTCAAAAATGAATTTCAGTCCAACTCCAAAGAAAACATTCTCTTGACAGTTTGGGAAGATCTGCTTCCCAACATCAACCATTTCAAACAGCTGGGAAGTGAAACATGTAATTTCTGAAGCAGCTTGAAATCAAATGCTATAAAAAAACACTCAAAGAACTTGATCAAAGGGTGGATTCAGTTGAAAGCAGTATGAAACTAGTAACCTTCAACATAATGGTGTTTGTATTATTGTTATTTAGCATAAATGCATCACAGAAGAAGAATCTTCTCTAGCCACACAAAAGACCCATCAGTGAACTTTCCTAAACAAATTTCAGTCTTTTACTCCAAAAACAAGCTTACAATGCCACTTTCTTTAGTCATAACAACCTGGGGATATATATCTGATGAACTTAACTGCTATGGAGCATCTTTGTCTGCTATCTTTGTCACAGAAATATCCATTTCTTATTTTCTTTGTCACAGCTCCACATCCATGGAATCGTCACCCACTTCAGAAAGACAGTGTCAGCAGTGGCGGTCAGCTTCTGATGGTCACCACACGGCAGGCAGCTCACTGTGACCGTGTGGTGAAAATGATTCTCTAAATGACAACCCTTCCTGGGGTGTAAAAACTTACAGTAAAAATGATAAAACCTCTCACTTCACTTTCCCCAGGATGATACACACACAAACGTACATCTAATCCATTCAAACATGTTATTTGTTTCTGCTCTCATAAAAGTACACTCAAATCTTAAGTTTACATTTAAAAAAATGTGTAAGGGATCTCAGTACTGTTGAATCAGTTGATGTATGGAGAATGAGGAATGGAAAAGAATGGCAGCTGTCCAGGGTACACCAAAGCAATGAAGCCAAACTGGAGACTGACAGGGTTAGTCAGGGCTGTTTTCTGCATCCCAACAACACCGAGTGAAAACAAAAAAAATTGTATACAACTAAGTGTTCAGTGTAGCTGACGATGTTCATACTTCTATGGCAGAAGTGTTTGTGTATGCTATAATGGGCAGCAAGAGATATCCTTCAGAATTTATATGCTTTTTTTTTTTTTTTTGTATGAGTGATTCCCAACTTGATGTATACATGTTTCTATTCTTTTGTGCCTTACAATTGTTCACAGCACTCGTCGTCCCCCCCTCCCAACACAATGCACACTTTTTCCCCCCGTCTTGTAAAGTTAGCAGCTTTTCTTTATACAACACTAATTTAAACACTTACACACATACACACAGTCACTGCCCACATACACATAGTCTCTCGTACCAACCTATGAAAAGTCAATTCATACAAACCCATCTTCTTCTTCTTTATACAAACTCTATAATCTATACAATGGATCAACCGCATCAATTCAAAACACATACTCCCCAAACTTGTTCCAAAAAAAAAAAGAGAGAGAGAGGCCAGTCTGAAGACGGGTTCGCTGAATCCTCCTTTACGATGAACCAGAATACACATTGCGCACCAAATTCTATAATACAGTAGGCCACGTCAGCAGTCTTACAAGAGTTTCCACTCAAAATACTGCCACTCCCATAGCTAGCATAATGAAGAGGGGAATGAACACACGCCAGCCCGAAACAACCCCCACCTCTCGTTCACAAGCCTCCGTATCTGCCCCACTTCAGCATCAGGGCCACACAGCAGCAGACACCGCCTCCTAGTGGTTACCACCATCGGTTCCAGCACAGTGGACAGGAAGGGGGTAAGGGAGGGGGGGGGGGGTAAACCACTGAACCCAAAGTCGCTCTGACACTGTGTGAACTCATCTCCCTTATCTGCACCTGCAGCAGAGATGAACACAAATAACGGTGACAAGGAGCACACACACCCCCAAGCACAGATTCCTCACATCAACAACAAAAATCATACACCCCGACCCACCAAACACCATGTTTTGCGTATATACAGACACACACACATGTCTCATTCCTGCCTCCAGGACTGTTTTTCTGAATGACTGGATGCCAACGTGTATGTATGTACGCGTGCATGAGTGTGTGTGTGTGTGTGTGTGTGTGTGTGTGTGTGTGTGTGTGTGTGTGTGTGTGTGTGTGTGTGTGTGTGTGTGTGTGTGTGTGTGTCAGTGTGTTGTGTGTGTGTGGAGACAGAGGGAAATGTCCGAGGTGGGCGAAGATGATGAAGATTCGAACCATCACAGGTAAAATGCACATCAGTGTATTTATAAACTAGTCCGGGGAGTCAGAGCAGCGCATTCGGTCTTTGCAGCAGCAAAGGGAAAACAAACAAAAAAAACCTTCTTCATACACAAAATATCAACAATTTCAAGGTCTCTGCAGGATATATCATATGATAATCTACACCATAAGAAGCCAGGGCCCGCAACGTGGAGAGTTCAGCCCAGCAGGGTGAGGAAAGGAAGGAAGGGGGAGGCGGGAGAGAGGGGATCAGACAGACAGACAGACAGACACACAGGACGGTGGGCGGGCATGGCAAGTGAAGTCCCATCAGTCAGTCAATCCTTGATGATGATGGTGATGGTGATGCATCACCCCTCAGGCCCGACATCAGTCCGACTCCTCTGCCGGCTTGTAGTCCAGGGAGTACACCGATTTGCCTGACATGGTCTCCATGGAGCTTTCGTTACAGTCTGCCGCCTTGTGGCTCAAGGACCCGCAGTTGTAGCACCCTGTGTTGCGCTGTTTGACCACCGCCGCCACGCCGCTCGCTTGCTGTCCAGCAGCAGCCGCGAGCGTCCCCGCCCCTCCCCCGCCAGTGGGCAGGGGCTGGGGGGGCGGGATCGAACCCCTGGTGGCGCCTGGCCCGACGGCGAGGGCGGGTTGCGAGGGGGTTCCCTGGTAGAGTGTGTTACCCTGCATCATGGGGTAAATGTGAGGTGTGGAGGGGTTGAGGGCTTGGTAGGCCGGGTGGGTGTAGGAGTACATGTCCGAGGTGTAGCCGTTGGTCAACACTCCCCCCGAGGCCAGAGACTGGTTGTAGTAGCCGGCGGCCATGGCGGGCATGGGGATGTAACCGTTGGGCGCTGGGGGCATGAAGAACTGGGAGATGGGGAAGGTGACCTGGCCGTACTGGTTGTGGGAAAACTGCGCCGCCCCGTGGGCACACCGCTGACAACCTTGCGAGGCTGGGGGACTGGAGGCCGTGGCCACCTGAGTGACCGTCACTGCCCCCCCCTGCAGGGGAGAGGAGCGCAGGGAGCCCTCTGTCACTAGACCACTGCCACCACCTCCACCACCACCACCACCACTCATTGACTCGTTGCCCGAATCGCGCTGACCATTGTTCCCGTTCCCGTTGCCGTGACTGGGGGAGCGGTGGACGGCAGTGGCCGTGGAGGCCGACGAATGGCTGGCAGTGACGACAGTGACGGGGTGGGAGGCGGACACCGTCATGACAGAGGCAGAGCCGGGGAGGGACGTCTGCACGGACCGCGTGGCCAGAGGGAAGGAGAGGATGCCCGGCTGGGGGGGGTGGACGGGGGGGAGGTGAACCGACACCCCCTGCCCCATGCCGTAGGGGACGTGGTGGTAGAGCGGCATGCGCTGGGCCCCGGGGGCGCCCCCCTCCATGGGCGCGGAGCCCCCCCCAGCCTGCACCATGGGGGGCTGCTGCAGGTCTGAGGAGCGCAGGTTCACCACGGGGATCACCGGGCTGCCCGGCTTGGGCTCCGCCGGCATGTTGATCAGGCTCTTGCCGTGCAGCACCCCCAGGTTGGTGTGGGCTGGCTGGGGCTGGCCCGCCTTGAAGGGGGGCCGCACCCCCCCCGCCCCCCCCGGCTGCATCAGCCCCGGCCTCTGGGGCAGCCCCGTGGACATGATGGGTATGGCCTCCGTTGTGTAGTTGTTGTTGGTGTTGGTGTTGCTGTTGGGCACCACCCCCATCATGGCCACGTCCCCTTTAGGGTCCATGTACTGGCCCACCATCCCTGAGGGGGTGGGGGCAGCGGGGGCGGGGGTGGGGAGGTGTGCCGCCCCGTAGTAGAAGGGGATGACGGCCTGTGGGGGCAGGACCTGGGGCTGGGGGGGCAGGAGGGGGGGCTTGACCGCCGCATCCTCCGGTGGGGTCAGGCGGGCGTTGGCTGAGGAGGGGCGGGGGCTGCTGGAGCCTCCTGCTCCTCCTCCTCCACTGCCTGGAGACACTTTGACCTGGGCCGTCTTCCCCGCCTGGTGGTTCAGCGTCTTCACAGCCTCGGGCAACACTCTCGCCTTTCTCTGCACAACCATGTACCACGGTGAAGGATTAAAAACAGAGAAATAAAACAGGCAGAAGAATCGCTTCCTACCTATTGTTGAGTTTCTTGTTTTTAGATAAATGATGCATGAACACATTTGAAAATATAGTGCCTGACAGCTAAGAAAAGCAGATACAGAATTCCATTCATACAAAAAAAAAGATAATTCTCAGCTAAAGTACATCACATTCAAACACAGACAAAACATAAACCACACACATAAACATGTATGTGCATGCAAACACACATGGGGCGCACACACACCTACACACATCCATAAAACCTATAAACACACACAAATCGCCACAAACCCAAAACACGACAACCCAACTTAAACTCACCTCTGTCCAGATCCTCTGACCCTTCCGAACTGTCATCAGCAGTGGCCCCTTTGCCGAGAAGTGCCCTCTGCATCTTGAAGGGCCCTGGGCTGACAGGGGGACTGGCTCCACCCCCACTGGCCACATCCGACAGGGCTCCTGGCGAGCTGTCCATCATACCGCCCACCCCTAAGTGGGGTGAGGCGGGGGCAGGGAGCCGCGGAAGGGGCCGTAGGAGGAAATCCACTGAGGCGTGGAGGAGGGGAGGTTGGTGAAGGCAGGGTAGCCCAGGTTGTTGTCCACCAAGCCATTCATCAGCACCGGCTTCTCACTGCACACAGCAACACACAATCCTCATCAACATTTACAAAACTGCATACACATGCGGACTGGATGTAAAAAAAAGCACACGAGTGCTTATTCCATTATCCTCGATATAAAAGAATAAATAGAATATAAAAGAATAAGTAAATAAATAAAACCTCAACACCTCTGACCAAGAACAAGGGCTCTGATTCCCTGACCTGGGAGGCAGGCAGGATAGCTTAGTGGTTAGAGCACTGCGCTCATGATCTGAGGGCCCAGGTTTGAGCCACCAATGAGGCACCTGTTTGAGAGGATTTTCCCCCCCGAGTTAACAAGAACAAGATTTTATTTCAAGAAAACACTAATAATAATAATAATAATACATGGAATTTGTATAGCGCTATCTCTTGTAAAAACAAATCAAAGCGCTTTCATTCGACCTACACAACACACAATCAACAACTATTTACAGTTTTAACAAATTCAAATATACACACACAACACGCACGCACGCAGCACGCCCACGCGCACACACACCTACAAACGTTAAGCACTTTGGCAGGTGGATGTTGAAGGCAGGGACAGGTAAGAGATGGAAGTGGAAGGAGAAAAACTTAGGTTTGAAATAAGTGTGTCTTGAGGTTGGATTTAAAAGTGTCATAAGTAGGCTTTTGCCGGAGGGAGAGAGGAAGGTCGTTCCAGATCGATGGACCAGAAACAGAGAAAGAGCGGCGGCCAACAGTAGATAGGTTGAATCTGGGTATTCTTAAAGACAAAGTATCTGCCGACGAGCGGAGGGAGCGAGAAGGTGTGTACAAGTGAAGACATTCACAGAGGTAGGAGGGTGCAGTATTGTGGAGACATTTGTAACAGAGGGTATTGATCTTGTAGTTTACTCTCTGTAGTACGGGCAGCCAATGGAGAGATTGCAAGAGAGGGGTAATGTGCTCGGATTTTTTCTTTCTGAGGACCAGACGAGCTGCAGAGTTTTGTATACGTTGAAGGGAGTGGATGGATGATGCTGGCAGACCAGCCAAAAGAGAATTGCAATAGTCCAGACGTGAGAGAATAAGAGAAGTGACAAGTTTGGATGTTGCATCAGTGGACAGGTACTTACGAATTGCGCTAATACGCCGTAGTTGATAGTAGCATGACTGACAGGTTTGGGTAATGAATTTTTGCATGGAGAGAGTGTTGTCGACAACGACTCCTAGATACTTCACAGAAGTGGATAGGGGAACTGACGTATTGCCGAATTCTATTGAAGTTGTTGGAACAGAGGAGAGTTTGTGTTTGGTGCCTACGAGCATGGCTTCGGTTTTATCTGCATTTAGTTGTAATTTGTTTTGTATCATCCAGTGTTGGATATCTTGAAGGCAGTTGGTCATATTTGTCAAAAGAGAAGGAAGATTTTCAGGTGTGTCACTGCTTTGAATCTGCGAGTCATCGGCATAAAAGTGATAATTGATATGATGACGGTCTATTATATGTGACAGTGGAGCAGTATAGAGGGTGAAAAGAAGAGGGCCCAGAACTGATCCCTGAGGGACACCGCATTCCAGTATGGCAGGTGCTGATTGAATCTTGTTTACTGCAACAGTATGGACTCGGTCTGCTAGGTATGAAGTGAACCAGGTGAGGGCTGTGCCTTTAATGCCAAACATGTTTTGGAGACGGGAGAGAAGAATTGAATGGTCTATAGTATCAAAGGCAGCAGATAAGTCGAGGAGAGTAAGAAGGGAGATTTTCCCTGAGTCGGAAGCATGGAGAAGCATGTTTAGAGTATGAACCAGGGTGGTTTCAGTGCTGTGGTTGATGCGATAGGCAGACTGAAAAGGGGGAAAGAGATTATTAGAAAGAAGATGGCTGTTAAATTGTTTCAGAACAACTTTTTCAAGGACTTTAGTACCCACTCCATTCCCCCAAAAGTTCTTTGGATGAGATTATCAACCAAAGTCCTGATTGCGAACTCAAACAGAACTTCTTACACACATATCAAAACCTGTTCCTACTTTCGGAAGAGTAGGCTGTTGCATGCCCTGTAGGAACCGATGAGAAAATAAAAAGTGCATGTGTCATGTTTAGAAATCATCCCAACAGTAGTAATGCAGCTACCTTGGCCCTCTGCTGTCTTTACAGACATAATACCTATAACTATGAAAATACCATGCCAAGGAAGGTAAATCACATGCACACCAACTACAAGCATACATCAATAAAAAAAAAAATATATATATATATATATATCAAAAGTTTCCTTTTTTCACACCAAATGCATAAAAACACCGAAAAAAAATCCAAAGACATCACTACATACCAAACAGCAACTGTTTTCTGTATGCTGTAACTGGTCAGGAAGGGGAACAAAAATCAATGTGAGCAAGCAGAGGATCGTTGTTTATAACTCGGGTCACAGCTCATATCTTTACTTTACTTGACCTTTTACCATACACAGCTATGAGCTAGGTCGCAACTGACTTCAGACTTGTCTCACTTCCAAATTTTTTCACAGGTTAAAACCTCAGCTGCACAAATGCTTGTTCCCTAGTGGAATACTGATTGCCATATTGCAAACCCAGCACGGTCTATACCCACTTGTCATGCAGGGCTGATGTTGAAGAACTGCAGTGATATACCACACACAAGACCACACCACACCATACCACACTACTCTATAGATGCAATATTTCACCACCTTACACTACACTCTTCCACAGAGGATCTCCACAGAGAAAAAAAAAACCGACCTGCTGATCTGGTCCAGCTTGGAGCGCAGAATGTGCTGAGCCTCCCGCGGCAGACCGTACTTGCTCATCTCCTCACAGCTCAGCTGGGACAGCTGCCCACACAGCAAGCAACAGTGAAATCAGTAAGTGTTGGATTTATAGAGCAAATCAAGAAACTTGCACACCTTTAGACATGATCACAGCATTGGACAAAAAGAGACTGAATACAAGGGGGGGGGGGGGGGGGAGCATGGATAAAGCAATATTCATTGAATTCACAGCAAGAAAACACACATGTAAACACATTGGTAAATACATGAACATACACACAGGGCATAGCCTGGTAGTTTGAACATTGTGCATCAGGTTCATGATTTGATGGCCCAGTTTTGAGCCACCATTGAGACACCCATTCCAGGGGGGTTTCCCCTGGAGTTTACATCAGTGCCGACTCCAGGAAACCAAGACAGTGGGAGGCATGATCAGGTCAGGCACTGATTCAAATCAGTTTTTAGCAATAAAATATTCTGGATTATGCTTCATTTGTTACCTTTTCCCTGTTTTTAACTTTGTTTTCTTTAGTGAGGTGCCATACTGTGCTCTTTGCTGGTAGCATATTTTTCTGAAATTCAAATTCTCTTCTGTTAAAACTGCTTACAGTAAACATGATGAACAGAATATTATTTGCAAAATTGTCTTGTATATTGGCATTGTAGGATGTTAGTGGTCTGCCTCTTTTCCCTCTGCCCACAACCTTATCTTGGAGAACTGTCATCAAAATACCGGATCTATGAGTGTGCTTCTGTTCTGCGACAGAAAAGTAAACAAATAAAAGGTTGGTGGATTCTTAACTACAACCGATGGATATCTGCGGAATGTCAGAAAAATCCCAAGCCTCACGCACACTCACATGCTTCTCCCCATGCCGGGATATAGCCTAGTGGTCAGAACATGGCGCTCGCAATTTGACGACCTGGGTTCGATTCCAGGTCTTGGGGATTTTTCCTCTGGAGTTAACATCAGTGCTGACTCCACTCCCCCCAAAAGTCTTTCAGATGAGACTATAAACCGAGGCCCTGTATGCAAATGCACGCAGAACATCTTGGGGCACATATTAAATCCTGTTCCGCTTTTCACAAGAGTAGGCCATTGTGTGCTGGTGGGAACAGATGACACGATTTACAAAAACTGCATACACATGGGAACTGGATGTAAAAAAGCACATGACTGCTTATTCCATTATCCTTGATATAAAAGAATAAATAAAATAAAAATAATAAATTCCCACAACACACACACTCACCCCCCCCCCCCCCCCCCACCCACCCCCCCCCCCCCACCACCCCCCACCCCCCCCACACCACACACACCACCCCCCCCACCCCCACCACACACACACACACACAACACCCTCTCACCTGCTCCACATTCAGACTGGCCAGAGCGGAGGTGTACTTCTCCAGACTGAGGAGCTTCAGCAGCTGAGTCACAGAGGAGGGGTCGGGGGAGGAGGGGCGACTGCCGGAGGGGGAGTTGGTGGCCGAGGACAGCTCAGAGCGGGCGGGGGAGACAGGGGAGGGCTGCTGCTGCTGCTGCTGCTGCTGCTGTGAGGGAGGAGGGGGAGGCTGTGGGGGCTGCTGGGGGTGTTGGTGCATGGGCATGGGTGGCGTGGTCATCAACAGCGGCTGGTAAGACTGGCTGCTCACAGGTACAGGCATGCGTGCACACACACGCATGCACATGCACACACGCACATGCACACACACACACACACACACACACACACACACATAACGCATTCATGCACGCGCACACATACGCACACACACACATGCGCAAGCACGCACACGCACACACACACACACGCACGCACACGCACACACATGCGCACACACACACACACACACACACACACACACCACACACACAGTATGTCAGCATCCACAAATTGAAAAACTATTTCAATGAACATATTTGTCATGGAAAATCACGATATGTACATTAACTTGCAGTTTTTACTTTTTTTTAAACTGCCACTATGTCTAGCCTTAGAGAATGCTGACACCACTACAGAATAATGACTGACATCACTACAGAATGATGACTGACATTACTACAGAATAATAACTGGCATCACTACAGAATAATGACTGCCATCACTACAGACTAATGACTGCCATCACTACAGAATGATGACTGCCATCACTACAGAATAATGACTGCCATCACTACAGACTAATGACTGCCATCACTATAAAATAATGACTGACATCACTACAGAATAATGACTGAAATCACTACAGAATAATGACTGCCATCACTACAGAATGATGACTGCCATCACTACAGAATGATGACTGAAATCACTACAGAATGATGACTGACATCACTACAGAATGATGACTGCCATCACTACAGAATGATGACTGCCATTACTACAGAATGATGACTGCCACTACTACAGAATGATGACTGACATTACACAATGATGACTGCCATCACTACACAATTTTGACTGCCATCACTACACAATGACTGACATTACTACAGAATGATGACTGACATTACTACAGAATGATGACTGCCATCACTACAGAATGATGACTGCCATCACTACAAAAAAAAAAGAAAAAAAAGAAAAGAAAAGAAAAAAAACAGACTGCCATCACTACAGAATAATGACTGCCATCACTACAGAATAATGACTGCCATCACTACAGAATAATGACTGCCACTACACAAATGATGACTGACCATTACACAATGTTGACTGCCATCACTACACAATTTTGACTGCCATCACTACACACAATGACTGACATTACTACAGAATGATGACTGACATTACTACAGAATGATGACTGCCATCACTACAGAATGATGACTGACATTATTACAGAATGATGACTGACATTATTACAGAATGATGATAAACGTCACTACAGAATGACGTCTGACACGACTACCATCAACAAACATACCTGGCTGGGAACCTGACAGGACCGACGAAGTAGGAACCAGGACACATACGGTGGTGTATTCGACCAGCATCTGCACACAAGACATACATAGGTGTCAATTCACCAGAAATCAGCCAGAAACATATGACAGAAAAATGAAAGCAAAACAAAAACCAATAAATGCCCCCCCCCCCCCCCCCCCCCTACACACACACCAAAAGGGAAGGAGGGGGACAAAAACAGAGGCCGTGATAAAGAAAAGGTGATTTCACATTTCCATAAGGCGATACACTCTTTCTACTGAAACAGCCTCTGATATCTTCACAGTAGGAAGGGCAAGTGAATGCACCCAATGCTTCTGACTTGGTCATTTGGTCTTTTGTCGTGGAGAAACTCAAATGATGCAGCCCTCGTGCTACTGGAGGAAATCTGCATTTAACTTGGCTTTTTTCCCTGAATCAACTCTCCCTAGTTCAAAAAAAAAAAAAATTTAATAATTAAAAATAACTCTCCCTAATTGTCACAATCTTTCTGAAATTGTATCCAAAAAAAAAAAGTTTGCATAATGTTCAAATCATAAATAATCTACAGCATATGTAGATGACATGAAATAAATTACAAGACAGTTTGTACACTATGTACTAGGACTGAAAACCATCTTGTTTGTAAAAAGTGGTCTCTCTATTATAAACTGTCATCAGAACATAAGTTAGCCTTCCTGATGACACATACGGTATGCAGTCATGCACTCACATCAAGCACACGCATGCTGTTAATAACTGCATCACCTGACGTAATGTACCCTTCCTGTTCCCATTATGATCAAGGTCTAAGCCAGATGCATGCGTCCACAAGCCTGTTGTTTCATGTGCTCTTACTGTTGTTACGCTGTTATGTGTGTATGCATGTTTCATCACACAGCTTAGGTAGGGTAGGCACTGCACTCTCCCCGGGGAGAGCAGCCCGAATTTCACGCAGAGAAATCTGCTGTGACATAAAGTGGTATAAAATATAAGAAATTAAATTAAATTAAAAAGCTTGAAAATAAAATTGGGACTGGCTGATTTTTTCTGGCACATAAAACTGATACCGAGTTAATACAAAATTGTGGTTTGAAATGTGTAAATATTGATCCACATTCCTTTTTTCTCCTATAGGCATGGCTCTTTGCATGTTTTGTCACATAAACATACTGATGACAGTTTCTCTTCCTTTTGTGATTAAAAAAAAATCAAGTGATATTAACACAATGAAGATTACAGTTAAAAAACAGCCTACACCCTTCATCATGACACATACATGCATGCTACACTAAAGAGCAGCTTTTTAGTCACATACAACTGTACTGGCCCAGATCAATAGCTTCCGTCAGTTGTTGATGTAAGCTTTTTGCTGAGGCCTACATCTAAATGGTGTTGGCTTTGCTGACATTGTCTTCATGATAAGCCTTTTAGCACAACAACCTGCACTCTCCTTTAAAACAGCAGGGGAAAACCTCTGAAGTTGGAGTTAGGCTGCTGTTATGGTGAGGTACATGAAAACATTCACACATGCAAACTTCTCATCCAGTGAGTACTTATGGTCTCACAGTCACTTCCAGGTTTGATGAGCGAGACAGAAGTGCATAATCTGGGTGACCCCCACAGTGTTAAGCTGGGAAATGCCACAACAACAACATACACTACTTTCACAACATCAAACCAATCCATTTTCATATGAACTACAGCCACATACTAAGGACTTTTTTCCTAAATGTCAAACTTGTAAGCTTGCACAATCATGCAAAGCAGGCCTTCATCATTTCTTTCCTGTGCTGTGAAAGTTGAAGGGTGAAACACTCGATACAAAGAGGTTTCTTCTCTGTAGGTCTCTGCTGTCCAGCTTTCCCTGGAGTTTTTCTGCTTTTGTTTATTCAAGCAGATTTCCTTCACTTCCATCTTTGAGCTTAATTCTCTGAGAAGATGGAACATTCCTACTCCCAACAGTCACAAAGAAATAACAGCAGCCTCTAGCAAACAACTTACATCCATCATAAGGACAGACCCCACATCAGAAGTCTACAACTTGAGACACTGAGCAATGTGCACATTACATCATACACATTTTTTTTAACGAATAACATTAATCAAAAAATAATAGATAAATAAATAGGTTTTTAAAAATAGGGGAAAGGTTAAAAAAAAAAAAAAAAGATTTGCAGGAAGTTAGTTAACTGCAGAAAAAACAGCACAGAATAGCTAATGATTAGAGCACCGACACACTGACAGCATGAGTTTGAAGTCACAGCGAGTGTCTGTTTCAGGAGACATTTCCTCCTAAGTTAACATTGGCTCCAAAATCATTCCTTGCCAATCTTTCAGGTCAGATTACAAAGCCAGGTCTGAGTGAAAAGAAGACATGCATAAATAACACCTTCGGTATAGGTTAACAACCTACCCATCACAGCAAAGAGTAGGCTCTTTGTGGCTGCTGGCAGGGATGACATGACCACATTCTACATGCACTCTTCTGTGACCTGGAGAGGGACTCCTGGTTTACCTTGCCCAACACACTGCCTAAAAATGGTAATGGGAGGCCAAAACGATTTCTCAATGAGCGACAGAAGTCAACAGAACTGCAGAAGTGGATCCTTCTGCCACGTGTACACACAACTGATAACAGCAATTTTCTAGGGCATCAGCTGCAGCAGTCCAGCACTTGTCTGACAATGCCTTTGCATAAAGATGAAGCGCTGATTGCACCAGCTGCAGCAGTCTGGCATATGTCTCAGAATGCCTCTACCTGGAACCTAATTATTACAGTTACCAGGCACCGCACTGCAATAACGTCACAAACACCACATGCATTGACTTCCAAATCACAAACTACCTCTGTTGCACTGTAGTCACAAAAGACACTGGCCCAAACAACATCCATTACTTATGACAGCTGATGGCAAACCAAATAACAATTAGGTATAGACCAGATGAGAGTTATGGACCAGACAACGGGTATGGACTACCAGATGACAGCTAGTAAATGATTGGATGACAGTTATGGACCAGGAAACAATTATGGAAAAGACAACTTAACCATGGACCTGTTGAGGGTCAGGGACCAGATGACAGCTATGGACCAGATGACAGTTCATGACTTTTGGACCAAAAAACCCCTGCAAGTTATGGTCCGCATTCGTGCTATGGACCCAAAGACAGCTAGCTATGGACCAGTTAAGTATTACAGGCCAGATGACGCCTACTGACCAGACGACAGCTAATTATGGACCAGCAAGCTACTTATGGACCAAAGACAACTATGGACCAAATCACAGTTAAGGACTAAATAACAATAAGTAAAGGACTGAATGCTCACTAGGGACTAAATGACAGTACAAATGGATCCAATACTGTCTACTGTGGACTCAATGACAGCAAAGCTATGTTCTAACAGACAACAAAACCACTGACAAAACCGCTCAAAAAAAAAAAGAAAAAAAAAGAGGAAAACCTTAACACACTATGGACCCAAACAACTAATGGATACAGTGATATCGGCTGACCAGGGATCTAAGAGAGGGCAAGCTAAGGGGCACATGCTCTTGTCAGAGTGACTGCACATGTGAGTGGAGAAGGGTGAGCAAAGGCCTAAGGCACATGCACGTGCAGGCACACAACAAGCTTCACAGCAGCTGGTGCCCTTCTAACGCAAGCCCCTTGCTGGGAACAGGGCACATGACCACCACTGACCATTCAACTGGGGTGCTAGGTAGTACAGATGTGAGTTTCGCAAACTCATCGACTTCATCTGCATTGGAGCGGTGTTCATGACTTCTTCTTCTGCAAACAGGTACGGAAATACAACAAAATCTGAATTGTCTCATTTCTTCTTGTGAGATTTCATCATCACACTGTTCTGAACCAGCAAAGTTCAATTCTTCTTAAATCTGACACATTCTCCGGCATTGCATTGTGTTGCATACAATTCAAACTCACATCAGATTTCTCTGCAAGGAATTCAGACCTCTCCCCCAAAATGCATGTAACAGCAAGTGCAATGGCCCCCCCCCCCCCCCCATATTTTTTATCTTTATTTTTATATCATGATATGAGAGATTGTTTGGGGGGTTTTCTTCTTTTTTTGCTGTTTTTTAAAATAACTTTGCCAGGGACAGTTCTCTTGTTATACCATAAATTGTTTTGTGTGCCAAGTTTATGTTGCACAGAGAACTTTATACTATTGTCCTATGCAAAAGACTAGCTATCTGAGAAGGTAGATATATATGCAATAAGTCCCCTTTCAAACTTCTTCAGCTGTTCTGGGCTGGGTCAGAGTGACTTAGAACACAAACACACCACCGCAGAAGGTGGTTTTGTTTTGTTTTTTTTTGCTGCTTCATCTTCTGTGGTGTTCCTGTTCTGTTGTTCCCACACTGCTCACTTTCAATCCATCCTCCCTTGCCACACCCAATTCGCTGTGTCGCAGGGTCAGAAGTCCACAGGGAACCTATCAATGTTGAGCTGCCATTGGGCCATCAGCCAGAGGGGCCCTGCACTGCTGCTGGGTCACTTTAGTAGGTTCAGTGGTGCCTGTTCTATGCTAACATATGCAGGACACCACCTACTAAGCCCCTTGCTGATGGCAGTAATAGCTCAGTCATGGAGCCAGACTGAGCGAGATGCTCACCCAAGGTGGTGACCACCACAATGCCCCACCAACAGCCCTCTCCTGCAAACCTCCAACCCCGAAGGCTTTGGCAAAGTCACCACAGGCACAGAAGTGTAAGGGGAAACTGAAACTGAGATCACATAGATCACAGTAACCAGGGCCACCAAATCAGAGACACATTTCTTTCACTACATGATCAATGGTGGTGAGGACAGTGTAATGACGACACACAAAAGACACTGATGACTGTGACATAACCTGCAACAGAACCAGCACTCACCGTCGGGTGGGTGGTAGGGAACTGAGGGAGCGACGACAGACAGGGGCGGCCCTTGTATCACCTGGCCTTTGAAAAACTGGCACACATGATCGCTCTCTAGGATAGGACTTGGCACACTGGTAAGATTCCTGCACACCACATCATGCAACAGGCCTGAAGAACTTTCAACTGAAAAACTGACAATACTCAAAATCCAACACACAAAATACCAAAAGTGAGTAAATGCTTATGCTTTTCTTGGTGTAAATATTTTACCATCAGTGTTGCTTCTAGGATTAACCCTAGTAGCGCTGAAATAACGGCAGCGGTACTAGGTGCTGCTGGCTGAATTAACAGCAGCCATTGTTGATTTGCAGTAGGGTGGGGTCAAACAACTCTTGATATTGATATGTAAAACCAAACTAAGTGTGTAAAGTTGTAAATCACTGGAAAGCTTAGATAACAAGCTTTTAAAAGAGTGAAATTTTATAGCAGCATGTAGTGTTTATGATAATGTAAAAAAATAAATAAAGTTTAAAAACTGCGCGTGCACTACCAATCACTGTTGCGATGTCGGTGACCCAGATTGATTTTAACACGATATGCAATGTTGTTGCGGTGCAAAAATGTCATGATTCGATAAATACTGTCTCTTGACATAAGTTTTGAAAAAATAAAGAGCTTCCGTGGCTTTATCGGTCGTCAAATACTCGGAAAAGTCCAGCGAAATGATCGACGCGATCGCGATCGTCATGGCGGTGAACACTTATTTCGTGCGAACTGGCGGCGTTCTATGACGAAAATACGACAATCGCTTGATTTCGTGTGATGCAAAGTACTTGAAAGCATATAGAAATGACTTAAAAACAGTTATTTCGAAGCCGTGTTGCGTTAAAATAAAGTAAAACAATGTATGACATTGAAATCGCCCGGTAGCTATGAAGTGCTTTGGACAAAACTTGGCACCGCTCGATTCAGTCCGATCGCGATCAATTTTTCCGAAGTTTTTCAAAAATATTTCACAATCCTTACCTTATCATCTCTATTATCGTTTAATTCAACCAAATCCAGCCTCTAAAACTCCTCATCGCCGTCAATATCGTCAAAAAACTCGAAAAATACTTCAAGTGATACGAGCGCAAACACTTTGCCGCCATTTTGTTTTCAGGCTATCGACGTTCGTCCAAAAAAAAAACAACAACCTCTAAACCAATCAGAATCCTCGTTGCTTGCGACTGCGGACAACCCTTCACCCATTTCTGCGGCCCTACAATGGCCTTCACGTTCATTGGATGACCTTTGAAAGCGAAAGAAAGCCTTCAATTACGATCACCGACGTCATCCCAGAATATTCCGGGAGCCGCCAGAAATGCCGCACTACGTCATTCCGGAGTAATCCGGGAACAGCGCTACTAGGGTTAAGTGGGGGGAGGGGAGGGGGCTAAAATGAAAAAGGGGGGCTTTGTCCCCCAGCCAACCTACATATCTGTAAAAAAAAAAAGAAGAAAAAAAAAAGATGGGGGACATTTTGTGTGCATTTGCATTGTGTGGATGTGCACAATTATACACCCCTGTTATCCTTTTTATTCATATTGTTCAGTCAAATCCACAGACAGCAGAAATTATGACCAGTCTTGGAAATTAGAATAAATATATTCTACCTAATTGAGGTTCATTTAACTTTTAAAACCACCACCACCACCTAACCCTTCTTGGTACACACTCATGCATCTTACCTCTGTGTCAAGTCAAAATTTTATTTCCAAATGGTGTGTGTGTGTGTGTGTGTGTGTGTGTGTGTGTGTGTGTGTGTGTGTGTGTGTGTGTGTGTGTGTGTGTGTGTGTGTATGTGTGAAAGGGGTTAAAGTGAGCAGCTCAAATTCAAAAGGAAATTTTGAGTGTTGTGTTGCATATGAGGGAGTAGATGGTTGGTGGGAAGTGAAAATAGTTATAAATTCAAAATAAAGTTGCTATCATAAACTAACATATTTTTAAAAGAAAATCTAAGTGAGAGGGAGGTTCATGGAAAAACTTGGTGGAAAACCCCATTAACACATCAGTAAGCTGAGAGAAAATCCAGTCAATCAGTCCATCATCCACACAGAAACAAATACCGTAAAATCCCTAGCATAAGCCCACCATCTAGCAAACGCCCACCCCCCACTTTGGGCCAAAAGTTGTGCACAGGGGTAACTACCTAGCAAACGCCCAGCCTGCTTTTTTCAAAGAGACTATGCTCACTTTCACTAGGATTTGTGCAGAGTGTTCTTAAAGTCCTTTGACGAGGCTTCCTGATGGCCGGAAGTTGGTTCTTGAATCTCTCTGTGCCATTTTTGCAAAATGCCAAAGCGACAGTCTTATACTGTATCTTACAAATTGGAAGCCCTCCAGTATCTGGATAATGAAGCAGGTGGGAATGTTTCGGAGTGTGCCCGTGAATTTTCTATGGATAGGAAGAGGATCAGGGTATGGAGTGAAAACAGAGATAGACTTGACCAACAGTACGGTAAAGACAAACGGAAACTGTCAAAAGGACCAGCAGTTAGATCTGAACATGTCGACCAAGGTGTGCTGCATTATCTGGAAGATGAAAGATCTGAAGGCAGGGTATTGCGAAACAAGGACCTACAACGGAAAGCATGGAACTCATTGGCCTTCTTTGCCTCAAAATCCCTTTTTTTCTATTTTCCTTTACTTATACTCACACGACCTAACTTACATACTTTCGGGGTTTGTATTCACTCAATAACACAGTTGAGCACAAAAATTATTTAGTGCAAAGGGGTCTATCCCTAGCAAACGCCCACCCCCCCATTTTGCCCTAAATCAGTGCACAGGGGGGGTGGGCGTATGCTAGGGATTTTACGGTATATGTATATATATACAGTAAGTTAAGTTACCTGAAATAGTTGTTCAACATTCGTATCTGTTCTGCTATGTGCTCTTCCCGACTGGAGTGTTGATGGGAACTTCCAGCTGTAACAACAAAACAACAATGGCTGATACATCCACTTCTACACTGCAGAAACAACAAACCAACAACTGCTGATATATCCACTTCTACACTGCAGTAACAACAAAACAACAACTGCTGATACATCCATTTCTACACTGCAGTAACAACACAACAACTGATACATGTGTCCAATTATATACTACAGTAACAACAAAATAACAACTGATATATTCGCTCATACACAGCAGTAACAACAAAACAACTGATAAATCCATTAAGTGCTGCACATATGATCTGATGACCCGGGATTGATCCCAGGTTTGAGCTACCACCAAGACACCTGTTCAAGGTTTTTCTCCTGGAGTTAACATCAAAGCGAAATCCACTCCCCTGATAGTCCTTCGGATGAGTCTAAGAACCAAGGCCCCATGTTCAAACACAAAAAACATCTAACACACACGTTAAAACCTGTTCTGCCTTTTGGAAGAGTAGGCCATTGTGCCTTGATCAGACACTATCCCAATGTCAGATTGCAGCTACCTACGTAGTGGGGGGGAAAAACCAAGAACAGTCTCATACGCAAAAATCTCACCATTGGTCAACCTTTGAGCTCTAGTGTAGGAACAAAAACAAAACAAAACTTACCAGGCAATGTTGGTAGTCTTCCACTGGGTGGTTTTTCCTCAGGGAACATTTCAATCATCTGCAAAAGTCACCAAATCTGACATGTAAAATACAGGTTGACCTATACTAGCCTTCTCCTTCCTTTTCCAATAAGATAATAGGCCTCCCACACACACCCCTAACCATTACCACCCCTCACACAAAGACAATTTTTTACATCATTTCAATCTCAGCTTACGCCATATTTCCTAACCAGTCCAAAATAAGTGAGTAATTCCCCCCATAATGAATCCTGATTCATTCACTACTACACAGCTTCCAACCTGCTAAAAAATAAATAAATAAATTTTAAAAAAAGCTTCCAACCTGCTGTGTTCATGAGGGAGGCTTGAAATACAAAAAAAAATGTATCTTTAGCAGATATAATTAATTATAAAGTTTCATTAACCTGCACTGTAGTGTCAAACAGGCCCTTTCTAAACCATCTATAATTCGCAAATCTTTTTTTATTTTTAATGACACCTGTGATTTTTTTCGACCACATCAAACCCCATTACAACTCTGCCATGTCATTACAATAAGTGGATGTGAAATAGCAAAATCTTTACAATGAAAAAAACAGCTCTAGGGTCTTGTTGATTTCTCAGCTTACAAACAGCGTGATGACTATTATGAAAATACCATGGTATACAACAAGTGCTTTATTTGGGGAAAAAAAATCCAGACTAAGGTTTGTCTATGTGTGTTATCAAACACATTAGTCTCGGTGATGTAGTGAGACATACATGTTACTAAAATAAACAAGTCTCAATAAAGGACTAATATGCCTGTCTACAGCATATTGTAAAAAATAGCTAGTCTCCACAATGGGCTGATACATGTATATCTACCTTGTGTTATAAAAATAGCCAGTTTCCAAAATGGGCTGATGCATGTTTACTGTATTTAGTAAAAAATAATAGGAAGATGCATAAATATCTACAGTTGTTATAAAAACAGCATGTCTCAATAATGCCAATAATGGGCTAATACATGTCTACTGAGTGTGATGAAAATAACTGGTCTCCAACACAAAACAGAAACAACCCACCTGCTGGTGAAACTTCTGAATTTCCCTGAACCGCTTGCCCACTTCTGTCACTTCCCCATTGGACCAGCTTGCCTGTTTGAAGAAAAAAAAGTGATCATATTAAAAGTAAGTTTCATTTTAATCATATATCTGTTTTGTTTTTGTTTTTTAATCCAGATTTGTCAATTTTCCTTTTTAACTATTTTGATAACAATGATTATGGATCCCTCTCGTAAACTCCACATTCTTGCTTTTGCAAGCCAATGACAAACAAACAAAAAAAAAACCAATACAAGCAACACTCCTGGCATAAACATACACAGATACATGCATGCATGCACTCAATCTTAATTCTAGGCACATGAGGTTTTACTGTAACTGACCATAAAACAGTCAAGGCTAAGTTAACAGCTGGTGAAAGTAACTAAGAATCTGAAAACACCATTTTCAGTAAACCATGGAGAGAAGTTCTAAGAATCACTCACCATGATCTGATACTCAGGGCCCAGTTTCTTCTCTGCAGACTTCCTCGGTCCACGAACTTCAACGTACCGGACAAACACTGCAACATACATGAGCAAAAACAAAAATCACTGACTGCACAAACACTCTTGGACAATCCTCTTCAGTCAACAGTGGCTCTAAATAATAGGCAGAGCTGATCACAATGGCATACAGTGTTATGAATCTACTTAAATTGTCACTCAATATTCAATTAAACAACATACCTCAAGAAACTGAGAAAGAACTAAAAAAAAAAAAAAGTTAAAAGAAGAAGGCAAAAAGGGCTAAACTGATGTCAGCATTTAGGATTTTTCAGTATCACTCCTTGATTCTCTAGCACACTGAAAATACTAAGTGATGCTCAGATGGTGATGATATAATACCCCATGTCAATGACCACAATGTCTCAGCAGAAAGTATTTTCTGACAATCATTAGCAATGTCTGATATGCATGAATCCCAGAACAGGTGTCATAAACGACTCTGAAATTACCATGATCTATTCTATCTTGTATTATACACCTCCCTTCTCTATTATTATATGTGACGCTCCACCACATAATGAGACGGAGTGCACATGAGGTCAATTTTTAGTTATTGACATGTTATTAATGTGCAATAAAGTGGCTATCAAATACAAAAAACAGATTGAAAATCGGACAGTTCTGTGCAACATTATTACAAATCGAAATGATAAACAGCAGGATGTGACAAAATGAGAAACGGGCAAGTTTATTTTAGTAACAGGTTGTCAGAATGAGTGCTTTGGTATTTTCAAAACACATTTAAAAGCAAAAGGAATAAAAATTATGCCTTGATAAGTTGAATTTTATTGTAAGATAAATAAACAGATCTAGTTTAATAATCAATCAAAATCTCAAAATTGACACCTTGAACCCCACCTGCCTTTAATGGCTCCTAGCGCAAAATTGGGTAATGTGCTAAGCGACTCATTTCGTGGTGGAGCGCCACATATATTCAATGCCTTCTATTACTGTGCAATACTACTATGTGCAATAAAACACTTTTTAAGGTTGGTTTGGTTTTTTTAAAACCATTACCCTCCAAAAACCATCCAATAGGTTGTGTGTGTGTGTGTGTGTGTGTGTGTGTGTGTGTGTGTGTGTGTGTGTGTGTGCGTGTGCGTGCGTGCGTGCGTGTGTGTGTGTGCGCATGTGCACGTGTGCACGCACGCACATATGTTTGAGTGTGTGTGTGTGTGTGCGCGTGCGTGCATGTGCACGTGTGCACGCACGCACACATGTTTGAGTGAGTGTGTGTGTGTGTGTGTGTGTGTGTGTGTGTGTGTGTGTGTGTGTGTGTGTGTGTGTGTGTGTGTGTGTGTGTGTGTGTGTGTGTGAGAGAGAGAGAGAGAGAGAGAAAGAGAGAGAGAGAGAGAATGTGTGTGTGAGAGAGAATGTGTGTGTGTGTGAGAGAATGTGTGTGTGAGTGTGTGTGTGTGTGTGTGTGTGTGTGTGTGTGTGTGTGTGTGTGTGTGTGTGTGTGTGTGTGTGTGTGTGTGTGTGTGTGTCACTGTGTGTGTGTGTGTGTGTGTGTGTGTGTGTGTGCGTGCGTGCGTGCGTGCGTGCGTGCATGCGTGCATGCGTGTGTGCATGCGTGTGTGTGATTACTCAAGATCATGAGTCTGTCACTCTCACCTCTAACTTCCTAAGCTTTTCCTTCTCTACATGATTATAATATAACCTACACTGTGCACACCCCACAAAATGAACAGCCATACTTCACCTTTCCTAGGCTGTGGTGCCGGGGAATGTCTGCTGAAGAGAGAGGCGGGGTAGACGGGCACAGAGACATCCTCTGCAGGGTAATGAGAGGGGTGGTTGTCAGGGTACAGATCCAGCGATACCTCTTCTTCCACCTTCTCCTAAAACAACCAATGCAAACAAAACACAACGCACCATTACAAAATGAAAAAGATCTGTCAAGACAAAGAATGACACCTGATATTCAGGTTAACTCAGTGAGTAAGTGACCAAACTGAACCAAGTCATGATTTATCAAGATTATTATTATCAGCACTGAAGCTGTACACAGTGTAACAACTACTGAACTAGATAATCCTGTAAGCAACGAAACACTTACTGACATGTGTACATGAATATGACAGCATTTTTTAAAAACTCAAAGTGCTCACTGAAACAAAGGATAAACTGTCTACTATCTGACCAAACACAGCCTGCCATGGTAAAATAACATCAAGCAGAAAAAAAAACAAAAAAAATTTAGACATGCAGACTTCTCTACTCTAGATCCTGAGTCAATGACTGAGATGGCTAACTTTCAAATACACCATATATAACATTGACAAAATGCTCTATCTTGCCCTTAACTCACTCAGGACGGCCAATTCTCTCCCTTGCTTCTCCCCACGGACAGCCCATTTGTAATGGTTGGTAAAAAAAAAAAAACATAAAAAATACAAAACACATAGTAACTAAGTAAGAAAATGAAATTTTCAGAACTTATTAATAACATGCTGGGTTAGTACGTATCTAAAGATATAAGCTCTAACTTTAATATTTAAGCTTTGACAAGCATGAAAAAAATACTCTGAATTTTGTACTCCGTGTTGCTACTCTGTGTCGGCTAGTCTCTGCAACCGCAAACAAAGAGTTTGGAACACACTGAATCACCCAACAACGCTCTGCATTCAACCTTGGATAGGCTCACGAAGCTATGTTAAGCTGCACTAGTCATAGTATCAATGAGGCTGCCACGTGAAAAATCTGCAAACAGCAAATCCGCTATATTAGTATAGCGGATGGCCGTCCAAATGGCAAAACCATTGCTTTACAATGATCCGCTATAGTGGACAACTGTCCTCTGAGAGTTAACTTGATTAAGTTCCACATTTTTTTTGTCCATCTACCACAACAACTCTGAAGAAGTGATCACTTTGTATCAGACACAAACAAACAAAGCTCAAAGAAACAGAATCAAGAATGACAGAATGGCTCAATTTGCCTTCAATGCACTTTTTTGTTTCCTTGATCTGTAGATCTAACTTAGCAAGCAATAACTGAATAAGCCAGAAATATCAAGCAGTAAAAGAAAACAGAGCCAGCTGTGGATATTTTCTATGCGTGGCCACCTGTGCATATGTTCTACAAAGAAAACAATCTTTGAATCTACAATACATACATGTACATGTATACACTAACTAGTGCACAATAATATAATCCATGCTCAGTATTTTACATACATGTACATTTTCTTTGAACAAGGAGTTTCAAGGAGAAAGAAATTTCTTCAGCCTTCAATTTTAAAATCAAAGAGTCCCTAACACAGAATTATTAGTCAATTATAATTTATATAATACTTGCTTCCCTCCGATTTCCGAAGAAAAAGAAAGAAAAGAAAGAAAAAGCAAGTAAATTTCTGAGACTGATTTTTTCTTTCTTCAAAGTTAGACTCCTAAGACTTCATAGTCATAAGACATGTGAGAATGATTAATTGATAAAAAGAAAAAGAAAAAATAGAGAAAAACAGTAAATGAATTATATATTTTAGAAACAAACACCTCCTTGCTCCATTCCTTTCCTAATGTTCATTTCTTTTTAAAATCATAACAATTAACATAGTCTAAATTCAATCAAAAGGTTTTTAATCTGATCTAGGTCTATATCAGACGTATATATATTAAATAACAGCCTTATCGGATTATGCTCTGGTAACAGTGTTTTGCGTGGCCATAATTATTTGAACTTTTGTGTCTCAGATTTAACCTAGGTTGAATAATTTAAAATCTTGCATAGTTGTTGGGAACAGGGCTTTATTAATCCCAGCATACATCCAGGTTAAATATAAAAATTACAGAGTACTTTAAATTCATATTGGAAGCTGGATAGACTATAAAATTTCATCTGCAGTCAACCTTTAGATACTCTATCAGTCTATGAGATAGTATAATATATAATATATAAGATCTGTAGAAGAAGTTAAGTTAGACTCCATTTCACTTTTCAGACTGCTCTCAGTCTCACACACAGAGGATTTTGTTTGTCTTAAGTTTCCAAATTTTACTCACATTCTCAGTTATGTTGCACTGCACTGCAATGCACATTGTACACACTGAAAATATATTTTGTAAACCTGAACTTTAAGCAGCATGCTCTACTCACTGTAAATTTGTTACACCGTTCATACAGTGTCACCCCACCTCCACCCCACACTAATACTGCAATATTACTTCTTGATATTTTTTTCCTTACTCAAGTTAATCTGCATTCTTTCTGTGTTTTTGTCCAATTTAATATAATTTATGAAAATTAATAATTTTATCACAATTTTGCTTTGTCAGTATTTGTTGAGCACTCTGTGAAAGTGTGTGTGTGTTGGGGGTGGAGGTGGGGTGCGTGTACACATGCATGTGTGTGTACTTGTGTGGGCATGCTTCTGTTTGTAGTGCTCACTGGGTGTGCACACACACTATCATCATCAGATCTTCATCATCATCACATTTTACGAGTGTGTGTGCTCATGCGTTTCTGTTTGAAGTGGGTGTGCACACATTATTAGCAACTCATCATCATAACATTTTACTTTGAACAGTGTCTGTTAGTTCTAATTAAGCTAGAGAGGTCTGTATGATCAGCTAAACTTAGAAAATTTTATGTTAGAAGCATAGCTTAGGCCTAATCAAGATCTCCATTTGATCCACATTCAAATTTTCTTCACAAATAGAACACACTCACACAGAGTACGAACATTTATAACACACACACACACACACACACACACACACACACACACACAGGGGACGGATAGCCTAGTGGTCAGAACATTGCCTGGCAATTTGACGACCCAGGTTCGAGTCCGGTCAAGGAAATTTTTCTCCTGGAGTTAACATCAGTGCTGACTCCACTCTCCCCAAAAGTCATTCAAATGAGACTTTAAACCGAGGCGCCTTGTGCGAACGCACGCAGAACATCTTGCGCACACGTTAAATCCTGTTCTGCTTTTTGTAAGAGTAGGCCATCATGTGCCGGTGGGAACAGATGACATTTACAAAATTGCAGACACACGGGGACTGGATGTAAAAAAGCACAAGAGTGCTTATTCCATTAGCCTCGATATAAAAGAATAAATCAAATCAAACACACACACATACATCACACGTATACAGTAATAGTAAAATACACACGCATGTATACACACACACATACCACACACACGTATACACACACACACACACCTGTTCTGTACATCACTACATGGTCCATACATGTGTATCATTGTATGTAAAGTATACGTATTTGTATGGTATACATACATGTACACATTGTATAGTGCATACATCATAATACATGATATGTACACACACATTGACACAATAACACATGTGTGCGCGCGCGCACACACACACACACTTAAAAATTTTAAAAGTGAAACATGATGCAGGGGTAAAAAAATTTAATAAAAGCTATTTTAAAAGCTGATCTACAGAAAATTATACAATAATACCAGCCATACAATATCAATCCTCAAACAGAAAAAGAACAATTTGAGCAAATACTGTTCAATAGACAGTGTAGTGGATGAATTATAGCAGAAGTCAAATTAGACAAATTCCAACGCATGCCAATTCATGGTGAACATCATATTCACAAACATGTGAGTGACAAATAGGAAGAAACTAGAAAGAGGTATTGAAGTGGTAACTATTAGAATTACAATTAGATTACTAGTAAATTACCATCATGGCATCAGTATCATTCATTGTCAGGTGCTTTGTTTAATGTCAGATTGAATCTAATAAATCAGCAGTACTGCCAGTAGTACCTTTTCTGAACCAAACCACTGGTACCACTACCAGACTAATAATATATTTTATTAATTTGTATAATTTATCCACAGAAACCACAGCCCAAATTTCATGCAGAGAAATTTGCCATGAATGATATTGATTCTTAATAAAATGAAACACATTTCTGGTCATGTCAAAGTATTTTGTAATAAATGTTTTGTACTGCCTCAGCCCCCAGTGGTCTTCATTCTCCAAAAGACTTTTACTAGCATAGTATAAATTGCTTACTAGTAATGTAGTAGTATATTATCCATACAATCGGCTAGGATAGATGATAGATCTACAAGATCTACTTTTCTACACAACATGCATGGGTTTTAAAGTGTGCAGATCATATTATGTATGAGACCTAAATGTTGCACCTCATCCAAAGTGTTTCAAATGATAATCTTGACTAAGTGGGAATATAATGACCTAGCACCAGGGGGGAGTTTCCTCATGTAATCTACATTGAAGGCTCTAGATCTATTGACTGAAACTTGAACTTGAAGCTGAAATCTCATCCTCTAAAACTCCATAGGCCTATCACAAGACAGATGTTCTAATCACTTAGCTACAGGCTAGGTAACCTAGTCTCCACAAACACTGGTCTTTCTAGTGGAAATCAGCTTACATAACTTCACTGACTCATTGAGTCATTCAGTCATTGACTGCAACTTGTACACAACTGACCATCATAAAAACAAAATATTAAATACCCCCTCCCCTCCCACCCCCACATTAAAAGTCACACCTAAACAAATGATTACTATTACATCAATGCTGAAAACTTAGGCTAGATCAAGTTTCAGTTACAAAAAGACTTACAAGTCAAACCATGCCTTACCCTGTGACTTTCCATTTCATGCTGCAACGCTTGTAGATGATCATGCAGGCGAAGTTTTTGCTCAAACATGAACGCCGGGTGATTAGCAGCTAATGTCAACACTGTCAAAATTTCGTCTGCAACATGACTATCATCACCTCGGGTGAAACTAAAAACGGTGGACAGTTTGCTCTCGATGATCTCGAAGACGATTTGTGCACATGCCGTACTCGAAGACCTCATGAGTGCAAGAGTTATGAACACTTTGGCTCTCAACACTTCAGGTTTTGAGATATTCCGGTATTTCATAATTTCTGACGGCTTGTTCGCTGCTACTTCATCGTTCCTGAGATAATGGTAATCCTTCTTTCCGTAATGCTCCAGAACCGTACCCACAAAACGAAGTTCCAGAGGCAGACACATATGTAACAACGCGCACATGTATTCTATTCGGTTTCGAGGGCTCAAGTTTTTGAACCAGCAGCACAAGTCTTCCTTGCACACCATCGTAACTTATGTAATCACTACCGACACTGCATGAACAGTAATAACATCAGATTTGGTTGATTCAGTGGTTCATGATAGTCGCCATGTAAAATGCCTTGAAAACAGAATCTAGCAATTTCACATCCGGGCTATTCGTGAAGCAAGGCAATAATGGCCGCTCGCAGACTTAATAAAACTACTGTGTTTACATTGATAAAGTAATCAGACAATGTCTTATAAACATCGATGTTCACTTCTGAAGTACTAAACGTCATATAACATCAATAAACACCCAATACACAATCACTAAAGACTGTGTTGATCAGCTCGACATTCCAGTCACGCAAGGGAGGCTACTTTTAGGAAATCACGTTCAATTGAAACTGAAAGCTGTTACACACTGCCGTATTTGATGATGACATATGCAGTCGGCTCCGTTTAACAAAGCATTTTCCTGGCTACGTTAGAACTTTACAGTGACATCAACTGAAAAGCATTTGAAAATTTTCGGCTACAAAGGTTTTTTCCTTCAGAAAAAAATTTCGGTAGTCAAGGTTATTTCCCTTTACCAGATCATGTACTTTTTTTTTTTTTTGCAGCACATGGGTTGATATGTATCGACAGCGCATATCAAAAGGAGCATGACGCATATGGTTAAGAATTATTTTGAACTGCTTTTTCTACTGGGCGAAAATACTTTTAACAGTCTTTGCAGCCGTTCAAATGATTTTGATTATGATGCATCTGTGCAAGGCTCATAATGTTGCTGAGTAAGCATTTTCGCACTCGTTCTCTCAGTGACCACTATAGGCCTACATGTAGCCTGGAACAGCACACTTGCCGGTTCTGCAGAATTGTGCACAGTTGCACGTGCCAAATACACGACTCGTTTGTGAGCACCGGGGGAAAGGGGAAAACAACCAAACAAACAATAGCAGACTGGCATTAGCTCTTTTGTCTACACACGTCGGTTAGGCTATCAGATGCCTAATCTTAACTGGCGGGCCTACAGCAAGTAACTTTGTGACCCGAGCAGAATAGACCTACAGCTGCACGTCAAACAATTGATTCCCAAGTCAGTTCATCTTTAAAAATCCGTACGGGTAACTTCTCAGTTTGGTGTTTTGTTTGTTTTGTTTTTTGTCACTGCCGTACTATCATGTTCCAGTCAAAGTGCTTCACATATAACTGCCTGGCCTGGGTGTCAGCCAGTCAGTGTATTTGTCGGTGTGTGTGTGTGTGTGTGCGGCGCGCGCGCGCGCGCGCGCGCTTGTGTTTATTTATCTATTCATTCTTGTCTTTTGAGGATAATAAAATAAGCATTCGTGTGATTTTTTTGCATCCAGTTCCCGTGTGTATGCGGTTTTTGTCAGTTTTGTCATCCCTTCCCACAGGGTTTTTTTCCCGTTTACTTCGAGGATTTATTATTTATTTATTTATTATTTATTTTTATATCGAGATAACAGAATAAGCAATCATGTGCTTTTTTCATCCGGTCCCCGTGTGTATGCAGTTTTGTAAATATTGTCATCTGTTCCCACCGGCACACGATGGCCTACTCTTACGAAAAGCGGAACAGGATTTAACGTGTGCGCAAGATGTTCTGCGTGCGTTCGCACACGGGGCCTCGGTTTAAAGTCTCATCCGAAGGACTTTTTGAGGATAATGGAATAAGCACTCGTGTGCTTTTTTTACATCCAGTCCCCACGAGTATGTAGTTTTGTCAGTTTTGTCATCCGTTCTCACCAACACACAATGGCATACTCTTCTGAAAACCAAACAGGATTTAACGTGTGTGCAAGATGTTCTGCGTGCGTTCGCACGCGGGACCTCGGTTTATAGTCTCACCCGAAGGTCTTTAGGTTGAGTTTTGTAACCTGCTGTCCTCGGATAATGAACCTGACGCATTAATATATGAGTTTTGATATCAGTGTGTTTGGGTACCTCCGATAGCAGTGGAGAAAAAAATGAGGGGAAAGCTCTAATGGCAGTGAAAATCCAATGGAAAATGGTTTTGGTTGGCCAAAAGGGACGCAGAAACTTTGGACTCGTGAAGAAAGCTTTATGTTTTCGTTATGTCACGGAGTTTTGCTGACCTCACGTGAAATGCTGGAAAACCACGTCAGTGACTAACTTGGCGAGTCACATACCATCATAGAAATGGACGTACTCAGATTTGTTCTTGTATTGTTGAAAATTAAGCAAGTTAAGCAGCGTCGAGCGTGGTTCTCAATTGGATGGGTGACCGTTTGTGCGTCTTGGCTTCAGTACAGCTCCCCCCCCCCCCCCCCAGTTCACCCAGCTGTAAATGGGTACCTGCCCTCTTTAGGGTCAGGGAAGGTAAAGCAGCGAGGGAGAGGAGATGGGCGTCGCCCTCAACATGCTGGCCCCCTAGAGAAGCTGAGGTCTCTGATGCCTCGCTCCCCTACGACCACACAGGTTATGGGACACCTTTACCTTTTTTTACCTTGTTGAAAATGTTAAATGGGACTGATATTAAACAACTCTGTGTGTGTGTGTGTGTGTGTGTGTGTGTGTGTGTGTGTGTGTGTGTGTGCGTGTGTGCGTGTGTGTGTGTTCACTAAAAAGTGATTTTAAACCAAAAAAGTGTGTGTGTATGTGTGTGTGCGCGCGCGCATGCACACATGTGTGTGTATGCACACGCGCAGTGCGTCAGCTGGTTATAGTTTTTCCCCCCCGTAACTAGTGTACATAGTGTCAGGAAAAAGTTAAACCCAGATGCACAATTTATACTATCACCAGATCGCTCTCTAGGTTTTATAGAATGATAAATAGGCCTACCTATCATAACAATAACACAGCTGACCCCGTACTCGACAAACAGCTTCACTTGAATTCAGTTGTATGGGTTTTTCTCTTTTTTTCTTCTTCCTCTTTTTTTTTTAAACATACCATGTTATAAAAAATTTAAAAACCTTTGTCTTCATGAGAGTGGGTGTTTGGAATTTTGTTTTGATCGTCATTATTATTATTATTATCATTATTATTATTATTATTATTATTATTATTATTATTATTATTATTATTATTTATCATCTTTCATCATCATCATCATTACTACTATTATCATTTCTTTTCTAAAAAATCACCATCATCATCATCATCATTTCCACTACACTACACCACACTCCAAAACAATGCAAGACAACACAGTGCAATACAAAGTGATCAGCACTAAGAGTTTGCTGCTCAAAAACCCACTAGTAATCACATTTTATCGAAAATTTTGGTTGCCGACTCAAAATATAGATTGCCTCTTTGTTGAACATGGACTCGAGCAGATTTGAAATGGCGCATTTTAAAAGCAGTCATCACATAGCCTATGGCATTCAGTTTCCCACTTTCTTCACTGTCTAACTGTGGAATGACAACTTACACAAGCTATATTTTTAAAATATAAAAATAACTCCGTAAATGTTTGCTAATAAATGGTTCCCATCTATTTCTAGGCTTGGATAAAAGGCTTTGATATTTTTTTCCTTTTAAAAAAATCTATGTAATTCTCAACCATGATTTCTCAACTGGCGGATGGCATAAAACATCCCCGCTAAAAGGTTGACCAAGATTTACGTCATTCTGTTTCCGGTCTATCATTGTCCTGGCTGGATATTACAAAAGGTGTGTTAGTGATGTTTGTCGAAATAAAACTGCTATAAGGAGGCCAGAGAATAAGAGAAAATGGTGGAGAAGGAGGGTGCTAGGATGGAGAGAGAGGTTGGGGGTGGTTATGTTCCAGCTTTCCTTCTTTTTTTTTCTTGGTTACTTCTTTTTTTGTTGTTAAAGATTATAAACGTTCCGCCGCCTACAGTAGGGGAAAAAAAAACTTCTTTTTTTTTTTTTTTTTTGGGGGGGGGGGGTGTGCTTGGGTTGTTTTGTTCGTTTGTGGGGTTTTTTTGTTTTGTTTTTTTTACTCCTTTAAAAGAATCTCACCAAGACCACTCCAGATCAAAAGCAAATGTCAACTGACAACAACAAAACTAAATGGTGAAACTTTAATGTTGGATGATATACTTCTCAAACTATATTAAGCAACAGACAATATATCAACAATCCACTATTTTAGTAGTATTCAAATCAGTTCAACCATATGACACCGTACGCTGATGAAACTTCGGGGATGTGATAAATATTCTTGCAACTGATCAACATAAGACGTTACTACTGCGACGCTATGATCAGAAGGCTACTCCACCCCCCCTATACAACCCTCCAAAGGGCAGCGTCATTCATCTTCACCTTCACCTATCCAGGTAGTCCTGTAGACTGTTGCGCCACCACTGAAGATTTTGCAACCAGCTTCATCCACTCCCCGCAGTCCTCAGCTTTCCATAACATGTCGTTCTACTCAAGGCGAGTCCATTCGCTGACATGGTTTTCCCATCGTTTTCTCCGCTTCTTCGTCTCCCTCCTCGCACTGTTCCTTGTAGCATCATTACAGAGCTATAAGAAGCGTTCTGGGTCTGAAGCAAATACCTATACACAAAGGTGAAGAAGGTGCTGGACTAAAAGATTGTAAAAAAAATCTTCACTTTCGTCCACCATGCGCTTTCAGGATTCAAACTTTGGACCTGTTATTGCTGGACATCAGGACATGGCGTCTGTAAGGACGAGTTTGGTGAGTTAGGAAACACAGAGGTACCCATCATCTATCCGAGTCTCAGCCAACCACACTTCCTTACAAGTGTCGATAATAAAGTGTCCGCCAAGTGGGTTTTCCACAATATGTATTTATTTATTTATTATTTTATATCGAGGATAATGGAATAAGCACTCATGTGCTTTGTTTTTACATCCAGTCCCCGTGTGTATGCAGATTTTGTAAATCTTGTCATCTGTTCCCACCGGCACACAATGGCCTACTCTTACGAAAAGTGGAACAGGAGTTAGCGTGAGCGCAAGATGTTCTGCGTGCGTTCGCACACGGGGCCTCGGTTTATAGTCTGATGCGAAGGACTTGTGGGGAGAGTGGAGTCAGCACTGATGTTAACTCCAGGGGGAAAATCCCCTGGAACTATAGTGTAGGCTATCGTATATGCAGTAGTCTACGCACAGACACACCTCCATCAGTACTGACTCTGAAACAGAAAAAAAAAATCACTATTTTCAAAATGGCTGAAACCATGTGATTTTTTTTTTTTAGCAAGACCATCGACAGAAACATAATCCAAATTAAAAAATATAACCCTTGACGGTCTATGTTGACACTTATTTTTGAAGAGTATATACACGCCATGATTCTACACAATTCTGCAGCAATGGCTTATAAATATATTGACTGACAGTGTGCTGGAACCATCACTGCTAAGATAGGCTACCCACATACCTCAACTACTTCAGTGCCATACCTGTGGTATTTTGAAACTATAGAATCAGTTCATACACACAACCTGGGTGCGGCAACTTTCAATTTTCAAGGTGGTCTTTGACTGGGTGTGTACATACATAAAGTAATTATCTTTAAAGTATATTAAAAATACTCACGTCGAAAATCGTAGCCACAGTGGTGGGAGAGAAGGATATAAGATGACGTAATATGATAATGAATAACTTGTCTTTACTGTAACGTCTTTTCCGCCCAGAAATTGATATGAGTAAGGCATTTCAGGAGTTTGATTTGAAAGTGTGCAGTTTACACAGGTAGCTCCCCCTTCTGTCGCCTAGGATGATTTTTTTTCCTGGCTGTTGAATCGGGAACAGTTTTGTACTTTCAGCTGCCAGTTTTCTCCAGGATGCATCACTGTGCAAATTGTCCACTTAGGCTGCACCTTATATAGGCTTACCACCAATAAATGGACTTAACTAGTGCTTGACTAGCTTCATAACCCAGTGCACTGGCAAAGCTTCTGGTGCAAGCTGGCTACAGGTGTTTCTGTGATTCTGACCACAACCCACAGAACACTGACTGGAAAGGCGGTATTCCATGACGCGTCATTACTCTTCTGTATGTGTCAGGGCATAATACACGGGTACATCTGCTTATTAGTTGACCTGGGAAGCTTTTTTTCTTTTCTTTTTTGAGATCAGATTTTCAGAATTTTCTGTCATCAGCTGCGTTGTGACCTGTGAAGCTGTAAAACCTCCATCCTCAATCCGCAAGGTACTGCCCAGGTTCAAACCCGTGACCTTGCAGATTCACTGGGCTGGTTACTGGAGAACACGAAAGATGCAGCCGTTGCGAAGACGCTTGCCCTGTAGGTGACCAGGTAGGTTAGGGGTTGAAGAGTCAGACTGGTCATCGGGGATAATTTGAGGGCATGCGTTCCAGTCTCCGCTAAACTGTTTGATTTTCTGAAATTTCGGAATTATATGTTCATGACTCTCATTCCATTTTCTTGCAGGTCAGTCATTTCAATGAGACAATAAACACATACAAGTTCTATTTGCGAACGCATGAGGTAGCCTTTATCTTGGGCACTCATTATTGTTCCATTCTTCCTGCTTTGAAGAACTGGCCAGCTTTGGCTCGTGGTGTGGACGACAGGAACAAAGCCAGCATGCAGTCTGTGCTGTGGTCATGGTCTTTCTAATACCTGCTGAGCACAGGTATCAGGTAACCCCACCTGACCCAGACCAGGACCAAAGTTGTCACCCCAGAGACATTTGACCACGGTGTATAAAATACATAACCAAATAATAATAACACCCCTACTGAGCAAACCCGATGAAAAGTAGGTGTTAGTTGATTTTAGTTTTTGTATTCCAAAAAAATTTTTTTTTAACAAACAAAACCAATCCCAACCAAGAACAGCACAACAAGGAAATAGGGTTTTATCTCTGTTTCCTTGCACACTGTTTCGTGCTACATGTTTTCATTCTGAAAGATGTTTCTTTGAAAATTCCCTGAAGAGTGTCTCACCAGTTGAAAAAAAAAAAGCAAAATCGAAAAACAAACAAACATGAAAACATTTTTTAAATCTCACAAGAACAATCAGTGGTAAATGTTTGAACCTCAGATTTTGCATACTTGTGATAATAAAGTAACGGGGAAAATTACAAACTGGATATTACGCTGATTTCACTAAACTGATAGAAAAAATACAACTCCAGCGAAATAAAACCCAGTGGAACTGTTGAAGTCACTATTGGTGGATAGATCAAAGGAAAACCTGGACGGCTGAAGATCTTCAAAGAAGCCTCCTTCTAGCAAGGGTTTCATCCCTTCGCTTCGTACACTCAATAAGAGCTAGGCTGCATCATTCATCCCTCGACAATATGCATCCTGGTATTCTCTGTCTGCTTGTCATTTCGCTTCTGGGCATTGCCAAAGGCAGTGAGAGCTTTGGTACAGTTCTGGCAGATAGGATGTCAGCAGAGGAAACCTACATAGGGCCTCTGCTGTTTGAACAAGAAGCCGTATCCGTTGTGGAGTGTGCCGCCACCTGCCTGAGCATCCAAGCTTGCAAATCAGTGACTACGTCATATGGCTATCTGTCCATTTGGATCACCTGCCACGGTTATGCTTTTCCTATGACAACAACAGTAACAACAGCAGATACAACAACAGTAACAACAGCAGATACGATAGCAACACTGACAACATTGGCTTACAGCAGCTTTTCCAGTCCCTGGATTGATACGTGGATCTTTCATCGCTCAGGTAGGCCTGTGTGTTCTGAGTAACGTTCTGGGTTGGGTTGGGTTGGGTTCTGTTGTGGTGTGGTGTGGTGTGTCGTGGTGTGATGAGGTGTGGTGTGTTGTGTTGTGGTGTGTCGTGGTGTGATGTGTTGTTTTGTGTTGTGGTGTGATGTGATGTGCAGCATATTTATTTATTTATTTATTTATTCTTTTATATCGATGATAACAGAATAAGCAATCATGTGCTTTTTTTCATCCGGTCCCCGTGTGTATGCAGTTTTGTAAATATTGTCATCTGTCCCCGCATAAGCCATCCTAGCAAGATCATGCTGCAGGTAGTCCTCAACAGACTGAAAAACCAAGCAGAAAAACTCCTGGCAGAAGAACAAGCGGGCTTTAGACCAAAACGCAGCACAATGGAACAAATTTTCAACCTGAGAATTCTGATAGAGAAGCATCTCCAACACCAAAAAGACTTGTACCACAATTTTATAGACTTCAAAAAGGCCTTTGACAGGGTATGGCATGACGGCCTCTGGCAAGTACTCAGGCACTTCAACATTGACAACTGCCTAATTGAAGTCATCAAGGCTCTGTACGAGAATGCAAGAAGTGCAGTTTTCATGAACAATCACGTGGGCGAGTTCTTCAAGACCACGGTTGGAGTCCGCCAGGGCTGCCTTCTCTCACCTGTACTCTTCAACCTCTTCCTCGAAAACATCATGACAGAGACACTGCAAAACCACCACACTTCCATCTCCATTGGTGGAAGACCCCTTTGCAACCTCAGATTTGCAGATGACATTGACCTCATGGGCAGCAGCAAACAAGAACTGCAAATCCTCACAGACAGTCTAACAGATCGAGCGAGCGCATACGGCATGGAGGTCAGTACAGAGAAATCGAAGATCATGGTCAACAGCGCGAGTAATGACAGCACGGAAATAAAGATGAATGGAGAAATATTGGAAGAGGTGAGCCAATTCAAATACTTAGGCTCCATCCTAACAAAAGATGGCACATCAAACAATGAGGTGAAAGCTCGCATTGCAACAGCAACATCTGCTCTAGTCAGACTCCAGAGGATCATCAGAAGCAACAACATCAGCTTCTGCACCAAATACCACCTCTACAAATCCCTCGTAATATCTATCCTCCTATATGGCTGTGAATCATGAACTCTGACAGCAGAGCTAGAGAGAAGAATCCAAGCATTCGAGAACAAGTGCCACAGAAGACTCCTCAAAATATCATACAAAGAACACAAGACCAATAACTATGTGAAAGAAGAAATCAAAAAGCGTGTGGGCCCCCAAGAGCCTTTGCTCTCCACCATAAAGAGGAGAAAGCTGATGTGGTTTGGTCACACCACAAGACACAACACCCTAGCAAAAACCATCTTGCAAGGAACAGTCGAGGGCAAGAGAAGAAGAGGCCGCCAAAAGAAATCATGGGTTGACAACATCAAAGACTGGACTGCCCAACCCCTGCAACGCCTCCTACTAGCCACACAGGATCGTGAAGCATGGAAAAAGATCTCCGTTGCGTCTTCTCTCATGTCCCCCCTACGTCCTTAGGGACATGGGACTGAGTGAGTGAGAGTGAGTGATGTGTTGTGGTGTGTCGTGGTGTGATGTGTTGTTTTGTGTTGGGGTGTGATGTAGTGTGGTGTGTCGTGGTGTGATGTGTTGTTTTGTTTTGTGGTGTGATGTGTTGTGGTGTGTCGTGGTGTGATGTGTTGTTTTGTGTTGGGGTGTGATGTAGTGTGGTGTGATGTGATGTGTTGTGTTACGGTGTGGTGTGGTGTAGCAAGCTGTGTGTTTTGTTGTGGTGTGGTGTGGTGGAATGTGATGCGTTTTGTAGTAAGTAGTGTGGTGCCCTGTAGAGTGTTATGGTGCGATGTGACGTAGAGTGGTGTAGTGTTTTTTTGTGATGGTGTGGTGTGTTGCGATGGACTGTGTGGTGTGGCTTAGTGTGTTGTGCTGTACCACTGGGCTATCCTGTCCCCCAGAGGGAGAGGGGGTAGGTTGGGGGAAGGAGGTAGGTTAGGGGGAGGAGGGGGTAGGGAAGGGCAGGGTAGGGTTTTGGGGGTTGTTGTTTTTTTGGCTGCCTCATCTTCTGTAACGTTCCTGTCCTGCTCTTCCTACACGGTTCATTTTAATCTCCCAACCACAGCCTTACCCACATTTGCTATGTCTCATCGCCAGTGTCGGAAGTCCACAGGGAGCCCGTCAATATTAGGCCGTCGCGGGGCCGCAAGCCAGAGGGGCCCTGCACTGCTGCTGGGTCACTTTGGTGGTGTTCAGTGGTGCCTGTTCTGAGCTAACATAACGCAGGACACCACCTACCAAGCCCCCTACTAACTACAGTATTAGCTCAGTCGCGGAGTCAGACTGAATGAGTCACCCACCTGAGGTGGCGACCACTGCAACGTCCCTCCAACGACCGTCCCCCCTGCGGATCTCCAACCCCAAAGGCTTTGACACAAACTCACCACAGGCACGGAAGTGTACATTGAGGCCAGAGCAACGGGGGCTACCGAAACAGAGGCATTTTAAAACTTATTATTGCATGATGATCAATAGCAATGAGGATGAGGTCATGATGCTTCTGTGGAAGTGCATCTGGTTTGAGACTACTTGTCAGGGTTGTACTCTAGCTTACTATCATAATATATCCCGGCGTCAACCGTGGACCCGAGAGATACAGACACCTGCAGTGTTGGTCAAGTAATTTGAGCAACACTCTCAAAATCGAATCTGTAAAGTGGATGAAGCTCGACTGTGTGACTGAACAAGGTGAAGGCTGTTTCTCATTCTTTGACTGAGAGCACTATGTGGCGATAATCATGGTTGAGGGAGGTTGCTAGGCTAGTCATTCTCGATTATCAGTTTTGCAATGGGCAGTTGAAATATGAAGGTTATTTTTTAATTCTTGACAAACACTGCCACAGATCTAAGCCATTCCTTGTGAAGTTTTAACCTATCCAAACAAACAAAACTGATATGCACATGCCCTTACAATGCAAGTGATATTCTATTATCTTATAAACACCATTGGCTCTATTGTTAATCGATCATATCAAAATAATTTACTTATTTGCATCTCAGAATTTTTGTAAACGTTGAATGGCTGGTTTAAATCGCTTAAAATTTCCTAGTTAACTTGCAGTTATGTATTATTATGATTTTGCAGTTATTGTACATGAAACATTGTTACAGTCTATGTTTGATGTGACTGCAGCACTGGTACGCTGTTGATGTAATTAATTGTTTTAGCCCAAGTTAATCGTGCTGGAGGATAGGCCTATATATTTTTTTAATCCTTGCTTCCCTAAACTTCTCTGTGCAGAATGGTTGGAGAGAAGTTGTAGCAGTGATTCTGACTGTGGTGGGTACCAGTGAATGAGTGCATAGACGGCACGTGTCTCTGCAGTCCTGGCTACTATTACTCCCAGTCCCTCGATTCCTGTATGGAGAGTGAGTAATTCCTCCAGGCTTAGGCTACATTGCACTAGTGAACTTGCCTAGTGAGGGGACGATTGTTGTTTCGTCAGAGAGAGGTCATTTGGGGAAAAGGACTGCTAGAGAGAGGGTGGGGGAGGGAAAGGAGGGGGGTGGGAATGGGGGAGAGAGAGAGAGAGAGAGAGAGAGAGAGAGAGAGAGAGAGAGAGAGAGAGAGAGAGAGAGAGAGAGAGCATTGTTATGTAGCCATCATCATCATCTTGATTGAGCTTATTTAAACCGAGTTGGGGTTTTTGTTTTGTTTTTGCTTTTTCTCTCTTGATTCCGAAGAAGTCACTGGGGTACCGCAGTGTGTATTAGGCCAGCTGAACTTGGGTAGAATCCATCCCTGTCAAGGTCAGAGAGTGCATACTGGGCTTATTCGTATCATCTATTCCTCTGGCCGTAGTTGGTCTACTCTTCAACGAAAATGGATGTTTTTTAAAGGCCGCAGGTGAAACCACGTCTGCACTTGCTCAGTCCTTGCTTTACAGTCTCATTCAATGACTCATATTTACAGTGGAGTGTTTTTATCACGAATGTTGACGCCAGGGTAAAATCCCCTCGGCCAGACAGATAGCTCACCAGGACTATGCCTCAATCAAATCTGACGCTAAAACCACCCATTAGTATCAGTCCTCCTCTCCTCCTCCTCGTCATCATCAGCATCATCGTCACCATCTTTTTTCCCCCTCTCGTCCTCCAGATTGCACCTTGGAGCAACAACTGCACACGCAGTTTCTGGTATACCAAGGCTTTCGCATCCATGCCCACAACCTGTTTCCATGTCTTCACCCATCGTCAGAAGCTGCCTGTCTGCAGTGGTGCAGTACCATGTGCAGATCAGAAGCTGTGACTTTTGGCATCCCCCCCCAGCCGGTGCTGTGCTCAAGGGTTACCAGGCTGGACGCACTGCCCCGGAATTGGCGAGAAGCTGAGAGTGCGCACTACCAGAAAATGTGCATCTGAAAACGTGGACTTCACTATCTTCCTTTTTCCGCACTTATTTATATCAGCGATGTGCACACGCGTCGTTTATTAATTTCATAGAAATTTTGCCATACGTCACCAAAACTATAGCTACAATTGATGAAGGAAGGGAATCCAAGGAACAACTTCAATAGCTTATTCAAACTTGGAATGATTTATTTGTTGCAGATTACACATTTTCTTTTAAATCTAAAATGTTAATGTAGTATTCAACATTTTGGGATATTGTTTTTCAGATCCAGATGAAGCCTTGTATTTTAGACAGTATCAGAGTCCCAATACTAGTCACTAAATTATAGATGTTAGGGCCTTTCTATTTGAAGCCATATCGAGTTGAGAAAGGCATAACAGAGAGAGGAATGGAGGGAACTGGTTGTCAAGTCTTCAGGGGTGCCTCCACGTCGCCAGGGATAGATAGAAAGGTAGATGGATCAGAGTCACAAAATAAGTCAACATATCAAATGTGAGAACAGGTGGGTTTTTTTATAACTTAAAACAAATCTAAGCCAATATTAGAGGCACAATGTTATTTGTCACAACGTTAATTCTCGCTATGAAAACATTCAATTGCAATATTTTATAGCTTGCTATTCGTTAAAGTATTGACTTTTGCCATTACTTAGCTTGAAATGAAGTCGGTATTATGTCAATGATCGCGGGGTTTTCTGCAGATTGCTCAATTATTTTTTTTGTAGAGTGGCAAAGTCTAATGATTTTTTTTTTAGAGAGTCGCAAATTCTTTGCACCAAAATAATATGATGCACAAAGTTATTGTTATGTAGTTATCTTTATGAATGTAACAACATTGGTTGCTTGGTCTGAGTACAATCTTGGGACTTATGGACAGAAATGTTTACCAGAGCCAATGTTGCTTAATCACCAACTCTTGAAGCTTTTCTCTTTTTTATTTTTTTGTTTGTTTGTTTTTTGTTTAGGGTTTTTCGGTATTTCTGTTTTTTTCCTAGTAACTTTTATGTATAGCAATTATGAAGCTACACGTATCTTTCAACATTTTGCATATATTTATTCTTTGTTCTGTTTTTTTTTTCCTTTTCTTTTTTTATATTACTTTCTGTCTTTATTCTTATCTTTTTTTTCGTGTCCTATTTGTTTTCATTGTTTAATCAGGTTATTTTTATGTTGTGTTTGCTCTTTATATATATATATATATATATATATATATATATATATTATATTAATATATATATATATATATATATATATATATATATATATATATTGTGTGTGTGTTGTGTGTGTGTGTGTGTGTGTGTGTGTGTGTGTGTGTGTGTGTGTGTGTATACATATATATATATATATATATATATATATATATATATATATTATATATATATATATCAATCAAACACAGTGGGTTACTGTTTTTGTGTTCTTTTTTTAATGTTTCATCATGACTAAGTCAAAAATTTAAAAAATGTCTTTTTCTGAAGTGAGTTTTTGTTTTTGTTTTTGTTTGTTTGATTTTTTAGATCAGATTTTTTTCTGAAGTGTTGTCGCTGTATGTGGACTGCGCTCATCACATTCTCACCGTTACAGCTACTGCAACTAGTTTGTGCTTTCAATTTTGTTCTCGATTTCATTACTGTGATTTCCTGTCTTCTGGATCTCCAAAACAACTCATTAGCAAAATTCAGAAAGTACAAAAACCTTTTTGTTTCTCTTGTTTATATAGACGTAGGAAGAACACATGCCTGAATCGTACATTAGCTTGTATACAACCTTCGGAAATAAAGATGTTTGACTTGATTTGATTTATTTTGATATTCTCTGTCTGTCGTCTGCTTGTCTATCTCTGTTTTTGTCTCTCTCTCGATTTCTCTCTGTCTGTATGTCCGCCTGCCTGCCTGTCTCTCTGTCTGTCTCTCTTTCTCTCTCTCTCTCTCTCTCTCTCCTCTCTCTCTCTCTCTCTACTCTCTCTCTCTCTCTCTCTCTCTCTCTCTCTCTCTCTCTCTCTCTCTCTCTCTCTCTCTCTCTCTCTCTCTCTCTCTCTCTTAATAAGTTCAACATATAATAATTTCAACACTCATATTAAAGCAATCAGTTCAATCTATATTTCTCCTAGGCCCTGAGCTTCACGAGGAATCCTGGGGCACTACTTCATCCTTTAGACCATGTCTCCATCTTAGGCAGCCGCCGCTGTAGTCTAGTGGTTAGGGCGTTGGACTCGTAGTAATCTAAAGGTTGCGGTTCGATCCCAGCTTTCGGCTGTGGCGTTGTGCCCTTGGAAAAGGCACTTTACGGCTATTTTCTCACCCCACCCAGGTGTAAAAGGGTACCAACCTTGTGTTGGGGGTTAACCCTGCGATAGACTGGCGTCCTATCCAGGGGGCAGTCTATGAGTCTCAGTCGCTTAACGCCACAGAAACCGGGATAAGCACGGCCTGATGAGCTCGGGACAGATTTTAATTTCATCTTAGGCAGGTGGAACTGCTAGTCAAGTTGCTGTAGAACTTCTGGGTCCCTGGGGTGGCAGTAAGTCAGATCATCACTCAAAGTACTTTGTAAAGTGGGTAGGACTGCAGCACATGCTCTGTTCTGTGGTTGCCAGCCATGCATGGGCAATGCTTTGTATGGCCTATGTGGAGTTTCATGTAGCGTTGCATAATAATGTATTTCAGACCATTGTGGCCTGTCCTGAGCCTGGACATACTGACCTGCTTCTTTTTAAATCATATCAAGGATAATGGAATAAGCACTCTTGTGCTTAATTTTTTAAAATTTTTATTTATCTATTTATTTACTTTTTACATCGAGCGCCTGTGTGTATGCATTTTGTAAATCTTGTCATCTGTTCCCACCAGCACACAATGGCCTTCTCTTCCGAACAGCGGAACAGGATTTAACGTGTGCGCAAGATGTTCTACGCGCGTTCGTACACGAGACCTCGGTTTATAGTCTCATCCGAAGGACTTTTGGGGCTTCTATTACATCAGTGGGTTAACAAAGGTCTGACTTCTTGTAAGAGCCTTGATTTGTGCGCTTTACAAAATTCAGCACTACGTAGGCTAAGTTCCATACATTATTATCGTCATTATTGTCGTGTGGATGTTGTTGCATCTATTAGCTGTGCTGCTTGGCTTTCATGATGGTCTTGGTTGTAAAATAGCTGGTAATCCTCGAAGTCGAAATGTGGCTGGCTACCTTTCTTCTTCTTCTTTCTCATGACCGGGATGGTCGTGGAGGAGACATGAGAGACGATTCTGCAGCCAGCCGTCGCCATCCAGCCCTGTCCTCCGCCTTCCGAATGAGTGTTGGACTGTCCAGGTGGGTCCACTCCTTGATGTTGTCCATCCAGCTTTTGGTTTGTCTGCCTCGGCGTCTGCCACCTTCTAGCGTTCCTTGTAGGACTGTCTTGGGGAGGGTGTTGTGGCGTGTGACATGGCCGAACCATGGCTTCCTTTTCTTGACAGTGGCTAGTAGGGGTTCCTGAGGGCCAGCCATCAGTGCGACTTGACTTCGCACATAGGTGTTTGTTTTCCTATCCTTCCAGGAAATTCCAAGCAGTCGCCTGAAGCATTTTGTCTTGAACGTCTGGATCCGCTTGGTGGTTTCAGCGGTCATTGTCCAACTTTCGCAGCCGTAGAGTAAGATGGAGATGACCTTAATGGTGGACAAAAACGGTGGCATATGCAAAAATGTCACCATTTGTTCGGGCATCCCTAGGGACAGTTATTTGAACCCGCGCTCTCCTCAGTCTCTGGTACGGGACGGGGACGGGATAGCCTGGTGTAAGAACATTGCGCTCGCAATTTGACGACCCGGGTTCGATTCCCAGTCGAGGGGATTTTTCCCCTGGAGTTCACATCAGTGCTGACTCCACTCTCCCCAAAAGTCCTACCGATGAGACTACAAACCGAGGCCCCGTGTGCAAACGCACGCAGAACATCTTGCGCACATGTTAAATCCTGTTTCGCTTTTCGTAAGAGTAGGCCATCGAGTGCCGGTGGGAACAGATGACAAGATTTACAAAACTACATGCACAGGGATACTGGATGTAAAAAAAAACACATGAATGCTTATTCCATCATCCTCGATATAAAAATAAATAAATAGGCCTTGATATATATTGAAAAGAGCCTCAGTGACTCTAACCACTTGCCAAACTATTTCATGCCCATGTAGCCAACATGCTACAGATTTATTTATTTATTATTTTTTAAAATTAATTTATTTATTCTTTTATATCAAGGATAATGGAATAAGCACTCGTGTGCTTTTTTACACCCATTCCCCGTGTGTATGCAGTTTTTGTAAATTTTGTCATCTGTTCCCACCGGCACACAACGACCTACTCTTACGAAAAGCGGAACAGGATTTAACGTGTGCACAAGATGTTTTGCGTGCGTTCACACATGTGGCCTCGGGTCTTATTCGAAGGACTTAAAACTAAACAAGAGGCTAAAAAAAGTCAAATGAGCTGAAAATGGATAGGATAATATTATGACATTATTATATTTCAGTTTTTGAAAAATTTGTATGATACGATAGTCTTTACACCCCCCCTCTCTGATTTTTCTCCCCATCGGTTTGCCGCTTTCGTCTTTTTACCACGAAAGTTAGCCGTCTGAACCTCACTGACATCAACTGTGGGTGCCTTTACTGGTATGCTTCTGGTTATTTCTTAGCTTTGAAAATGATGTTATGTGATTTATGATGCAGTGTTATTTACATGCTTGCAGGACATTTTTATTGTACATGTGTATAACCTTAGAATGATTTTAATGTATTCTCTTTATCCCCAAAGCGACGACTTCGCGTCATTTTCTATTCCAAGATGGCGGCCTGTATTCGCGAACTCGCGCAGGTTAATTTCGCTTTGTCCGTGTTGTTTTTCTACGTTTGGAATACATTTTGGAGAGAAGCTGATCACGGCAGTTGATTTGGGTGAGGTAAACGATGCTAGATATATAATCAGTTGACTTTCTTTCGCCATCATCTCTTGATCAGGTCATAAAATATATATAGTATTACGTAGTATTATTGTTAGGCCTACACGAGTACATATCGTTTTCAGTGGTGTGTAATAATTATTTTGTATGTGCGCGTGCGCTGTGCCGATGTGTCGTGTGTGGTGTGCTGGGTGGGGCGGTGTGTGTCCATTGGGTGGGTTGTCATCCGGATTTCTGGTATAGTGCGTCCTTAGTCTGGTGGTTGAGGTTGCCGTGTGCAGAACCTGTTGTGAGAGTGGATTTGGTGGTATATTTACCACAGGGAGGATGGATTGTTATGTGTTTGTTAAGTTGGTGTGGAGGGGGGGGGGGGGGGGGGGGGGGTGCTTGCCTGTGCTCCAATGTGCATTGGAGAGAGACCAGACTCAGAGAGGAATGATTGAATTTTTTAAATATTTAATTTTTTTTTTTATGTCCCGTGTGTATGCAGTTTTGTAAAGATTGTCATCTGTTCCCACCAGCACACGATGGCCTACTCTTACGAAAAGTGGAACAGGATTTAAGATGTTCTGCACATGTTGTGCTTGCCTTGCACACGGGGCCTCGGTTTAAAGTCTCATCTGAAGGACTTTTGGGAGAGTGGAGTTGGGACTGATGTTAACTCCAGGAGAAAAATCTCCTCCAGAGGAGAGAGACAGAGAGAGCTCTATGTTTTGTTTTTTGGTCACACAGCTTGACCCTATTTTAGATTAAATTTCAATCCTATTTTAAGTATATTTGATAAAATTTGGAATAGTTAAAAAATCACTGGGAAATGAACTTGATGGATTTTCTTGTTTGCTTGAATTTATTGCATGGCCATTAATTATGTGCAGTAAAGGCAAGCTCAAGAATAAGAATAAATTGCATCTTGTGTATTTTTTTTCATTCACATCAAACACTAACTTAAATAAGATGTTTAATTCTGTTATTTCATATTTTGGAAAGGTTGATAGCAGGAATAAAGTGGGGTAGTCATAAGACAAAGATATTGCTAAAGATATGTTCTAAAATGCTGAGCCTAGACTCGCTTACACTTACTGACTTAGTGACTTACAGTCACAGCCTCAAGAGGAAAACTCCCATTTATGATAAAAGAAGGCTTTTGCCAAGTTTTGGTAGTTCTTCTTAGGTTTGCTCTTTGGAAATTTCTGTCTTGTGACTATATATCATTGTAATTTGTATGTTAAAAATATTAGCTTTGAGTGCCTAATGCCATATCTAAGCTTGAATCAAAAGTGTGTATATATAAATAATAAAGAGAATAGACTGAACATTATGAATATGATTTAATAAAACTGCAACAAAGCTTTTGACATTTAATTCATGAGCCATAAAACTGGTTGACTGAATCAGAAAATAAATGCACAAGAGTTACATGAACAAGCTGAATTAGAAGGGTCAAAATTTAAGAATTATTTTATGTACATTTTGATTTTCTTACAATTTTATATATAATTTTTTTTCTTCAAAGACTGGAGTGATATCTGTGTTTGTTATACTTAGTAATTACTTTTGATATTTTGTCGATAGCTTGAAATGATTTTGTGCCTACTGACTTGGGCAGTGCAGACTGCCAGACCAACACATTTCCTATATATATCAACCTTACGCACATATTAAAATCTGTTCTGCCTTTCAGAAGAGTAGGCCATTTGTGCCTGTGGGAACAGATAACAAAATTGACAAAACCACATGCACTAGGGCCTGGATTCTAAAAAAACATTATCCTTGAAATAAAAGAGTAAAATAAATGAACATGTATAAAAGTTTTTAAAATTTTCCATTTTGTTTAGATCTGTTAGGGTTAAATACATGTGAAAATGACATATTTTTGAAAATGAAAAATAGCTTACTTATGAAAACTTTTTTTTGTCATTATTTGTATTATATCTAATGATGAGTATGTGAAAATATAAATTTGGCAACATTCTTTAACTGACTTTTGTCACCAAGGAAGTATTTTTATGCCATCAAATTGATCACGTTGATAAGAACATCTAATTGAAGTGCCAAGAGAAAGCATAAGTTCAAAATGTTTTTTTTCAGTTGACGGTGGTTTAGAAATTAAAAAACGAATTTGCTTCTAAGAAGAATTGTGTCCGTGATTCATGCTACATTGAGACTCAGTGCTTTGGCCAGTTATTCTCTGGCTGTAAATGTCTTACTGTTGGTGCATACATTACAGAGCAGTCTAAAAATGGTTAACTGTGCTTATATATATACCTTTCCAGAAACTTTACAAATGGGATGGTGGGAGAGCATTAGTGCTATACCATTCTCTGATTCTGTAGCTGAACATGAAATTTGAAACAAACAATCGGTCACTCTAGATAATGTGGGTGAATGATACACAAGTTTTTAAATCACTCTCATTATTTGTCTCCTATAACAACCACATAAGAAAATGAACAGAAGTGTCATGTGGATATGAGGGGAAGATTGTAAACATAGAATAACCCATACAAGCAAGCAAGCAAGCAAATAAGCTAACAAACCTGAATTGCTGAAGTGAAGTGAGGATTGCAGATTTTGGTTACTTTTTTTTGGTTTGTTTTGGAAGTATGTTTACTTAATGGTTTGTTATATCTTCATCTGATGGCAGTGATGCACAATATTAATCAAAATGCAGAGCCAGAGATGAAAGAATGGGGAAAAGGAGAGGAGGGGTGGAGGGCATGTGAAAGGAACATTAAAAAAAAAAAAATTCAGCAGAGTAATACAAGCATATCAAGAATGATAACAGGATCTCATCGCCAGATTTCTTGAGTCTGCATTTGCTTGACTGATCAAGTAAATGAATTTGAAAAGGACCACACTCACTTTTTTGTTTAAAAAAAAAACTTTTAATATGAAATTATTAGATTTGATTGTGCGCTTGTGTTTGAACGGATGTTTAATCATGTTCATCATTTTATGCCTAGTAGTTTGAGGAAGAGGAGTGATTATTAGTATGGTATAAGAGTCAGTCATTCAAGAAAAAAAAAAGAGGGCTTGTTTTCAGATTTAATAAGAGTAAGCCTTCTTCTTGAACTGTTTGTTTTGTAAGAAAGTACAGATGAAAGGTAATTGTTATAAATTTCACAGGGCTTCCATGTCCCACAAGTGCATCTCAGCTTGGCTGCAGAGCCAAGCCATGCTATGAAAACTATAATTTTTTGTATTTTGTACCTTTTTATGTCTCAGCAGATTTCTCTGCGTAAAATTCGGGCTGCTCTCCCCGGGGAGAGCATGTCGCCACAAGTGCAACGCCCACCCATTTTTTTTTCTTTTTCCTGCATGCAACTGTATTTGTTTCCCTATCAGAATGGCTTTTTTCTACAGAATTTTGCCAGGGTCAACCCCCTTGTTGCCGTGGGTTCTTCTAATGTGCTAAATAGTGATGTGTAACACGCGGGACCTCGGTTTATTGTCTCATCTGAAAGACTAGCGCCCAGACCACCATTCAGGGTCTAATGGATGGGGATAAAGTTTTGGGCCCAAACGGGGTACAAACCACCGCACACTCCGACCTGGACTTTTTGCTTTCTAGGCAATGCGCGTTACCACCTAGACCACCGATCCACCAAACATAGATGCTCTTGTGGGACTTGGTAAATATGTTTATTAAAAGGAGGTTTGGAAAAAAAGAAACAACACTGACTCTGTCAAATTGGTATCATAATCCAGTTCATTTTAAAAAGCATTTTGTCTGTTGTCATGTCAGTAGAATTGACTTTTTGTGTCAAGGAGACTAATGTTGAGTGAGCTGCACCGTTCTCTCATAATAAGTGTCTTATACTCCTGACAGGTGTCCACAATGTCTTCACGATCAGGACGGCGATCCCGGAGCAGAAGCCGGAGTCGTGACTCGCGCAAAAGCAGCCGCAAAGACAGAGATCGCCCATGGCTGAGGAAGAGCAAAAGCAGAAGCAGGAGCAGGAGCAATTCTTCAAGTTCCAGTTCAAGATCGCGATCTTCGCGACGAAAGAACCGCAGAAGTCGTAGCCGGTCAAAGTCGCCGGTTAGACCGGTCATGAGCAAAGACCCTAAGTATGTCAATGCGCGCATTTTTGTTGCCAATTTTGCCTCGGATAAAGCCAACAGCTCAGATCTTCAAAAGATATTTAAAAGACACGGGAAAATTGTGGGTAAGTAGATTATCAATTCTTTTGCATCCTTGGGGGGGGGGGGGGGGGGGGGGTGGTAGGGCAGGGGAATAGATTACTCATTTACTGCTAGTTTCGAAGAGCATTACTTTATTGTTATACAGGTTTGTCATCCATTTTCAGGTGTCTTCCTGGTGTTAAAATCTTGTCCACTTTTAACATTTTCTTTTTTTCTGTTTCTTTTGATATTATTGTTTATTTGTCTTCAACGTGTGTGACTGATTTGAATGCAAGCGCTTTGATTTGTTTGCGTTACAAGATTTAGTGCTATATAAATTTAATGTATTATTATTATTATTAACTCTTATTTTCAAATGAGATTGATCATCAAGTTGATTTTATTTGGTATTTGACTTTTCACTGTCACAGTGTCAGCTCAAATGTTGCCTTTGAACTTTGCTGTGCTGAAAGTTATGGACATTTGAAACAACAACAACAATGACAAAACATCCAGTTTGGATTTTAAAAAAAAATTGGTGGGTTTTTTTTTGGTTTGTTTGTTTGTTCCCTGGCTAGAGCTCCAAGGTTTATCAATGGTGAGATTTTGTGTATGCGACAGTTTATTTGGGTGTTTGCTTTGTGTTTTTTTCCCTCTCCTCTCTATTAACTTAGCAGTAATTGACATTGTATATTTTTTTGTTTGTGAAGTATCTATACAGACATTTGTATGGCATATTAATATAATGCAAATCGAACGTACTGGTTATTTTGTATCTTGAACTTACCACAGATTATAGATGTGAGGGACTGTGTGAGTACCCAAGAATTTATTGGCGAAAAAATATCTTTCATTTGAAAACCTACTGTTTGGTAAAGATGTTATAGAAAGGCTATACAGGTCGCTAGATATCTTAGTATCAAGTATGTGTTTTAATGATACTGTTCAATATTTATTTTGATACCTGGTCATGTACCCTTGATTATGAATGTAGGGAGTGTATTTGAACGTCTGTGTATATCATGTGGTTGTTTTTTTATGTCATGGTTGTCTCAAGCAATTTGCCACTGGTTAAAACTGATGGAATTCAACATTTTAACATTGATCTGATATTGAAATGACTTATTTCTGCAGATATTTTAGTGCATCACAACGGTTATGGCTTTGTTCAATTTGCCTTGGAGGAAGATGCCAGGAGAGCCTATTGAAGCTGAAACTGGGACAATATTTCATGGAAAGTCCCTGAGTGAGTATGGTTATATATATTGTTAACCATGTCATTATCATTGGTGTGTCTTGTCCATCGTGGCTTTTTGATAATGGGTGTAGTGATCAGTTCTCATAAGTAATAAAAGACCTGCTGAATGTAATGATCATAAGGTTTGGTTTCTAAATAATTTGATGATATTTCCAAGTTTGTGTTGTAGTATTTTATATTAACTGGTGATCCATCATTTTCAGTTTTGATGCTGTTTGTTTAAAGGCAGTATTATTTCACATAAACTGGTTCTTGGTAACTTTCAGTTTTGATGCTCAGATTTCTGATATTACATTTTTGTATGGGGGAAAAAATGATACATTAATTTGAAGTTTCATGCTGTTCTTCACAGGTTGCTATGCATTATGTTTGATTAAATGGTAATCTGTAGAAGGAATTTTTATGCTATTTCTTTTTTTTCATTTAACTTTTAACAGACAGGTAACAGTTCCGATTTCTTGATGCTCTGAACATTTTTGAAAGAAACACAAACACAGAGGGATCATGAAACAAGCCAACTTTTACTTCTGTTTAAAGGCAACCTTATTTTTAGTAAAGTTTTCATTGCAAGTTGGCTGTTAAATATCTTCCATGCCACAACAGCTAAGTTGTAAGTAATGTGTAGTTTTAGGAGGGGAAATTAGGATCAAGATGTGAGAAGTCTTCTTAATCCAATTAGAAAGCATCTGTCCATAAAGCTGTTTAATTAAGAACAGGTTCAACATTGGGTCTAGGCAGGGGAAAGAAGGCAGGAGAGGGCACCCAGAGAACATGGACTGATTGTGGCCTTATCCTTCCAGTAGTAGTAGTAGGCACCCATCAGTCTCGGAAGACTATGGTGTTGGGCTGTAGTCTATAGAGCTCAAAGCCTGGGCCTGTATGCATGGAGGGCAAGCTGTTACCCATGCAGCAGACCCCCCCTCTCCACGGCACTGGAATGATCCATTGGAAAGGCAATGACCAATACGAATGGTTCCAGTACCGTCGCAGGAGCCACCAGAACGTTGCCATATACCTACAGCCCCGAGCTGCCCTGGGACTCCCAACTCCCCGACTTTTCCTCAGGGATGGTGTCTAAACATGACACCTGTGTGCATGCTGGTTTGTTATAATTTTGTCATCCATTCCTACCGGCACACGATGGCCTGCTCTTCCGAAAGGCGGAACGGGATTTTAACGTGTGCGCAAGATGTTCTGCGTGCATTCGCACACGGGGCTCGGTTTCGAGTCTCGTCCGAAATGACTTTGACATGCCACAGTATGGTATCAGATGTTAAAAGCCACCTCTCTGGAGGCTCTTCTTTCTGTCCATCTGTTTCTAGACTAGAGTTTCTTCTCATATAACAGACAACACAGAGCCTGAAGTCTGGAATTATTCACTGACTCAATACTTTACCAGAGAAAATGTATCTAAACTCAAAGAAGAAGGAAAGTCAAGTCAAAGTCAAGTCAAAAACACTTTAATCATCCCTGAAGGGCAATTACAACTACTGACAGGCATATTGATACAAATCATAATCAAACACACGAAGGAGCTACATTTCTTATTTGTTCAAACATTATAAACTTCAAATAAAATGTCACAAACACTCCACTCCACCGCGCGCGCACTCACACACACGCAAACACACGCATACACACACCCAATGTTTAGATACAATGTTCTTAAAAACCATTGACTAGAAAAGACATATGATCACCATTATTTACACATTATACGCACGCGTTCACACCCGCACATATACATGCATGCACGCACACCACACACACAACACACACACACACACACACACACACACACACACACACACACACACACACACATCACACCCCCTCCCCCCCTCCCCATACAATCCACACCCACTCGCCCCCACACTCACACATACACACACGACTCCCCCCCCCTATCCATACACACCATCCACACCCACCCGTCCCCCCCCCCCCCCCCCCCACACACACGCACATAATTGGTAGAAAGACATGTGAATTTACAAGCAATTAAAAAAAAATCAATAAAGCCAAAAATAAGACATACTTATTTTATGGGTACATATGCATGTATGTGCACGCCTGTATGCATTGGCTACATACATAACAGTGGCAGGTAAGTAATTCAGAGAAGCTTACACACACACACACACACACACACACACACACACACACACACACACACACACACACACACACACACACACACACAAAAGAGCAAACAAACAAAACAAACAAAAACAAAAACAACAACCTCAGTCAGTGTTATTATGAGTTTAGAACTCGGATAGCTACTGGCACAAAGGAATTCCTTTTTCTGTTTGTTTTGCTGTTGTGGCATTGAAAACGACGTCCTGAAGGCAACAATTGAAATTCTGAAAACAGAGCGTGGGAGGAATCGGCCAAAATGGCTCTTGCTTTACGTACAAGCTGCTGATTACAAACGACCTGAGGTCTCTTTGTTCTTCTCTGATAATTTTAGAGCAGATTTCACAATTCTTGAAGACCATTCTTGTTCTTAATGCTAAGGTTATTGTACCAGCAAATGAAAGCAAAACTTAAAACGCTCTCTATATAAGACTTGTAGAACAAAGAAAGAATCTTTTTGTCGACAAAAAATGAGTTAAGCTTCCTCAGAAAATACACACGTTGTTGCCCCTTTTTGACAATGGCATCAGTGTTAGCATCCCAATTTAGCTTGTGGTCAAAAACAGTTCCCAGATATTTGTATTTCAAAACGTTTTCAACTTCTTTTATTATGGATGATGGTATTCTCAGAAGTGTGCTCCGATCTTCTGAAATCAATAGGAAGGTCTTTAGTTTTAGAAACATTTAGCTCCAGATAGGCCTCATCACACCAATCTACGAACTCGGTAAGGGCTGGACCATGGTCTAGGACTGATCCAGATAAGAGAGACAGAAGAGCACTGTCGTCCGCAAATTTACCAGAAATGAGTTTTCATGGCTGCTTCTACAATCATCTGTGTATAGAATGTAAAGAAGTGGCGAGAGGACGCAGCCCTGTGGGGAACCAGTGTAGGTATATCAACTGATGAAGGTATTTTGTTGGCAAAAACAGCTGTGGCCTGTCAGTTAAAAATTCAATCAGCCAACGTATAAGTTGATTGTCTACATAAAATTTTGAAAGTATTTTGTTAACCAGAATATGAGGCTGCATTGTATTGAAAGCTGAGCTTAAGTCAGCAAACAATATTCTGGCATGAGAATCAGGTGTTTCCAAGTGATTGTACAGCTTGTTCAAAATGAATAATTTGGCATCTTCGACACCCCTTCTAGATCTGTACGCAAATTGTAATGGGTCAAGGTTTTTCTCTGTAACAGAAAGAAAGAGATTTTATGATCTTTTCTAATGTTTTCATCACCAGTGATGTGAGAGCTACAGGTCTGAAATCATTAGGCCGAGTAGGATTGGGTTTCTTTGGAAGAGGTATAACATTGGAAGTCTTCCAAATAACTGGTATCTGGCAAGTGTCCAGCGAGGTCTGGAACAGGTGCTGAAAGACACTTGCAAGCTCAGTGGCACAGAACTTAAGGGTTCTACCGCATATACCATCTGGCCCAGGAGATTTGTTAATGTTTATTGCCTTGAAGTGCTTGTAGATAACTTCTTCATCAACAATGACGCCATTCTCAAAAAGCAGAGATTCTTTCAGGCCATTTATTTCCTCTGAAAAATCATGCTTTTCAAAGTGAGTGAAAAATGCGTTTAAATGGTCAGGTAAGTTGTTATCACATACCCCCTGCAGACTGATCTTTGACCTATGTGGTGCAGCTGTCATGTTTACTGCTGACATATTTTTGATGGCCCTGCCATGCAGCCCGAAAATTGTTCCCAGCAAACTTATTTTCTATCTTACATTTATACTCCCGTCTTGCCTGTGAAATAGCAGCTTTGACTTCTTTATTTATTTGTTTCTTTTGTTCTTCTGTGCCTGTATAAAATACTACTTTCTTTTTGTTTAATACCCGTTTCAGGTCTTTCGTAACCCAAGGCTTGTTATTGGGGTAAATAGTTATCTCCTTTGTTGGAATAACACAACTGACACAAAATGAAATATAACTAGAAATAACATCAGTAAGCTCATTCAGATCAGAACACACGTTATAAAACATATCCCAGTCAGTGCAATCAAAGCAGCCTTGCAATGTAGCTATACTATCAGCAGTCCATTTCTTTGTGGTCTTGACTATGGGCTGGAGGCGCTGAAACACTGACTGGTACATGGGTGCTAGTAAAATGCAGTTGTGGTCGGATGATCCCAGGGGAGGCATAGGCAATGATTTGTACGCGCCTGCTACAGTCCTATAGCACAAATCCAGAATCTTTATTACAGCGCGTGGGGCAGGTCACGTACTGTTCATAGTTCTTCAATGTTTTACTAAGAGAACAACTATTAAAATCACCCAGGATAAACTTTGGGGCATCAGGGGATAAAGAATCAAGCTTATGGAGGTGATCTAAAATGTATTCTGTTGCTCTGGCCACTTTTGCTTTGGGGTGGATGTAGACTTAAGTAAAAAATAGTTGTGGGAATTCCCGTGGTAGATAAAAGGGCCGTAGCGAAATAGAGAGCAGCTCAATGTCCTCCACAGACAGCGTCAATCTAATTATAACCTCGCGGCACCAACTCTCATAGACGTAGAAGCACACACCGCCACCCCTCCTTCCTGGTCACGTGTGTGTCTCTGTCCAGTCGAATGGGCTGACCAAAACCGTCAATGCGAAGCTCCTGGCTAGGGACTGAGTCACTAAGCCACGTTTCAGTAAAGGCAAGCAGACCGGCCTTCTTGTACTCGTGCATGTGGTTCACGCTGGCTTGCAGTTCGTCTATTTTGGGGCGTAGAGATTGTACATTGGATAGTAGCACCGTTGGTAGCGGAGTTCTCTGATTATTTAAATTTTTAAGTCTTTGTCTCACCCCACCTTTCTTTCCTCGTCTTCTTTTCTTAGGCCTGGTGTCTTTCCGAGATTCGTCATCTTTAGGCCTGGCTGTTGATGGCAGAATTTCGAAGGGAAAGTAGCAGTCCTGACCCTCAGCTAATGCACTGGCCGATTCCCTCAGGCTCAGCAGAAATTCACGAGTGTATGACTTGCCTTGACTGCCATTCGGCGTACCTCGAACACACTCAGCTGATAAAATGAAGAAGCAAACTAACAGGGTAAATGCAGTTCTCCCCAACATTGTAGAAGTAAGTACGAACACTTCACACACAACTCTGCTGAACTTGGAGCTGATACAACACACAAAATAGTGAAAACAAGATAAAAATATTGCCTGTCAGTAGAAAGTGTCGCCACGTGAGCAGCGCCATATACATATACATACAGGATGTATTATGTCTCTGTCAATTCTGTGTGCTAAGAAAAAACAGAAGTCATGAATGTTAGTAATGTGTCAGAAGAGAGTTAAAGATAATGATAGAGCTTTTTTTTTTTTTTTTTTTTTGCATACATATAACCCATGTATTAAGTGTTAATATGTTGTTTTTTGGGGGGATGTGCTTTTACATTTAAAAAAAAAATTGTATTCAGCATTTTGTCAATTTATTAATTACTAAAATACACATTTGATGATCAATTTAAAAAGAAAGTGACATTATCATGAATGTGCTCGTGCCTCGTGTTTACTGTGATTGTTATTGTGGGCAGAGTGCAATATGGCAGGGGAGGGAAGGAAGGACAATGACGATGGTCAGAAAGGAGGAGGAGGGGGGGATAAGGGGAGAGACCGAGGGGGAGGCTCTGCACCAGACATTGGTATGGGGCGTGGAGGGCAGGCCTTCCCTCCCCGGGATGACAGGTATTTTTTATTTTATTTTTATTTTTTTATATTGAGGATAATGGAATAAGCACTCATGTGCTTTTTTTACATCCAGTCCCCGTGTGCATGCAGTTTTGTAAATCTTGTCATCTGTTCCCACCGGCACACAATGGCCTACTCTTTTGAAAAGCAGAACAGGATTTAATGTGTGCGCAATATGTTCTGCATGCGTTCACACACAGGGCCTCGGTTTACAGTCTCATCTGAAGGACTTTTTGGGAGAGTGGAGTCAGCACTGACGTTAACTCCGGAAAAATCCCCTCAAATGGGAATCAAACCCAGGTCGTCAGATTGCGAGTGCAATGTTCTGACCACTAGGCTATCCCGTCCCCCAGATAGGTTTGACATCTTGCCAGCTGCTGGAGGAGTTTATCACTTTTTTTGCTTGATTGCTTGCTTTTAGTTTGAGGAAAACAATCTCTCAGATTGTTTGTTATTGCTTGATGTTGATTCATTTTAAGGGGAAAAAAATTCCCCCTTTTAAAAGAAGTTGTGGAATGTGAAGATTTTAGCACATTGATGTTTTTTCAATGTAAGAAATTGAGGAGGACCATGGCATCCCTTTTGACCAATTTTTGTGGGTTTTTTTAGGAAATACTCGAAGATATTTCAATGAAATTTTGCACATATGTTTGGTACACTGAAAGAAACAACTCTGCAAAGTTTGTGAAAAAAAAAACACCACAAAAAAAACTCTGCCAAGTTTGAAGCCGTTATTTTAAACCAGTTGGATGATGTGCTAAAAAACCACACATGAATCCTTGTACATTGTCACGGGCTTCACCTCTACCACTGAAAAAATATCACAGAGACATATGCTTTTATTTAAAAAACAAACAAACAAACAAAATTAATTAATTCCAGACCTGTGCACCTTCCGTATTTTTCCGTATTTGTTCCGGAAAAAGTTGTAAAATACGGAAATACGATTTTATTTATCAAAATCCGATTTTTGTCAACGAAAAATCCGGAAATCGAAAACGTCGTCTTCTATCGTTCAGCGATGCCGATCATCTCGCGTTACATCGTCTGCTAGGCCCTATCGTTCAGTTACTTATCTCCCCTGATGACGCATGCGCACAACAGTATCTTCAAAACAAAATGGCGGAAAGTGGTGTAAATTCGCGGAGAAACAGACCAAACTGATAGCCTACACTTATAAGCAAAGAAAGACGCGGAGTGAATGCAAAATGACGCTAACAGGCCAGGATGGGGCTAAAAGAGGTACAGTTGCGGATATAGATGCGGATATAGATGCATAAGCAGCAAAATTGGCCGTTCGTTTTCCATTATTTTGTCTGTATGACTGGAGTTTATGTTACTGTCTTCAGTGTTATTTTGTAAGATTCTGTTTGGATGAAAATCTTCATTTATTTTAGTTTCAACCACGGTTGATATTTGTCTTTGATTGTTTTAGAAGTCAATTTTCTTGATTTTTTTGTGAGGGCAGGATGAAAAAAAGTTGTGTAAACTTAATCTTTTACCCTCAATAAAGATCATTTTGACTTGACTTGAGTAAGGTTTGAAACCTGCGCTACGTCTCTCGCATCAGGCTACTCGCTAGTGAAAGTTGAACTTTTCATTCGCAAGTGGTGTCGAAAATTGGAATGCGGTCGGAACATAGCAAACCACGGCTCTTCATTTATAGAAGCGCTGATTTCTTGGAAAATCATGGAACAGTAAAATTTCTCGCATCTTCGAAAAATCAGTTGATCGTTAAAACGGCAAAGTGACTTGTTCTGAAGTTACATCAAGACTCGCTCTGAAGTTATATCGTACCGAACACGACTTCCGCTCTGGTGCTGTACTGGACAGCAGCAGAGCACACACATACACAGCACTTGTTTTCTGGCCATGCAAACTGTCATGGTGAGTCCACTCCGAAATCAGATTAAAAATAAAATGAGAAAGGCATAGGATCTTCTTAAATCTTCACCAGAGAGTGTATTTCTCTCTCTCTCTCTCTCTCTCTCTCTCTCTCTCTCTCTCTCTCTCTCTCACTCTCACTCTCTCTCTCCACATTTTCCATTAACTATCACAGTGGTACACAAACTTATATTACCGCTACCCAGAATAGATCTTTTTAAAACAAGTTTGACATACTCTGGTGGTTCTTTATGGAAGGTCTGAGTCTCTCTCTCTCTCTCTCTCTCTCTCTCTCACTCTCACTCTCACACACACACACACACACACACACACACACACACACAACACACATATGCCTCCACATTGCACAAAATGGTGCCTGGAGAGGCCTCCAAACTGCCTTTAAAATGCGAAAAATCATTTTCAGCCGGGGGGCTTCGCCCCCCTGGGCCCCCAGCGGGGCTTTGCCCCTGCACCCCACCGGGGCCTAAGCGGCCCCTGGACCCCGCCTTAATTTCCTCTTTTTTTTCTCTCCCAATTCTACGCTCTGTATATTACATCACTTATGAAGTCATCAGACCTGTCCAAATTTGCTAGTTGATAAAAGAAAAAGCTTATGAGCTTTTGTACAATGGAAAGAAATTGGAAGGGGGATGAGCAAACAAATAGAGATACAAAAACCCAATTAAAAAAAAGACGTTTATGCTTCATGTTGAAAAAGTGTGTCACGAATAACGCGTAAAACTCGGTGAAAAATACTGAAAATTGCCATGAAAATACTGAAATCAGTAGTAAGGGGGTGCACAGGTCTGTAATTCATTCATTAGTAAATTATTCTTTTTTTTCTTTTTTTTTTACCTTTTTTTTTTTTTTTACACAGACATATGGTTTATCCTGGCTGAGGGAATGTCAATGGGTGCACTTCTAGCAAAAACTCACCTTCCGAACACAGTGTTCTGTGCAATTCCAAATTCTGGTGAAAATGTTTTCCATCTTGTTAATGATTTAAATGATTTAATACAGAAAAAAACTGTTATAGCTGCAGAGAACTAATTAGTTTCAATGCACCCATTGGCAGTCATACAGCCAGGAAAAAATAACAGTATGTGTCTGCCTGCTCTTTTTTCAATGGTGGGGGTAAGGCTAGTGACTAAGATTTTTCTTCTTTTTTTTTTTTTTTTTAAATGTGCTTTCAGCATATTTAGCCAGTTTGAAATGAAGACTTAACGCTTTGCATAGTGGTTTGTTTTAGTGTACCAAGCCTGTGCAAAGTGTTATACAGATATCTTGAAGAGTTCCTGAGAGACAAAAATTGGGAAAAAATGACACCGTGGTCCATCTTGATTTTGTTTTTGGTATGGGAAGGGGTGTAAATTTCGAGCTTTTTTTGGGGAGATGGTAATGGAGGAACTGTAGTTTACTGGTGTTATCCTTTGTAGATAAACAAATAGACTACATTTAAGAGGCAGTTATTTTCAAACTATCAGTTTTTTTTGTTTTTTTTAAATTCTGTGGGATATTTCCAGTAAAATACACTTATTGATAGCATGCAGTAATTATGAGATGGTACAGTTGCTTCATCATTGACTGTGCTTTATTTATTAACTACGTCATGTATGTTATTACTAAGTTAGGCAAAGGCAATTTGTCTGTAAATGAAGCTTGTATTCATGTGTGATATAAGCAAAACAAGATGATTATGACCATGTTATGAGTTTCCTTTGACAACATTCAGATTTCAGGTTAGTTCAAATCGAGAAGTCTGTGAATTTTTCAAAAAGAGTTGATAGTATTGTGGGCTCATAAAACATTCCATACACGACAGATATTACATGTGCAGCAAACATATGAGTACGTCAGCTTAAGAAAAAAATACATCAGGCATAACTAAACTGTTTTGACTACATATTTCATAATGTTGGAGTTTCACCAGTGATACTGATGACATAAAAGGCAAAAAAAAATAGTGCACAGTTTATTCAACCTGCATTTTTCTTCTTTTTTTTTAATAAAAAATCTTTGGGTGTTGCAGATACGGAAGAGACAACCGAGACCCCTATGGGCCACCTCCAATGGGGGATCCCTACATGAGAGGAAGAGAGATGTCTCCCCTTCCCAGGGACTATCGAGGCTTACCTCCCCCTCCTTTTGGCAGAGACCCCAGAGGTTACGGGGATCCTCCCCCCTGACTTCCTTCCTCTGCGGGGCTTCAGAGACCCACGGGACCTTCCCCCTCCACCTAGGTCAGTCGGCACTGTTGGGCCTAGGATGATGATGATGATGATGATTGATGATGATGATGATGATGATGATGATGATGATGGTGGTGTGGTGGTGGTGGTGGGGGTGGTGGTGGTGGTGGTGGTGGTGGTGGTGGTGGTGGTATGGTGGGTGTGTGTATCACTAGCACAATGCTGGGAACATAAAGGTTCAAAACACACTGGACACGTGCTGACACACATACAGTTTTAAAATCATAAGATACATTAACAGTTTAGTGCATTCTGCTTTTAAGATTTTTGTAAATTTTTTTATTTTTATTCATTTATTTTTTATTTACTTTTTCTGCTTTTAAGATTGATTGTTAGAATTATTGTGTCTTAAAACAACAAAGTCTCAAGATTAGTTGAAAATGACAAGTAGTTTAGTGGGGAATATGCTTTGATACCATTCACAGTATGAGAGAGAGAAAGGGGACTATCTAAGGATACAGTAGCCTTTGAAAAATAGCGTAATTATGTTATAATTATTTGGTGGTGAAATTTGATATATTACGTATGAGAGAGGAAGGTTTTAAGTACAGTCCTTTGAATATGATCGTTATAGATATTTGTTTGCTAGTTGTGAGTTTAAAAAGGTCACATGTTTGTATGGCACATCCCCTCGTGGGGATGCGGGGGCTCTTTCTGTATAAATAGCATCCCCACCCTGTGGAAATTCTGTGCTAGACATTTCCATTTTTCTTTCTCTCTTCTTTCTGTCCTCTTTACCTTCATCATCGCACTGCTTCCCATTACTGCCTGCTCTTTTTTCAAGCAAATCTTTCAAATAATATTCTTTTTTATTAATGACATTTTGCTGTGTTTTTTTTGTTCTGGCAACCAGGTAGTGATACTTAAACACTGGATGGGCCACAGGATGTCCATTCTGCAGTGGTATTTGCCCATAGTGGCACTTTTTTTGTATATTTTGAACTGTTTGTTATCCTTTTTTTAAATTTTTGAATAAATCTGGGATAATAGATAAGCAGAATGGCTGGCATCTTACACAGCCTGGTTTATTAGCCTTCATAATGAAATGATGTAGGTATTGTGTCATTTAATGATGTTGGTTTTTTCTCAGGTGGATGGTGTTAGATATTTTAAGGTCTTGGTGTTGGTTTTGAACCTGAAGTTGAAAGTTACTGGAGCCTCTGAAACTGAATAGGTGACGCCCTGATATGGTTTCATGGTTGGCTAGGGCTATAAATCAATTATGGTAAGTATGGTATGGAATTGTATGGCACATTTAGACGAGATTTGTTGAGGATTTAATTACGCTTCCCTATTTTGTTTGGTTTTGTTTATGTGGAAAATGTGAGAATTACTCACTGTTCTTGTCTACTCATGTTATGTTATGGACTTGGCCTGTCATTTATTCTGTGCTGCATATATCGATCTTTTGTCTCCAGTTACTTGTCATGTTTGCATCATGTGTACGGTATAAACCTCTCCCGTGTTGCAGAGATCCCATTTTTGACGACCCCTACCGACGACCCCCACCTCCTGATCTTTACTAGACAGATACCGGGATGATCCTTACAGGTCAGCTTTTTTTCTGTGAAATTATGAAAAAAGTGGAATTAAATTAATGTGGATTACTGTGTTTAGGGTTATAACTGCTACTTTTATGCTGCATCTGCTCCATGCAGCTTATAGAAATAATGCAAATTTTTTTGTGCTTGTCAAATTTTTCACGTTCATATGTAACCTATTTAAATTGATTTGATTGTACAGCGTGGTGGGCCCATGTTTTGGGGAATTTGCGCTATATAAGCCTCCATTTTATTATTATTATTATTATTAAATTTTACAAGGGGGGGGGGGGGGGGGGGGGGCTTCCTGAAATCTGATGTTACCTCTTAGATTCTTAGACAAGTCTGTTATTAGTCAAGGCTAGTGGTTGTTTCTGTGGTCTTGCATCAAAAGAAATGCATGTCTAGCCCATTAGTTTGTGATTTTTGTCACAAAAAGTGTTTTGTAACAATATCTGAGTCAGTATTGCCTCATCTCGATATTCAGTTTAGGAAGTCCTATGATATGTATATGGGGACAGGATAGCTCCGTGGTCAGAGCGCTCGCTGTTCCCCAGCCAATGTTATGCAGCGTTGAGCGTGGTTACCAATTGGATGGGTGACCGTTCGTGCACCTTGGCTACAGTACGGTTCCCCAGTTCACCCAGCTGTAAATGGGTACCTGCCCTCTTTAGGGTCAGGGAAGGTAAAGCAGCGAGGGAGGGAGATGGGCGCTGCCCTCAATATGCTGGCCCCTAGAGAAGCTGAAGTCTCTGACGCCTCACTCCCCTACGACCATACAGGCTATGGGACACCTTTACCTTTTTACTTTTACCTATGATATGTATTTTCTAACAGTTTTTTTACATCTTGGATTGAAAGTTATCTAAAGGGATCAGTTTATCCCTAAAATAGTGTGTACACACACATGCACATACACACACACACACACACACACACACACACACACACACACACATGCACACACACACACGCACGCACACACACCACACACACACACACACACACACACACACACACACACACACACACAGACACACACACAACACATCACACACACACAACACACAGAGCTACAAACCATTTGAGCTACTAATCCTTTTTTGCATTGGAACATGACTTTTAAGTAAATTTTAAAAAATCAATATTGCAAAATGACAGTGTTCTAACAGCAGTATGCTGGTAACCACTTACTTACAGTAACTGACTTTAAAGCAAGAATACAGTCTATTGAACTGGAAGCTGGGGATGCGCATGTGTGGATGAAAGAGTTAAAGAGTACCCTTTGGAAGGGGGAAGGCTGACTCAATTTGAAGTGGAGAAGAAGGAAATGTGAATGAATGACAGAAGTATGTTGTAAATGGCAGACAGATTTTCACACAAAGGCAGTCAAGCTAAAAGTGTGGAAACAGTAAGAAGTTAATCGAGGAAGGGGAGAGACAAGAAAGTCTGCTATTGCGTAACAGGGATGCCAGTCTTCTAGCAATCAGTTGGTGTAGCCATACGTCCATTATAAAGTTATGTGGAGTTGAAGTGTTATGATCACTATGCATATCACTACATCCCTATACACGGGGTGTAGCCATACGTCCATTATAAAGTTATGTGGAGTTGAAGTGTTATGATCACTATGCATATCACTACATCCCTATACACGGGGTGTAGCCATACGTCCATTATAAAGTTATGTGGAGTTGAAGTGTTATGATCACTATGCATATCACTACATCCCTATACATGGGGTGTAGCCATACGTCCATTATAAAGTTATGTGGAGTTGAAGTGTTATGATCACTATGCATATCACTACATCCCTATACACGGGGTGTAGCCATACGTCCATTATAAAGTTATGTGGAGTTGAAGTGTTATGATCACTATGCATATCACTACATCCCTATACACGGGGATGGGATAGCCTAGTGGTCAGAACATTGCACTCACAATTCGACGACCCAGGTTTGATTTCCATTTTAGGGGATTTTCCCCCTGGAGTTAACATTAGTGCTGACTCCACTCTCCCCAGAAGTCCTCCTTCCCCTTCTTTTTTCATTTACTTTAGCCTGACAAAACATATTCATTACTGTACTGTGTGTGATTTATGCGGATTATTTTTCAGGCGTGACCCTTACAGGATGGATCCCTACAGAGACCCATTGCGGGATCCCTATGGTCCAGGTCTGCTGGACCCTGTGCCAGCCCCAAAGAAGTCCATGGCTGTGGACTGTGAGATCATCATCATGTCAGCTGAGCTGAGGTAAGGGCCTTGGTATGACCACAGCTTTCCTTCATGTAAAGGGGCATTAAGAGATCATCATCATGTCGACTGAGCTGAGGTAAGGGCCTTGGTATGACCACAGCTTTCCTTCACACAAAGGGGCATTAAGAGATCATCATCATGTCAGCTGAGCTGAGGTAAGGGCCTTGGTATGACCACAGCTTTCCTTCATGTAAAGGGGCATTAAGAGATCATCATCATGTCGGCTGAGCTGAGGTAAAGGGCCTTGGTATGACCACAGCTTTCCTTCATGTAAAGGGGCATTAGGAGTGACAACTTAGGTAGGTTTTACCTTTATGTAGGAACTGACGGTGTGTTTGAAAAATCATCACACGTGTATGTACACATATGTATGTGCATATGTATGTACACACATACATGCTTGCACGTGTGCGCATGCGCGCACACACTCACACACACACTATCACACACACATGCACGCATGCATGTGCGCGCACACACGCGCACGTACTTATGTATATAAGCAGTTTAGCTAGAAGTGGGCAAGTGTGTGCAATGAGTTGACAGCGTAGATGTCTGCTTTTACTGATTTTAGAGACCAGTGCTAAGCTGAATTAGAGACCCATTAGAGACCCATGGTAAACTGAGTTGTGGTTAATGCTGTTTTGAATTTGACATGGGAATTTCTGAAATGCTGTTTTTATAAATGTGAAATGATATCTTATGTTGTTTAGTTGTTTCTAACTCTATTTCATTTTATTGTTATATTGTGTAGAAAATTACAGGTGTTGCCATTCTGAATTTGTTGTTGTTGTTGTGCGTTCCCTAGTTTAAGTTAACACTCGGAGGGTCACACTGACTCACTCATCCCACCTGGGAATCACTGTCAGATTGAAATTGCACACTGAATGAGAAGTTTGCGTGCATGGCTGTTTTCAAGTACCTCGCCATATAGGCAGCCATACTCTCGTCTTGAGAGGAATTTTGAATTTCACAGTTGGAGAAAACAGATTTTTTTAGTCTTCTAGCCGCCGCTGTAGTCTAGTGGTTAGGGCGTTGGACTCGTAATCTAAAGGTTGCGGGTTTAATTCCAGCTTTCGGCTATGGCGTTGTGCCCTTGGAAAAGGCACTTTACGGCTGTTTTCTCACCCCACCCAGGTGTAAAAAGGGTACCAACCTTGTGTTGGGGATTAACCCTGCGATAGACTGGCATCCTATCCAGGGGAGAGTCTATGACTCTCAGTCGCTTAACGCCACAGAAACCGGGATAAGCACCGGCCTGAAGAGCCTTAGGCCCGGGACAGACTTTAAGTTAAGGTGTTGGTGGCAGGCGTTACGCAGACAGGGTGGAGAGCAGCCTGAAGAGCATGAACCTGCTGACCAAGCTGACAGTACTGCATGAGGACAGACAGACTTTAAGTTAACGTGATGAGGACAGACAGACTTTAAGTTAAGGTGTTGGTGGCAGGCATTACGCAGACAGGGTGGAGAGCAGACAGACTTTAAGTTAAGGTGTTGGTGGCAGGCGTTACGCAGACAGGGTGGAGAGCAGACAGACTTTAAGTTAAGGTGTTGGTGGCAGGCGTTACGCAGACAGTGTGGAGAGCAGACAGACTTTAAGTTAAGGTGTTGGTGGCAGGCGTTACGCAGACAGTGTGGAGAGCAGCCTGAAGAGCATGAACCTGCTGACCAAGGTGACGGTGCTGCGTGAGGACCAGACCATTCAGCAGCAGGTGGAGGACGCTGCTCGCCGCTCCTGCCTCTTTGCCATCACCATCAACACCCAGAACCACTTCCACCACTCCCTCTCCGTCAACATCCTCCACGGCACACCCCAGGGTGAGGGAGGGAGGGATGGGTGTGATGGTGTTTTAGTTTTGATTGTTGAGAAGTGTGATAGTGTTTGTTTGTTGATTGTTGAGAAGTGTGATGGTGTTTGTTTTGATTGTTGAGAATGTAGTAGTGTGATAGGGTTTCTTTTCTTTTTTTTTTTTTTTTGCCTTTCATTTCTCAGCTAGAAAGTGAGGTTCACCAGTAGTGAGATTTTTTGCATATGTGACTGTTTTTCCCTACCATTTAGGTAGCTGTATTCCGACTTTGGGGATGGTGTCTAAACATGTGCATGTTGTTTAGTTAAAGTTAAAGTCTGTCCCGAGCCTAAGGCTCATCAGGCCGGTGCTTATCCCGGTTTCTGTGGCGTTAAGCGACTGAGAGTCATAAGACTCCCCCTGGATAGGACGCTAGTCTATCGCAGGGTTAACCCCCAACACAAGGTTGGTACCCCTTTTACACCTGGGTGGGGTGAGAAAATAGCCGTAAAGTGCCTTTTCCAAGGGCACAACGCCATAGCCGAAAGCTGGGATCGAACCCGCAACCTTTAGATTACGAGTCCAACGCCCTAACCACTAGACTACAGCGGCTGCTGTGCATGTTGTTTGGGGTGGGTTTTTTTTGGTCATCCGTTCCTACCAGCACACAATGGCCTACTCTTCTGAGAGGGGGGAAATACGTTTTTTATGTGTGCTCAAGATGTTCTGGATGTGTTCGCACACTGGGCCTCGGTTTATAGTCTCATCCGAAGGAGTTTGATATTTGGTTAAATTTTTTCTTCAAACTTGGAAGAAAGGGCGAGGCCAAGAATTGAACCCAGATCCTCAGAGTGGTGTGCTTGTTGGCGGGCAAACATCTTATTCCTCCTGCCACCCTCCTCTTGGGGGGGGAGGGGAGGATTGTTCTGGTTTGGTGTTTAGTTGAGTTAAAGCAGGGCTGCCAACCACAACAATTTTTCCATTGAAATGTGCCTCTGCTTTAGTTTCATGTTTGTTTTATTAACCGTCTTTTTCAAACCTGTGTGTTGGCAGAACACAGAAACATGTCTCTGCTTTAGTTTCATGTTTTAATTATCTTTTTCAAACCTGTGTATTGGCAGAACACAAAAACATGTCTCTGCTTCAGTTTCATGTTTGTTTTATTAACTATCTTTTTTAAACTTGTGTATTGGCAGAACACAGAAACATGCCTCTGCTTTAGTTTCATGTTTGTTTTATTAACCGTATTTTTAAACCTGTGTATTTGCAGAGCACAGAAACGTGCCTCTGCTTTAGTTTTATGTTTTACTGTCTTTTTCAAACCTGTGTATTGCAGAACACAGAAACGTGCCTCTGCTTTAGTTTCATGTTTTATCAACTATCTTTTTCAAACCTGTGTGTTGGCAGAACACAGAAACATGCCTCTGCTTTAGTTTTATGTTTTACTATCTTTTTCAAACCTGCGTATTGCAGAACACAGAAACATGCCTCTGCTTTAGTTTAATGTTTTACTATCTTTTTCAAACCTGTGTATTGGCAGAACACAGAAACATGCCCCTGAAAGATGCCGTTGAGCTGGTGGGCCGCAGTTTTGAGAAATTCCTGACAGCGGAGAAAGAGAAGCTGGCCACCCAGAGCCAAGAGAAATCCCCTGAGGAGAGGGGCCTAGGTGGGGAGGGGGGAAGGGGAGGCCCCCCTCACCCCAAGGACGTGGAGTTCTTGCTGAAAATCCTGGTGGACAACCGGCCCCTGTCCACAGAGGAGCTGGACCGGCTGATAGACTACCTGCAGGAGAAGAAGAACAAGGCTTTGGGCATCGTCGCTAAACCACAGCCCATGGAAAGTGATGAGACAGGTGAGTTCTCTGTGGCCTGCTTGCTTTTCTGTCTTCACAGCATGTTTGTATTGTGTGATATTGTATTGTGTTGTGTTGTATTCTGTACTACCTACAGTCATGTCAGACTTTTCTGTGCGAATTTCAGGCTGCTCTCCATGGGGAGAGCGCACTGGCATGAGTGCAGTGTCTCTCATTACAGAAAATGTTTTCGAAGTGTTTCCCCCTTTTTTTTAAAATAAATATTTTATATTAGATTTGGTCATGCAAACAGGAACATGGACACATTTGATGATGACAGTTCTCCAAGGTAAGGTTGAGGTCAGAAGAAAAAAGGGCAGAACACCAACATCCTACATAGCAACATCACTCAGGTCAGTGGTCTGGGAGGGTTACAGATCGTAGAACTCAGCAGAGACTGAGAGAGATGGTGAGCCCTGGTGGCATTTTGTGGAGCTCCTACCGACGACAGCAGCGATGGAGACAGTTCAGTTGAGTTGATGTGAAATTGTAAATCACTAACCGTATACTTCAGATTTTTGTGTGTGAAATTTGGGTTGCTTCTTCTGAGGAAAGCATGTCTTCACTAGTTCATTGGTGCAGTGACACCCATTTATGGCTTTTTCTTGTATGAGCTAATTGTTCTGTACAGTCTTATTAACCACTTTAGGGGCAGGTGCAGGCTGGGTATGTTTATGTCATTCAGTTCACTGGCTGTAGCTGGCCTACTCTTTTACATAAGGCAGATGGATTTTTCAGGAGTGTGCGTTGTGTTCTGCTTGCATTTGAGCATGGTTAAGTTAAAGTTAAAGTCTGTGTCCCGAGCCTAAGGCTCATCAGGCCGGTGCTTATCCCGGTTTCTGTGGCGTTAAGCGACTGAAAGTCATAGACTCCCCCCTGAATAGGACGCCAGTCTATCGCAGGGTTAACCCCCAACACAAGGGTTGGTACCCCTTTTACACCTGGGTGGGGTGAGAAAATGGCCGTAAAGTGCCTTTTCCAAGGGCACAACGCCATAGCCGAAAGCTGGGATCGAACCCGCAACCTTTAGATTACGAGTCCAACGCCCTGTCCACTAGACTACAGCGGCGGCTACATTTGAGCATGGGACCTTGGTTTATAGTCTTATCCACAGCGCACAAATCCAACACCACGCAGTCAAGAGTGCTAAATTTAGCGCACCCCTTCCTTTAACCTTGTCCAAGTGTGGTCAGTTCCTGCTATAATTAGCACCAGCTGGCCCTAACTGGGCTTGGATGGGATGGAATAATTAGCAGCTGAGAGGAGCTGAAAGTGGGGGAAACTGACAGCTGTGTATCAGGATTTTCAGGGCTTTGAAGTCAGTACACGGAAAATTTGCGTTGAACAGACATTTCAGGGGAGATTTGAATCGTTGCCTTCAGTAACAACAGAATAACCCTACAATACTGTAACTGCTAGGCTGTTATTGCCCCTTGTAGAAGTGATGTGCAGTCAAGTTCTTGTCCTCTGCCTCTGCCTTCAGTAACAACAGAATAACCCTACATGTAACAACACTGTAACCACTAGGCTGTTATTGCCCCCTTGTAGAAGTGATGTGCGGTCAAGTCCCTGTCCTGTGCCTGATGGTAACAACAGAATGACCCGACATGTAACAACACTGTAACCACTAGGCTGTTATTGCCCCTTGTAGAAGTGATGTGCAGTCAAGTCCCTGTCCTGTGTCTGAGGTAACATGAACAATGCCCTGTGTGCAGCACCATCACCGGGACTGCAGCAGCCATGGCCACAACGTGAGCAGCCAGCTGTCTACACCTCCACCACAGCCCAAGCAACAGTCGCCTCAGTATCAACAGCAACAACCACCTCAGTATCAACAGCAACAACAGCAGCCTCCATATCCTCAGCAGCGAGAACGTTCCCCTTCCTATCAGCAGCCATCAGCTTCGTATCAGCGGCAACAGTCGCCTCCGTATCAGTGGTCACAAGAAGAACCCCAGTACCGCCAACAGCAGCAACAGCCTGCAAACCAGCGCCCGCACCAACAGGAGCCCTTATACCAGCCACCCCAGCAGTCTGAGAAGCCACAGCACCAGCCTCAGTATCCACAGACCCAACAACAACCATCTCAGTACCAGCAGACCCATCAACCACAATCTCAACAACAGCAGCAACACCAGTATCCGCATACTCCACAACAGCAACAACACCAGTATCCGCAGCAGGTTGGAAACCGGTCACAGCCGTCATACCAGCATACTCCACCCCAGTCATCGTACCACCATCAGGAGCAGCAGCAGCAGCCTCCCTCAACAGACACACAGGACATACAGAACAAGATTATGTCAATAATGAATGGAGGGTCATCAACAGGTAGGCAGGATTTCTGTGTGTGTGTGTGTGTTGATGTCTGTTGTGCATGCCTGTGTTCGGTGTACCACAGCTTCTCTGTGTGTGTGTGTGTGTGTGTGTGTGTGTGTGTGTGCGTGCACATGCAGAATTGTCTGTGAGTGCTTTGTTGTGTCACACACACACACACACACACACACACACACACACACACACACACACACACACACACACACTCTCTCTCACTCTCTCTCTCTCTCTCTCTCTCTCTCTCTCTCTCTCTCTCTCTCTCTCTCTCTCTCTCTCTCTCTCTCTCTCTCTGTGCATTCAAACCCAAGTCACCTGTGATGGATTTTTGGCATGGTAAATAATATGTAAATATTTGAGGCATGACCCTGAAAGAAGTCCAGCTTCCTAAGCACACCCCTATCTCTCCCCCTTGTTCTCTTTTCTACTCTTTTCCTCTTACCAAAGGGAAAAAAAAAAGCCCAACAAAGAGAAAAAAAGTTCACTGGTGATAGAAATAGAAGCTTACCAGTGATAGAGCAGTCGTACAATAAAAAAGTAAAGGTAAAGGTGTCCCATAACCTTTGTGGTCGTTGGGGAGCAAGGCATCAGAGACCTCAGCTTCTCTAGGGGCCAGCATGTTGAGGGCGGCGCCCATCTCCTCACCCTCCCTGCTTTACCTTCCCTGACCCTAAAAAGGGCAGGTACCCATTTACAGCAGCCGCCGCTGTAGTCTAGTGGTTAGGGCGTTGGACTCGTAATCTAAAGGTTGTTTGGGTTCGATCCCAGCTTTCGGTTATGGCGTTGTGCCCTTGGAAAAGGCCACTTTACGGTATTTTCTCACCCCACCCAGGTGTAAAAGGGGTACCAACCTTGTGTTGGGGTTAACCTGCGATAGACTGGCGTCCTATCCAGGGGGGAGTCTATGACTCTCAGTCGCTTAACGCCACAGAAACCGGGATAAGCACCGGCCTGTTGAGCCTTAGGCTCGGGACAGACTTTAACTTTAACCCATTTACAGCTGGGTGAACTGGGGGGGACTGTACTGAAGCCAAGGCATGCAAACGATCACCCATCCAACTGGTAACCATGCTCGATGCTGCTCATCTTGACTTAGGGAAAGCGACCACTCTGACCACTGAGCTATTTCACCCCCAAGTCGTACAATGCTTTCACTTAAAAAATATTTTTAAAATGTCTTTTATTTTGAAAGTCAGATAAAATTGGACCAGCAGGTGTTATACTGTACATCCAGTGGAACTGCAAGTTTTCCAGCGCATCTTAGTGCATGGCCAAGGCAGTGTCAGCCATATCTCCTTCAGACAAGTAGTGTTTTCTGCCTCGTGTGTTGGGAAAACCCATTACCAGAGACTTTGCAGAAGAAAGTGCTGACTGGTGCTGCACAGCTCCAGAACTGGGAGAAGAGGAAAGAACTGGTAAAGACAGCCAGGCAGCAGGTCTTCAGAGAAGCCCCTACAGACTAAGGTGTTAAAGGCTCAAACACTGGCTTAACTCTTTGTCATAAAGCATTATAATGCATTTATCGTCAAGCTGCATTTGGCCAGCAAGACCTTTTCTCGCTGTGCATGTGCACTAAATGCCTAGCTACTTTCTCCAAGTCCTATCACTTACCCTTCACTATTTTTGATTAAATACTCTTTAGAATCTGCAGAATTGACGTTGGTATAAAAATACAGGTTTTGCCATGTTGAAGAAAAAAGAAGCCACAAAAATTATGATAAAAAAATGGAAAACTTTCCTGAGATGATGCAAAAACGATTTTGCCACTAGCTACCATGAACAAACACTCTTTTAACTCACTCAGGACGGCCAGTTGTCTCCCTTGCTTTCCCCCACAGATGGCCCATTTGTAATGGTTAGTAAAAAAAAAAAATCATAAAAAATACAAAACACATAGTAAGAAAATGAAATTTTCTGAACTTATGAATCACATGCTAGGTTAGAACATATCGAAAGATTAAAGCTCTCACTTTAATATTTGAGCTTTGACTAGCAGGAAGAAAATACTCTGAATTTTGTAGTTTGTGTCACTACTCCCTGTCAGCTACTCTTTACAGCCATGATCAAAGAGTTTCGGAACACACAGAATCACCCGACAACACTCTGCATTTGACCTTGGATAGGTTCACAAAGCTATGTTTATCTGCACTAATCATAGAATCATGCAGACGCCACGTGAAAAATTTACAAACAGCAAATCCGCTATAGCGGACTGCTGTCCAAAACCGTTGCTTTACACCTATCTGCTATAGCGGACAGCTGTCCTCTAAGAGTTAAAGGTTTTAATTTCGCATGGTCAGCGAGAATAGGTCTTGTTGGCCAAACTCAGCTTCTAAAAGTAGCTTATGACGATATGCGCATGATCTTGCTCTACACATTTAGGCCTACCACAGCTTTAGCACTCATTATAACATGAAGAGTTAAGCCAGTGTGTTAGTCTTTAACCTCTTACTCTGTAAGGGGGACTGAGCTACATGCAGATCATGACTTTTGGATACCCCTCTCCTGGTGTTGGGGGAAGCAAGGACCCAAGCTGTGCACTGGATACCACTGTTTACGGGGGCTATGTGTCCAGTGGACAGAGGGAGTGGACCACCCCAGCTGTGCAGGGAGCCATGAACCTCAAAAGAAGAGGCGTCGAGTCCATGGACATTCTCCGTCTTTAGAGACAGGTCTAGCCTTCTTCTTTCTGTGGATGGGTCTAACACCATACCCACTAGGTAGATAACAAGGCTGATTGGAGAACCCGTGTCCTGTTGGTGATTCAAGCCCTCCCTCTTCATGCAGACCTCAAACAGCCAACAATGAGTTGATCCATCCCATAGTCACTGCCCCTCATGTGGAAAAAGTCAACAAGAGGATTGGGATTTGAGCAGACTGTATAACCCATAAACCTCAAGGCTGCGGCCATAGTAAACCCGGCATTTTGCCGCCGTCAATTTTGCCGGCCTGGGTGAAAAATGCTGCCCGGCTGAATTACTCTGTGGCGTCACTGATAACGGCTGTGCGTGGCCATAGTAGAGCCGGCCCGGCCCGGTATTTTTAACCCGTCGTTTTGACGTTCGAGCAAACCGTCCGTTTGCTGGATTGACGGAAAGGAAAATAATCAAGAAAAACTTACTTATGGTGCTTCAAAAATTCTGACTACACAAACGAGTAAATTGACCCTTCCCGATTACATTCCGGTGGTTTTGATAAAAGTTTTGTGGGGGGATTTTACGTAAAAACACTTATTATGTCGAACTATTTTCTGTTGATTTCGCCTGGGGCGGAGTCTCAGTTACCGTGGCAGCCTCGTTTTCGCATCACTCGCAGTCTCGGGTGACCACATTGTCAGAAAGAGACGGCCCTCAAACTCCAGAAAGCCTGGTTGACTATGGCGCTTTGATGGATCCGTTCTACCGATAAAGAGACGGCCCATCGAAACTCCGGACGGCCGGGTTTACTATGGCCGTAGCGTAAAGGTGTTTGAAACATGTTTGTGTTTAGCAGACTCTTTACCTGGGTAGAAACCCAGATAGTCTATTCCAGTGAGTGACAAAACTGAACTCTTTCCGTTACCTTTTCCTCTGACACAATGTTTGTCGAAAACCAGTGCCAAGAATGAGTTCTGAACTGTTGGAAGTTCTTGCTGGAGATTGATTTTGGAATCTGCTGACATGGTTCAGCCTCTGACCTTTACTACACCACTACCGCCACTTTCCTAGTCAGCATCACAGAGTTCTTCTTCAGCAGCATAACCCAGCATCCCGTGACTTCATGACAGAAGATTGTATGTAAGCTGCTGTATATCAGCAGTGAAGTAATTGTTACATCTTAGTTAAGTTAAGTCTGTCGACATAGCTCATCACGTGCTATCCGGTTCTGGCGTTAAGCGCTGAAGTCATAGATCCCCGGAAGACGCCAGTCTATCGCAGTTAACCCAACCAGTGTACCCTTACCCTGGTGGGTGAGAAATAGCCGTAAAGTCTTTCCAGGCACAAGCCATAGCGGAATACGATCGAACCGAACCTTAGATACGAGTACAACGCCCAACCCTGCAACGCGCCTGTTACATCTGGAATGTTAATGCAAGACAGATGACGATTTGAAGCAAGATGAAGAGAAAATTTGTAAAAGAAAATCTGTCACTGCTGCAGTTTTGCCCAGTTTTGTCCCTTAAATTGAGGGGGAAAATGTGTTAAGTGACTGCAGGGTGAAGTATACAGTCAGAGTAAAACGTGTGTCAGGCGGCGAAAGGAAATAAAAGGCGTTTCAAATTCAGATTGAGAATTATATGGTGTGTGTGTGTGTGTGTGTGTGGTGTGCTGTCGTGCGTGTGCATGTTGTATGCGCATGTGTGTGTGTGGTGTGTGCATGTGTGTGGGTGCGTGCGCGTGAGGTGGTGGAGTGGTTTAATCTGTTGCATTGCTCAATAAACAGTGGGTGAACACAGTCCAAGCTGTGTTTGTGTTTTGGGGAAGGTCTTGAGTTCAATCTGAAAGGTGTACATTCTTCTGTGTTCTGCAGTCTTGTAGCAAGCCTCTTCACATTCGCATGATGTTACTGAAAACCCCTTTGAATAGTGATTTGGAAGTGTTTGTTCAAGAAAACCAGCTCTTGCAGGCATACCTGATGTCATAGATGTATTCACATTCTTCTGCTATACAGTTGAGTTACCATCCAGTCCATTCATCCAACCCCCTCTCCCAACTCCCATCACATGTATTTTGTCAAGTATGGTTTTCTTTTATAGTTGAAAATCCTTCCCCTCTCTCTCTTCCCTTTCTGTCCCTCTCCCTCTGTTGATAAATTCTTACTGATCTTTCAGGGCTTTTTGTGTGTGTGTGTGTGTCTATATTACAGATACATGTATTTTGCCTTTAAGGGTTTTAAGTGTTATGCAATTTTTTTTGGTTATTTTCTTTAAGGTTGTTGTTTAGACCTCAGTTAAAAATGCATTTATCATTTGAAACCAGGGGCATAGTCCTGGTTTATTTGCAGGATGTGTTCCATTTTCTTTTTCAACCCTCCTACGATGTGTTCCATTTTCTTTTTCAACCCTCCTACTAATTTTCAGACCCTTTTTGGGCAACTGGTTTTGACTACTTGTTTGAATTTGTCAATGATTTGAGAACAAAAATCATTCAATACATGGTTTGTCCTTTTTTGCCATACTAGGTCATACATTTGTGTTCCAAAATTTAAAAAAAAGAAGAGAAAATAAGGAAAAAATGTGGATGAATGAACACTGATTAAAGCGAGATTTACTGTTGATGAAAATGGATTCACATCAAAATTTTTTGCGAACGGTTGACCTCGGCTGATATTTTCATTTTGCAATTTGCACAAAGGGCTGCTTAAGAAAGGCTTCAGTGACACCTGTGAAGGTGTGCAGGTACTACACAGTTATCTTCTGCCTGCTGTGATATTCACTGTCAGCAACATTCGTATGTGCCTTTGCTGTATGTCTGTCCGCCTGTTTGAAGTCTTTGTGTCTTGTCTGACTGCATGTTTGAAGGTTTGTGTGGATTGTGAAAGGGTTTGGTAATCATCAAACTTATGGTGACCAAATATTTTGCAATACATTGGTAATGATTACCTCTGTGTGTGTGTGTGTGTGTGTGTGTGTGTGGGGGGTGTGTGTGTGTGTGTGTGGGAGTGTGTTGTGTGTGTGTGTGTGTGGTGTGTGTGTGTGTGTGTTGTGTGTGTGTGGTGTGAGGAAGATTGTACCAGTCATATGGTCAGTCTCATTAAAAATGTGTGTGTAAGTGTGTCTGTACTGTATTACTGGTTTGTGCTGTTGTTATGTCAGTTCTTTTTGGTTTGAGTGTGTGTGTGTGTGTGTGTTTTCATATGTGCATGTGCGTTCATACATTTACGCCTGTAGAACTCTTGTTGTCTTGGGGAAAAAATGCAAGTATGTGTATGCGTGTGTATGTGCGTATGTGTGCATGTGTAATTGCCCAGACAGATTTTTGTAGTGTGTTGTGTTTCATAGAGAGGATGTGGAGAAAAAGAAAGAAAGCATGATGCCAGACTTTTCCTCATTGTTCTTGTTGGCCTGGCTGTTTCATTAGAGCTTGTAGCTGAAGACAGTACCCCCCCCCCCCCCCCCCCCCCCTGTTGTAACGATGCTGACGTTCATCATCACGGACCCTTTCCTCTGTTGCAGTGGCAGCTTCCACCATCAACTCCCTGCCCCAAAACACCCTGCCCTCCCACACCAGCTCTCTCCTCATGTCCACGCTGACTGCCAGACCCCCACCTCCACCCCCACCCCCGCAGGAATCCTCCTCCCCTGACCCCCCACCCCCTCTGCCTTGGGCAGGGGCATGGCTGCTCTGGGCTCCTCCTCCTCCCCCATGCTGTCTTCACCCGCTGCGGCATACAGTCGTCAGGTGCCGCTGCTGCTCTTCCTCATGGATCTTACCAGTTGGCTACTTCCCTGGCTGCAGGTGCAGGCCTCAGAGGTAGTGGTGGTGGTCTGGGTTCTTACAACACAGCGTCTTCTTCAGCTCCTGCTGCTGCTGCTGCTGCTGCTGCTGCCCAGAAGGGTGCCACTGCCCTCCCATTACCGCAGGGAGTTTCATCATCATCGTCGTCGTCGTCATCTGTCCCTGGTGTGGGTGGTATCCCAGCCACGCTCATCAACTTTGACAACCCCACAGTGCAGAAGGCCTTGGACAATCTGATCCAGAGTGGACCCAGCCTCCTGAAGAGCATCCAGGCCACTGCAGGTCACACCACCTCTCTGGCCACAGCCCAGCAGACTGGGGCTTCAGGGGGGCTGGCAGGCCTCCCCACCCCCCTTACTGAGAATTGAGGATGTAGAGATGAGTGAGTGTGTGTGTGGTGTGTGTGTGTGGTGGAGACAGGACGGACAAACCATGTGAACACATACAGGAATCAAGAGTGTGTGACTTGGATCAGGGCTTACATAGTCATGTGTGGGGGATGTCAGTGGATGGGCACAAGGCAGTGTAGGTATTGGATTTGCTTTGGATTTGGGTTCTTGTGTGTTGAACTGTACTCCTTAGTCAGCACTGGGGTGGGGGCAGAATAGCTTTATTGTCAAGCGCTGTGCTCGTGATTTGATGGCCGGAATTTTAGGGACCCATTCAAGGGGATTTTTCCCTTGGAGTAAACATCAGAACTGACTCGCTCCTTAACCTTCACGAGACTTCGTTTTTAAACTCACACGGAAGAGCTCCTGGGTGACTAGTCACCCATGGTTTTTACATAGGCATTTCCCTTACTACGTCTCACCAGATTTCGTGGGTGACCAGTCACCCATGGTTTTTACATAGACATTTCCCGTACTACGCCTCGCCAGATTTCGTGGGTGACCAGTTGCCTATGGTTTTCAAATAGATCAGACAGCTAAGCATCATGTAATTTTTGAGACAATAAAGCTGAATCTGAAAAGGTGATGTCTTAGAATCAATGTGTGTTGCGTTGATTATGATGTGGGAAATAAGAGCTCATTCATTTGATTTGAAAGTGAAAGGTTTACTAGCACCCATGTAAACTGAAATAGACTGACAAAGAAACTCTCTCTCTCTACCACACACACACACACACACACACACACAGAGCTATAACAAATACACTATATGTTTTTAGCATTAACACAGTATAATTTTAGCATTCTAAACAAAATATATATTTCATAAATATGCGGTAAATGGCATCAGATAGCAACTTTCTGAGGAAAAAATTAAAACACAGATCATCAAGATCATAAATTCTTTAATATCTTTATCAATTTCTCCATTAAATTTTCAGTCAGACTCAAACTGGTGTGTTCATAACAGAAGCCCCCAAAAACGTTTAACATGTGCAAAAGCCAAAAAGCAAAATAACAATTGTACCTGCTGATATCAATCATAGGTAAGGAAAGAAATCATGTACATTTAAGAACAGAACAAACCATACGAATCAGTGCACATTTGCATGCATACACACACACATATGATATACACACTTGCAAAATACTAGAAATATGATTCTGAACTGTTAGAATACACAAAATACTAAGAAGAAATTCAAACCTGAACTGTCTGTACGGATAGTATCCTACATTTCATTACTGAATGTCTTGGATAAGATAACAACAAATCAAACAAACAAACAAAATCAAACAAAAACAGTAGAAAATATTTTCATTCTTATAAAGGACATCAGTACCAGTTTAGAGCCGAGACAAACAATTACCAGCATCAAGAGAGAGCTGCTAAAACTGATTTTGTTCTTGTATTTGTTGTCCCTGGGCTCAATGATTGCTGGGAGTGGGAGGTGTTGCTCTTGGCAGTTCTTCACCACCAGGTGCTTGGATGATAGTAACCTCTGTCTCCAGCATCAGACTGCAGTCTGGGCAGATTTGCATAGCGTGATTTCGACATATCCAGTTTTGGCAGTTAATGCAGGAACCTGTTGTTTTGCAATCAGCCTTCCAGTGGCAGAAGCCACAGCGGCCTTGTGCCTTCTTTTGTTTCTTTGGACTTTGGCTGGTGGTGGACTTTCTTGCAGCAGATACAGAGGACTTCTTCGCAGTTGCTGCAGACCGTAGTAAAAGTCTTATGATTTTAGCCAACCTCCATGTGTAAAACAACCTTAATAAAATTAACAACTACTATCAAACAGAAAAATGTTTCTCTTACTACTCACACAGTTGCTCAGGCCTTCTAGAATGCTGTTGCAGGAAAGGATGAGTGACTGTCAGCTTTCCTTATTTGTACCATTACCTATTCTTGCTGACTCGGCCTAAACCAATCAACTCAAAATAGAAATGTCCAGAAAATTTCTTGCTGACTCGGGCCTAAACCAATCAACTCAAAATAGAAATGTCCAGAAAAATACTTGCTGATTCAGACCAATCAACTAAACTAGAAATATTTAGAAGAAAGGATTCATCAAAGGACATGCCATACTACAAGTTTGGTTGAATAGAAGACTTAACCTGAGCACGCTCTCTCAGGTGTTAATCACATGACTGTCTCAAGTGAGCAAGGCACACTTGCTAACCCTCCAGCTATCCTACTAGGTCTACAAGGACCACACAAAAGATTTTTACTGCAGACCTGGTTGACAAAGGCAATGGAAGACAAAAGCCCAGCCACCAGCCCAGGGGCTAAAGTAGGTCAAGAAGCCTACATGTTTCTGAATTGACTACTCAAGTTTGTTTGGTCCCAAGGAGATAGGTCTACTGGCCACAAGAAGGAAAGTGCTTCCTCAAGCACAATAAAATGTATGGGTGACCAGCTACCCACGAGCCCTAGCATGTGTAGGAAAGGGTTGCAGTCTATAAAAGGTATGGGTGACCAGCCACCCACGAGCCCTAGCGTGTGTAGGAAAGGGTTGCAGTCTATAAAAGGAATGGGTACCAGCCACCCACGAGCCCTGGCGTGGTAGGAAAGGGTTGCAGTCTATAAAAGGTATGGGTGACCAGCCACCCACGAGCCCTGCGTGTGTAGGAAAGAGCTGTGGTCTACATAAAAAGTATGGGTGACCAGCCACCCACGGTATCTGGCGAGGGTTATACAACGTTAAGGGTTGCAGTCTATAAAAGGTATGGGTGACCAGCCACCCACGAGCCCTAGCGTGTGTAGGAAAGGGTTGCAGTCTATAAAAGGTATGGGTGACCAGCCACCCACGAGCCCTGGCGTGTGTAGGAAAGAGCTGTGGTCTACATAAAAAGTATGGGTGACCAGCCACCCACGGTATCTGGCGAGGGTTATACAACGTTTTTATGGTCTAATTACTACTTTATTTACAAACATAAAATCTTCATATTCGGTGGAATTATGCACAAATATATAATAAACAAAGTCATAAAATTTGAGCTTGATGAAATTAAAACTGACAAAGTTGTGATCATTTAACTGAGAGTCTGGGTAATTTTTCACCCACGTGTCTGGCGAAGGTTAAGAGTCCTTTGGATGAGACTGTAAAGTGAGGTCTTGTGTGCAAACACGTAAATACCTGCTCTGCCTTTTGGAAGAGTAGGCCATTCTATGCTGGAAGGACCAGATGAAAAAATGTTTTTAAAACTGCATGAACAAAATGGTGTCTTATTCAGACACCATCCCGTAAGTCAGAACACTACTAGTTTAATGGTGGGAAAAAAAGGGGGCATACACAAAATTGTAGCATGGGTGGTGAACCTTGGGGTCTTACGGAGGAAGAAAGAAAAAAATTCAGCAGAGCAAATTGTCTTCATGGATGCTTATGTTTGCCAACAACAACAGCAAGAAAGCCTTGAGAAAGAACAAAATGTTCATGTCGCAAATGCTTCTTGTAATTTCTTTTTGATGGTGATGTTTTAAAACAAGTTACATATCAGTTATTGAGAGATTGATCAATTCCTACCTCACAAAACTGTTGATAATAAGTTTTAAAAAGGAAAAAGCAAGGGTGAAAGCTATGGTGACAGCATAAGTATAAAACAAATTAGCAACAAACAAAAAATAACAACCAACTCTTTCCCAATTCCTCCATCCCCCCACCCCCTTTAGTCTTCAGGGTTTTTTTTTTGTTTAATGCTAAGTTGTCAGGAATCCATGACTAATATTCTGGTTGATTCGCTCTTGTTTTCAACAAGAAGAATGGAGACTAGAAGAGGGTTGTCTTTGTAATGATGGAGAAAGCCTTGTTAGGTGCATAGGAGAGGCCTTGTGTGGTGCTTACAAGTTGCTGATGTTTAGTTGTGGAGGTTTCTGTGCACCCTAAGATCACAGGAGGAGAGCCTTTTGTCAGCTTTTTTTGGTTTTTGTTACAGGATGGACTAACAGTGTATAAGGTTTTTAGATTGTGGATGTGCAATGTCTTTCACCCTTCTCCCTGTACTTTTAAATTCAAGTTCAAAACACTTGTCATTTTTTAAAGAAAAGCTTGTGGTGTAGTGGGCACAAATGTAACCTGTTACTTGAATTAAATATACACACAGCATTGTAACATAATAAACTATCTGAATTAAAAGTAAGCAGCTATTAAATTGCACATTCATGGACTTACCCTCCCCCCTTCTCTCACTAACACAAGGGGACTGGATGTAAAAAAGCACGAGAGCTTATTCCATTATTCTCGATATGAAAGAGTAAATAAATAAATAAACAACACACACACACACACACACACACACACACACACACACACACACACACACACACACACCAGGCATCTGTCTAATATCAGTATTTAGTGGAAGGAAATTAACTCTGGACAGCCAGTTCTCTCCCTTGCTTTACCCCCTATTTGTAATGGTTAGTAACAAAACTCATTTTAAAAAAATACATAGTAAGAAAATGAAATTTTCTGAACTTATGAATAACATGATGGGTTAGTACATATGGAAAAATTGAAGGTTTCACTTTAATATTTGAGCTTTGATTAGGATGAAGAAAATACTCCGAATTTTGTATTCCGTGTCACTACTCCATGTCAGCTACTCTCTGCAACTGCGAACAAAGGGTTTGGAACACATGGAATCACCCTACAATGCTCTGCATTTACTTGGATAGGCTCACGAAGCATGTTAAACTGCACTAGTCATAGTATCGATGCAGCAGCCGCATGAAAAATCTGCAAACAGCAAATCCACTATATCCAACCGCTGTC
>CM060325.1:13055994-13063494 GCA_030674155.1 Stramonita haemastoma | reverse complement strand
GTTATGGCGTATTAGTGCAGTTCGCAAGTATCTGTCTACTGACGCAACATCTAATTGTAATATCTCTAATTCTTTCTCGACTGGACTACTGTAATTCACTGCTGGCTGGTCTACCAGCATCATCTGTCCACTCCCATCAACGTATTCAAAACTCTGCAGCTCGACTTGTCCTAAGAAAGAAGAAATCTGAACATGTAACTCCTCTCTTGCGATCCTTTCACTGGCTACCTGATGCACAAAGAGTGAAATACAAGATCAATACCCTCTGCTACAAATGTCTACACAAGACTGCACCTTCCTATCTCTGTGACTGTCTCCAACTGTACACTCCTTCTCGATCCCTCCGTTCTGCTGCAAATACTATGTGCTTAAAAATACCAAGGTTCAAACAGTCCAGTGTCGGCCGTCGTTCTTTCACGATTTCTGGTCCATCTATCTGGAATGACCTCCCACTGTCCCTTCGCCAAATCCCTTTGTTTGACACTTTCAAATCCAGTCTAAAGACACTTATTTTCTACCTAGGATCTTCCTCCATCATCACACCTCGCATATGTCCCTATTTTCATTCAGTTTCCTCCCATCTCCATCACTATGCCGTATGCGCTATCGTGTATTATTATTATTTATTATTATTTATTCTTTTATATAGAGGATAATGGAATAAGCACGTTTGTGCTTTTTTTCACCCAGTCCCCGTGTGTATGCAGATGTGTAAATATTGTCATCTGTTCCCACCGGCACACAATGGCCTACTCTTACGAAAAGCGGAACAGGATTTAACGTGTGCGCAAGATGTTCTGCTTGCGTTCGCACACGGGGCCTCGGTTTACAGTCTCATCCGAAAGACTTTTTGGGGAGAGTGGAGTCAGCACTGAGGTTAACTCCAGGAGAAAAATCCCCTCGACCAGGAATCGAACTCGGGTCGTTAAATTGCCAGCGCAATGTTCTGACCATTAGGCTATCCCGGTCGTGTGTGTGTGTGTGTGTGTGTGTGTGTGTGTGTGTGTGTGTGTGTGTGTGTGTGTGTGTGTGTGTGTGTGTGTGTGTGTGTGTGTGTGTATTTTTATTTATTTTTTATTAGAAAAAAATCACTATGCGCTATCGTGTGTGTGTGTGTGCGTGCGTGTGTGTGTGTGTGTGTGTGTGTGTGTGTGTGTGTGTGTGTGTGTGTGTGTGTGTGTGTGTTGTGTGCGTGTGTGTGTGTGCGTGCGTGTGTGTGTGTGTGTGTGTGTGCGTTGCGTAAATATATAATATATATATAATATACGCTGACTCCCCTGAATTCTGTTTGCTCTTGTTGCAGGTACTGGGATTTGCACCTGTAGGCCAACATTGTGTTTCCTGTGTCTCCCTTGGAAACATGATCCCCTCACACATATCACAGATGCAGGCGGGGCTCTGCGGAGTTAGGGGAATTGGCGGGGACCACGGCTCTGATAGTTTCTCCCAACCCTGACAGGGCCTCAAAGAGTGGCCAGCAGACATACTAGGCCTACATGACAGCCTGTGTCAGGGACTGAAGGAAGGAGAGGCTGACAGGAGCAGTGCAGGCAGAAAAGAGAAGAGACAGGCACTCGGCTAGGCCTAGCATAAGCCTAACTATCCTAGTAGTTATACTAGCACTACAGTAGGCCTACAGCATAGGCCTACATATTTAGCTTGTAGCGTAGTGTTCGCAGCGCTAGCGCCATCCATACCAGTCTTACGGTCAGTACACAGTCAACTTCCTTCAACAACAACAACATCAGCAGCAACAGCAATAACAGTAGGGTGTGTGTGGATCACCCCAGTCAGTTACCATCAACAACAGCAACGATAACAGCAACAATGGGGTGTGTGTGTGGATCATCACAGTGATCACAGTCAGCTATCAACAACAACATTAACAGTAGTGTGCTGTGAATGGTCAGTGTGATGATGAAGGCAGGAAGGAGACAGAAAGGACTAGTAAAGGCCTAAGCAAGACGTGCTGTGGCCAGTACAGTGTGATGGTGACCACAGACAGACAGACAGCGCGCAGCAGAGCTGAGGACCATGCGAGGACAGGCCATCATGGGGAGAGGTGTCCCCCAGATCAGGTAAGAACACTTTTCCTTTTCCTACCTGAGAAAGTGGCATGTTGGTTTGAAAGATTGTTTGTTCCCAGAGAGAGAGAGAGAGAGAGAGAGAGAGAGAGAGAGAGAGAGAGAGAGAGAGAGAGAGAGAGAGAGAGAGAAGAGACATACAGAGAGAGAGAGAGATATACAGAGAGACTCAGAGAGAGAGGAGAGAGGGGGGTGTTTAATTTTTTTTCTGATTTTTTTATACTGATTTATTTTTGAAGTTTGTTTATTGACATATTCTTATTGTTCTCATCGGTACAACAGATAGATGATTGCTGTTTACATCCTGATAGGGGGTGATGCAGGGATGGGAGATGTCTTACACACACTGTACCCTGGAGAGAGAGAGAGAGAGAGAGAGAGAGAGAGAGAGAGAGAGAGAGAGAAGAGAGAGAGAGAGAGAGTCTTTATACCCATAGGTTAGTTACATTTATAATATTGACATACTTTTTTTTCATCCCACCCTTGTCTTAGAAAGAATATCGGTAATAATCACAACTAATATTTCCAAACAAACGAACATCAAGTAAAGTTAAGATTACTTTGATCATCCCATGAAGGGCAATTACAATACTGACAGGCACTGAATATCTGTTTACAATTACTTCTATTTAATTCCCCCATCCTGAATTTCTGCCCCCTACTGGCGCTTTCCCGTTCAGTCCTGACTGCCGATTTTACGGTGATAACGGTACCAGAGGAGGGTTTGTTAATAGTGATCCATCATCATGGGGCTAGGCCTAACTGGCATCAACGGACTCGGGATAGTAGTTTTGATACGGCAAACACTGCTTCTCCTTTCCCACGAGAATGATTGTTATAAAGCTTCGTGTGTGTGTGTGTGTGTGTGTGTGTGTGTGTGTGTGTGTGTGTGTGTGTGTGTGTGTGTGTGTGTGTGTGTGTGTGTGTGTGTGTAAAATTTACCCAGGTACCAGTGTGCTCTCTTCTGCACCTCAGAAGCCCAGGAATTGAAGGAAAATTCGGTTGCGCTGGGTTTCCTGTTTACAGGACTGAAGCAAAAACTGAGCCGAAAAACAGGCTTGCCGTTTTGAAATTTATTTTGATAATAGCGAGAGAAAGGGAGAGGGAGGGGGAAGGGCATTAATAAACCTTCACATGAAAAAAAAAAGTGAATCAAAATCAAGCATTAAAACAAACAAGCATATGATATGATAGCTACCAAACACACACACACACACACACACACACACACACACACACACACACACACACACACACACACACACACACAGAGAGAGAGAGAGAGAGAGAGAGAGAGAGAGAGAGAGAGAGAGAGAGAGAGAGAGAGAGAGAGAGAGAGAGAGAGAAAACTCGAACTCGAACTCGAAATTTTAATGAGGGTAATTGGATAAGCCAGAGGCTTCTTTACACCAGGCCCTCATGGGGACAAAATGAAAAAAAAAGAAAAAAAAGAAGAAATCAATGTCAATAAACAAATGAATGTAAGATACCAAGAAAATCAATCAGTCATATTGCAATTCAATTATTGATAAATAAGAAAATAAGAGAGAGAGAGAGAGAGAGAGAGAGAGAGAGAGAGAGAGAGAGAGAGAGAGAGAGAGAGAACTCAACTCGAACTCCAAAGGTTTATTCATGAAAAAGGCCATTGGCCCATACATGAAGGGGGTTGCCGAATAAAGATAATTGCTTTAAGCTGACACACCAGGCTACTCCATGCCATGGAAACCACAGCAGTGATTGGTAATGTATATCCAAACAGGAAACTCTTTACTGTAGGGATATGTTACAGCATTCCGAGCCTTTCTGCCTGTCTAGGCTAGCCAAGAAAGCATTGTAGTAGTTCTGTAAGTGTCGCTAAGTCCCTTGAAGCACGCGATAGGGTCTCCATGTGTAGTGTGTTCTGGATTCCTTCCCATTCTGCAAACTGGTGAGTTTGACACTTCCTCTTTTAACATGTTTTTCTCTTGCACACACAGAGAGAGAGACAGAGACACAGACACAGACACAGAGAGACAGAGAGATAGAGAGAATTTGGAGGAAGGAAGAAAATCAACATATTGGTTACGTGGTATGCAAACCCACGGATTCTTTGCCAATTAGGATTGCAATGGCCATGCCGATTGTCTTGGACTCCGAACTTGAGAAACAATTCAAACATCCAGGCTAGACCGCGTTAATTATATACGTCAAAATCGGGGAATCGTAATATTTCAAGTCAGGATGACAGAAATGTAACTTAGACATAGCTTAATTAACACACAGGTCTTTCATGCAAGTCACAATTTGACACAATTTCTTCCGTGAATAAAATGAAATAATTTTATGTGTCTGGATAGCTAATGACTGTGTTCTCCATTAGATGTTTGGATTGGCTCTGATGGTGGTACATTGGTCAGTACATTCACAGTTAAAAAATGTATCCCTTAAATTGGAGTACATTGAGCATTCAAACAATGGGCTTCATTTTCTAATTTTGGCGATATCCGTGGGCTTAATGGTGATACAGACACCTAACCTGAAAGTGAAACATAACCACTGTTTTCTGACAGATTACAGATATTTTAAAGCTTTTTAGACATCCCAAGGTTTCATAATCAAATGCGCTCTCATGTCTCGATGACAAGTAAATTTAATCTAAAAGGACATGGATAGAATACTTTGAATATAATTATTTATCTCCACCCAAAAGGGGGGAACGGGTTTTCAACGTAGGCCAAGATGTTCTGAGTGGGTTTGCATACTGGGGCTGGCCTGGGTTTAAGTCTTCTGGGAAGGAATTTTGGGGGTGTGGGGTCAGTACTTATCTTAACTGCAGAGGAAAGTTCCACAGAAATAAATGAGTGTCTCCATGTAATGGTGGCTTGATTTGGAATTACGAATCACGAAAGCAACGCTCTAACCACTAGGCTAGCCTCCTCCTGCTCCCTTCCCCTCCCCTTCCCAATTTTCACCTCTTCTTACTTCTAGCTAGAGCCACCCCCCCCCTCTCCATTTCTCACATGCCCTCCCCCCTCTCACCACTGTTCTTCTAACCAACTCTCACTCACTCCCCCCACCTTTCTCTCTCCTCTCTCACGTTTCTCTGTAAGTACCTGCCTCTCTCCCTGGTATATTGTATACAGATATATATAATACACACACGCAGGCAGGCACACACGCCTACACACACACACACACACACACACACACACACACACACACACACACACACACACACACACACACACACACACACACACACACACGAGTTAACATCAGTGCTGACTCCAATCTCCCCAAAAGTCCTTCGGATGAGACTTTAAACCGAGGCCCCGTGTGCGAACGCACGCAGAACACCTTGCGCACACGTTAAATCCTGTTCCGCTTTTCGTAAGAGTAGGCCATCGTGTTCCGGTGGGAACAGATGACAATATTTGCATAACTGCATACACACGGGACCGGATGAAAAAAAAGCACATGATTGCTTATTCTGTTATCCTCGATATAAAAGAATAAATAAATAAATAAATAAATAACACACACACCACACACACACACACACACACACACACACACACACACACACACACACACACACACACACACACACGATATAGGGCCCATACTGATTTTCCTCTTCACTTTCAGAGCTAGATATGTCTTTTTCTTCCATCTTTGAGTGAACAAAATCCTGACTGCAATTTCTTACAGTTAATTCTATGGAGAGCTCCGACACATGCGATTATACATTTTGATGGTTTTATGTCTTTTTCTTCCATCTTTGAGTGAACAAAATCCTGACTGCAGTTTCTTACAGCTAGTTCCACAAAGAGCTCCGACAATTATTCACATGGCCTCCAGGTGTAAACCCTCCACACCACTGTCCTGCACATCAGCACAGGTGTTTCAAACAAGATAATCACAATGTCCAGGGGACAGGATAGCATAATAATGGTCAGAACATTGCGGTCGCAATTTGACGACCGGAGTTCGATTCCCGTTCGAGGGGATTTTTCCCCTGGAGTTAACATCAGTGCTGACTCCATGAGACTGTAAACCGAGGCCCCGTGTGCGAACGCACGTAGAACATCTTGCGCACACGTTAAATTTTGTTCCGCTTTTCGTAAGAGTAGGCCATTGTGTGCCGGAGGGAACAGATGACATTTACACAACTGCATACACACTGGGACTGGATTAAAAAAAAAAAGCACAAGAGTGCTTATCCCATTATCCTCGATTTAAAAGAATAAAGTCCTACTAAGTCAATCAGGTGTAAATCCTCCACACAACTAACTGGCCTGCGCGTCAGTACAGTTGTTTCAAACAACGTAATCACAATGTATACATATACAATACATAGTTTTAGGGACATGCCTATTAGTTATTTAAGTTTCTACTGGTAGCTCTCCAGACCAGCAGGAAACATAGTCACTGTGTTAGGTACAGTTGTACAGTTTTCACGTGCTCTTACCATTATTTTGTAAAAACTTTGGATTACGAGGCCCCGATGCTTCTCAAAGATGTGTAGTTAGTTAAAGTCTGTCCCGAGCCTAAGGCTCATCAGGCCGGTGCTTATCCCGGTTTCTGTGGCGTTAAGCGACTGAAAGTCATAGACTCCCCCCTGGATAGGACGCCAGTCTATCGCAGGGTTAACCCCCAACACAAGGTTAGTACCCCCTTTTACACCTGGGTGGGGTGAGAAAATAGCCGTCAAGTGCCTTTTCCAAGGGCACAACACCATAGCCGAAAGCTGGGATCGAACCCGCGACTTTTAGATTACGAGTCCAACGCCCTAACCACAAGACTACAGCGGCGGCTAAAGATGTGTAGACCTAATGGTATAGGCCTACTGCTAAAAAAAAATTAGGCTTAACAAACATTACTATCTCGTATAAAGCTAAAAATTAGGCTTAACAAACATTACTATCTCGTATAAAGCTAAAAATTAGGCTTAACAAACATTACTATCTCGTATAAAGCTAAAAATTAGGCTTAACAAACATTACTATCTCGTATAAAGCTAAAAATTAGGCTTAACAAACATTACTATCTCGTATAAAGCTAAAAATTGGGCTTAACAAACATTACTATCTCGTATAAAGCTAAAAATTGGGCTGAATAAACATTACTATCTCGCATGAAGCCTAATGATCTTTTTTTCCACTGTATGAGGGCCATATAAACTTGTATACACGCGCACGGGCACGTCTGTGTGTGTATGTTTATTTCATTCTTTTGTATCAAGGACAATGGAATAAGCACTCATGTGCTTTTTTACATCTAGTCCCCGTGTGTATGAAGTTTTGTAAATGTCATCTGTTCCCACCAGCACTGTTCCCACCGGCACACAATGGCCTACTCTTACGAAAAGCAGAACAGGATTTAACGTGTGCGCCTGCGTTCACACACGGCCTCGGTTTATATCCGAAGGACTTTT
>CM060325.1:13038494-13053494 GCA_030674155.1 Stramonita haemastoma | reverse complement strand
GTGTGTGTGTGTGTGTGTGTGTACGCACGCACGCCTTCCTGCTTGCATAATCCTCACTTTCTCTGTCTGCCTCTTTCTCTCTCTCTTCGAGTCTCTCCCTCTCAAGGCATGTGTGTGTGTGTGTGTGTGTGTGTGTGTGTGTGTGTGTGTGTGTGTGTGTGTGTGTGTGTGTGTGTGTGTGTGTGTGTGCTCCTGCGCGCATACACACGTAAAATGTCATGGGTGCTTGTAGTTTTTATTGACTAATAATTACTGCCTTAAAATCTTTTGTGTTTAATTAAAAGTAATGTTAGAAATTTATAACTTTGAAAGAGAAGGCGACTAGCCTACCCTAGCCTACTAGCAAGGAAATATTTAGCAGGCAGGCTAGGCAAACTTGTAGGCCTAGGCCTAGTAGGCTAGAAGGCCACACATGGTAGACATGATCTGTGTTACATCACATCTCCGGAAACCAGGCTGTTTGTCCAGTCAGGGATTCAGCACTGCAAGCCTTCCAGTTTTAAAGTCTGGTAATATAAGGAGGGACTTGCCATGGTGCTGAATAGCGCTGTTTGACTAGGACTAAGATGGCCTTGAAGCTATTCTGGCGCTGCAAACGTTGCCACGGTGCCGGAATAGCGCTGTTTGAATAGGACTAAGAGGGCCTTGAAGCTATTCTGGCGCTGCAAACGTTGACCTTTGCTTTGTTTTTGAAGTGTCATATCAGCCTGACCTTAGACTCTGACACTTGTGAGGAGGAGTGATGCTGGTTTGGTCAGTTAGTTCCTCGGCCTCTGCCTTCTTTCATCTCTGGCTGGGGAAATAAAAAGTGTTAGGCTAGTAGGCCTAATAGCCTATACTAGAATGAGTTGGTGTGTGTGTGTGTGTGCGTGCACGTGATTTTACGGTCTGTTCACTTGATATTAGAGGAAAGGGTGGGGTGAGGTGATGAGATGAGTAGAGATGGGTGTTGGTACTTGTGTGCATTACAATAATAATTTGAAACAATACAAACAAACAAAAAAGTGCAGAAAACGTTGCGAAGAGATGCACAGACAACAAAAACTTAGACTGATTCACAATTCAAAGATTTATTATCTCACAAGTAGAAAAATTCGTGTGGGGTTACAAGCTGTGAAAAAAAAAAGTAAATCGGAAAAAAAATCGCAGAACAACACAGCACTGTATGCAAACATCACCTCGCACACACTACAAGACAGTACCCATACCAATACCAATACCAGCGCTTTATCAAAGAGGAATTCGCTGGTCACAAGCCATATAGACTCCACATAAGAAAGAAAAACACAAACATTTATCACCCAAAACAATAAGATTCAATTATTGAAAAAGATAGGCACGCACGCACGCCCACATACACACACACACACGCGCGCACACACACACACACACACACACACACACACACACACACACACACACACACACACACACGCACGCACGCACGCACGCACGCACTGCATGCATAGTTGTATGCCAATACACAAATGATTACAACATGTCATACTAAAAGAGCACTATCAGTTGATAAGTATGTAATATAATACTTTATTTTTTATGTAGATAAGTTAAAACACACACACACACACACACACACACACACACACACACACACACACACACACACACACACACACACACACACACACACACACACACACACACACACACACACACACAAACAAAACACACACACAAAACACATTGGCATGCACTTACTGACTTAGTGAAAGAACCGTACGTCGACTTTGCTAAACGCATCCCATACATCATACTCTGTTCATCTCTCTCTGACTTAGTGAAAGAACCGTACGTCGACTTTGCTAAACGCATCCCGTACATCATACTCTGTTCATTTCTCTCTCTCTCTCCTCTCTCTCTCTCTCCTCTCTCTCTCTCTCTCTCCTCTCTCTCTCTCTCTCTCTCTCTCTCTCCTCTCTCTCTCTCTCTCTCTCTCTCTCCCCTCCCTCTCTCTCTCTCCTGGGGGGGGGGGGGGGGGGGGGGGGGACGGATAGCCTAGTGGTCAGAACATTGCGCTGGCAATTTGACGACCCGGGTTCGATTCCCGTCGAGGAGATTTTTCTCCTGAAGTTAACATCAGTGCTGACTCCAATCTCCACAAAAGTCCTTCGGATGAGACTATAAACCGAGGCCCCGTGTGCGAACGCACACAGAACATCTTGCGCATAGGTTAAATCCTGTTCCGCTTTTCGTAAGAGTAGGCCATCGTGTGCCAGTGGGAACAGATGACATTTACAAAACTGCATACACACGGGGACTGGATGTAAAAAAAGGATTATTCCATTATCCTCAATATAAAAGAATAAATCAAATAAAAGAATAAATCAAATCAAATCAAATCTCTCTCTCCTCTCTCTCTCTCTCTCTCTCTCTCTCTCTCTCTCTCTCTCTCTCTCTCTCTCTCTCTCCCCCCCTCCCCTCCCTCCCCCCCTCTCTCTCCTGTCCAGTCAGTCCTTGTTTGTTGTTACTGTTAAATCCTTGTCCAATATCAAAATTGAGGTGGGGATAAAACTGTTTTTACTTCGGAGGGCTTTGAGTTTGGGTCCTCTGTAGTGTTTTTGAGACGGAAGAGGTTGAAAATATTTAAAATGAAAACTACTTTGATTAAATGCAGCACCTGTACAATTGCTAATCCTTTGCTATTGTAACTGTGACAATCTCGGGGTCATATTTTACACACAAAAGTGTGTGTGTGTGCGAGCGTGTGTACGCGCGCGCGTGTGTGTGTGTGCGCGTGCTTGCGTGTGTTCGTGCTTTATGTGTTTCTGTATGTGTATGTATGTGTGTTATAGTGTTATAGTATGTGTGTAAACATGAGAGAGACAGAGAGACAGAAAGACAGACAGACAGATTCATAGAGACAGACAGAGAGACAGATACAGGCAGACAGACAGACAGACAGACACGGCAAGCTATCTTGCTGCCCTGTTTATGGCGGCTTTCTGCCTGTATTTATAAATCTGTGCCTTCCTCCTCCCTCCACCCTCCCCCCCCTCCTTCTTTCCCTCCAGGCACCAGAAGAAAAAGTGTGGGAACTTAGGTCTATCAGCTAGAAAGTTGTTGCCTAGGCCGTATCTTTGGCCTAGGCCTAGCCTAGTGTCGTTAAGTGTGTTTAGAGCCGCGGCGCCAGAAGCAGGCCAGCTATTGCAAACAATCGGTCTCAGAGTGTGAAATATCCTTTATTAGTTTGTTTGTTTATTGATTTTCGACATCTTCCCACACCTACTTTCCCCCACTTTTTATAGATACGTTGTCTGTGATATTTGTATCTATCCATTGCACCAAGTTTGAAAACTATTGCAATTAGTTCTTTGGGAAATGCAAGGATTGACTACACTATAGGTCCAGGCCTAGCCTAGGCTAATCCATTCCCCCCATACCAAACCGCAAGCCAGCTTCCACACAGCGGCCAGGCTACTATACGGCTATCACACTTTTCGATTGTGTAGGTTTCAAAGATCTTCTCTGGTTCGCTTTACACTTGTCAGATGTGTCTGGGAAAAATAATGGCATGTCCTTTCCAGCTCCTCTCGCGGGCCGTATAGTTTGGTCTGTAGGGTTAGCCTAGGCCAGCGTATCTCCGTCGGCCGCACTTTCTTTCTCAGGTCGCCGAAAAGGATGTGCTCGCCTGTCTGCAATAAACCCTACAAAGGGTATACTATACATCTGAATGTGAATGGTACATGGTGTTGCTGGATCGCATTAGGCCTGTTATTGTATGGATTAATCTGTGAAAAGCTGATGGATCATCATCACTGTAAGTATTGAAAGATCTTGTAAAAGTCAACGTCTGTGGTCTGCTGTTTAAAACTAACGTGTTGGTACATAATAATAATAATAATAATAGTAGTAGTAGTAGTAGTAGTAGTAGTAGTAGTAGTAGTAGTAGTAGTAGTAGTAGTAATACAATGAATTTAAATAGCGCTATATCTTGTAAAAACAAATCAAAGCGCTTGCATTCGACCTATGCAACACACAAGCAATCAGTAACAATTTATAGTTAAAGCAAATTTGAATGTACGCACACAAATGTACGCACACACGCACGCGCACACACACACGCACACGCATAGGTTAGTAGATCTACTTAATTGTCCATTTGGTTCCGTTGTCCTTAACCTTTTTTGTCCTATCACACGTCTTCCTGCATGAATGCATGCATGCCTCTGTGCGTGTGTGTGTCACTGTGTGTGTGTGCGTGTGCGTGCGTGCGTGCGTGTGTGTGTGTCACTGTGTGTGTGTGTGCGTGCGTGCGTGCGTGCATGCAAGTGTGCAAGCGTGCGTGTGTGCGTGCGTGCGAGCGTGCGTGTGTGTGTGTGTGTGTGTGTGTATGTTTGTGTATGTAGGTGTGCCTGTGGTTTATTTATTTTATTTATTTTATTCTTTTATATCAAGGATTTTATATCAGAAGTGTACTGAAAGAAAATGGTTTAAGGAGGGGGGGGGAGGTGGCTGAAGTAAGAGTGAAGGGAGGTGGGAGAGGGGGGGGGGGGGCTGTCACCTGGAGTTAGTTGTGACACTCCACCCCGAAAGGAGTCGGATAGCTCCAGAGATCAATTTTTAGATACTGACATGCTATACATGTGCAATAAAATCATTAGTCACATTTCATATATGATATTTGTTCAAACTTTGTTTGATACTTGGTAGCTTCAAATAAAAAAAAAATACAAACACGCATGCACGCACACGCGCACACGCACACACACACACACACACACACACACACACACACACACACACACACACACACACACACACACACACACACACACACACACACACGTTCGAGGGGATGTTTCCCCTGGAGTTAACATCAGTGCTGACTCCACTCTCCTCAAAAGTCTTTCGGATGAGACTGTAAACCGAGGCCCCGTGTGCGAACGCACGCTGAGCATCTTGCGCACACGTTAAATCGTGTTCCGCTTTTCGTAAGAGTAGGCCATTGTGTGCCGATGGGAACAGATGACAAGATTTGCAAAACAGCATACACACGGGGACTGGATGAAAAAAAGCACATGAATGCTTATTCCATTATCCTCGATATAAAAGAATTTAATAAAACACACACACACACACACACGCACACGCCAATGTACGTATACATTATTTACGCATGTACGGACGCACTCGCACACGCGCGCACACATGCATGCACGCTCGCATACACACACACACATATATATACACACACACACACACACACACACACACACACACACACACACACACACACACACACACCCCGACAAGTGCAATGTTTTAAAACCATTGGTTAGAAAAGACATATGAACCTACAAAAAACTAAAAAAAATATCTATAAAGCCAAAATTAAGACACACTTATTTTATGAGCACATGTGCACGTATTATATATGAGACAGTGCCAAAAGGTTGTTGTGGCGGACCCTAGTGTGTTTGGTTGTAGGAAAAAAAGTCACAGGAAAAAAAGTCACAGAAAAAAAGTCACAAAATTGGGTAGGAAAAAAAGTCACAGGAAAAAAAGTCACAATCAGGTCAAACAAAGCCAAGTAAAATCCAGTTTACAAAACACACACATACACGCACGCACCACGCACGCACGCACACACGCACGCACGCAGGCCAGAGAATAAAAGTAAAATGAGAGCAATATCAAGAAAAATGTGCAGTGCAGTACAATGCATACACACACACTCACACACACACACACACACACGCATGCACGCACGCACACACGCACGCACGCACGCACGCACGCACGCAGGCCAGAGAATAAAAGTAAAATAAGAGCAATATCATCAAGAAAAATGTGCAGTGCAGTACAATGCATACACACACACTCACTCACACACACACACACACACACACACACACACGCACGCACGCACGCGCGCTTGTGACTTTTTTTCCTGTGACTTTTTCTGTGACTTTTTTTCTGTGACTTTTTTTCCAATTGCCGTGTGTTTGATAGAAAAATAAACTACTAAGATTTTTTTTTTTTAGTTGGTTGTGTAATTCTGTCAGCTTTCACCATAACAAGATAGCTACCACAATATTAGGAAGATGGGTTGGGTGGATTTGATAACATTGATGTTTGTAAAAAGAAAATGGTCAAAATCGACCAATCCAAAATGGGATCTTTACTGATAGGCCACAAACATGTGTGCGGTAGTTCGAATCCCGTTCAGGCCCCAAACTTTGACCCCATCCTTTAGACCATGAGTGGTGGTCTGGGTGCTAGTCTTTCGGATGAGACGATAAACTGAGGTCCCGTGTATTACACATAACTATTTAAAAGAACCCACGGCAACAAGAGGGTTGTCCCTGGCAAAATTATGTAGAAAAAAGCCACTCTGATAGGAAACAAAATACAGTTGCAGACAGGAAAAAGAAAAAAAAAGATGGCGCTGCACTTATGGCGACGCGCTCTCCCCGGGGAGAGCAGCCCGAATTTCACGCAGAGAAATCTGCTGTGACATTAAGTAGTAAAAAATAAATAAATAAAATAAGTCGGGGTAAGAAACATTTCAACAAGCTGTTGCCAATTTCTGAAAAAGTGTGTTTTTTAAATTTATTTATTTATTCATTTAAGTTTTATATTTATTCATTCTTTTATATCGAGGATAACGGAATAAGTAATCATATGCTTTTTTACATCTAGTCCCTGTGTGTATGCAGTTTTGTAAATGTCATCTGTTCCCACCGGCACACTATGGCCTGCTCTTAAGAGAAGCGGAACAGGATTTAACGTATGCGCAAGATGTTTTGCGTGCGTCCGCTCACGGGGCCTCGGTTTATAGTCTCATCCAAAAGACGTGTGTGTGTGTGTGTGTGTGTGTGTGTGTGTGTGTGTGTGTGTGTGTGTGTGTGTGTGTGTGTGTGTGGTGTGTGTATGTATGTGTGTGTGTGTGACTGTGTGACTGTGTGACTGTGTGTGCGCGTGCGTGCGTTTATTATTTATTTTTATTCTTTTATTTCCAGAATATTAATGGAAAAAGCGCTCGTGTTCCTTTTTACAACCAGTCTCCGTGCGTATGCAGTTTTTGTAAATTTTGTCATTCGTTCTCCACCGGCACTCAGTGGCCTACTCTTCCGAAAGCCGAACAGGTTTTAACAGTGCGCAAGATGTTTTGCGTGTGTTTGCACACGGGACCTGGGTTTAAAATCTAATCCAAGGATTCTGGTGTGTGTGTGTGTGTGTGTGTGTGGTGTGTGTGTGTGTGTGTGTGTGTGTGTGTGTGTGTGTGTGTGTGTGTGTGTGTGTGTGTGCGCGCGCGTGTGTGTGTGCGTGTGTGTGTGTGTGTGCGTGTGCGTGTGTGTGTGTGTGTATTCTTTCATATACAGTGGCCTACTCTTACGAAAAGTGGAACAGGATTTAACGTGTGCGCAAAATATTGTGCGTGCGTTCGCACACGGGGGCTCGGTTTACAGTCTCATCCGAACGATTTTTAGGGAGGTAAAGAGTGGAGTCAGCACTGATGTTACCTCCAGGGGAAAAAATCCCCATGAACAGGAATTGAACCCGGGTCGTCAGATTGCGAGCGCATTTTTCTGACTACTAGGCTGTGTGTGTGTGTGTGTGTGTGTGTGTGTGTGTGTGTGTGTGTGTGTGTGTGTGTGTGTGTGTGTGTGTGTGTGTTTTCGTTGGTGTTTTTTTTGTTGCGTGCGGGCGCACGTGTGTGTATATGTGTGCACGTGTGTGTGTACGCGCGCACGCGCGCGCATGTGTGTGTTTTGGTTGGTGGTTTTTTTTTGTTGCTTTTTTTCTTTTCCTTTTTAAGTTGTTTTGTATCACGATGCTATCCCTGATAATGGCGGGGACTGGATGTAAAAAACGTACACGAGTGTTTATTCATTATCCTCGAAATAAAAGAAATCGATTTGAGTTGACTATTAAAGATGAAGTGGTTGGCATTTTCCTCCTGTCACTGTTGAAAGGCCAGTGGATGTGATGTCAAAGGAAGTGGCAAGCCAGAGTTAAGCCCTGCTGTTACCTGTGCTGGGGTGTGGCAAGCCTAGCCTAAACACTTCAAGTGGCTAAAGATGGCATAAGTGTCCACAGTATCCTAGGAGATAATCCCCCCCCCCCACCCCTCTGTTCAACTCACCCTGCCTCTCCTATCAGGTAAAATAAGAGGGTTTTGTTGTGTAATTAGGCTAATAAATTGTCTTAGTTATACTGTGTGCCTGCTTACCTGTCTACATGTTGTGTGTGTGTGCACGTGCGTGCGTGCGTGTGTGTGTTTGTGTATGTATGTGTATGTGTGTATGAGTGTGTGTGTATGGAGTGTGTGTGTTTGTGTTGCGTGTGTATGTGTGCGACAAATTCGAGAGCAACAAATTCGAGAGCTACTTTTTGCTGATGATGCTGCCCTTGTAGCCCACACAGAAACCGCCCTGCAGCATGTAACATCCTGTTTTGCAGAGGCAGCCCAGCTCTTTGGACTCGAAGTCAGCCTGAAGAAGACAGAGGTTCTCTACCAGCCCGCGCCTCAGGTAGCGTACCACCCACCTCACATTACAATTGGTGAGACAGAACTGAAGACAGTCCAGCAGTTCACCTACCTGGGATGCACAATCTCCTCTGACACAAAGATTGATAAAGATTTAGACAACAGACTGGCAAAGGCAAACAATGCTTTCGGCAGACTCTACCACCGTGTCTGGAAAAACAAACACCTGAAGAAAGACACCAAGATCAGTGTCTACAGAGCCGTGTTACTGACCACCCTCCTGTACGGCTCCGAGTCATGGGTCACATACAGACACCACCTGCGAATTCTGGAACGCTTCCACAAACGCTGTCTCCGCTCCATCCTTGACATCCATTGGAGCGACTTTACCACGAATGCCGTGGTGCTGGAGCAAGCAGGGATCACCAGCATTGAGGCCATGTTGCTGAAAACCAGCTACGCTGGGCAGGGCATGTCTCTAGAATGGAGGACCATCGCCTACCAGAGATGGTTCTCTACGGTGAACTCTCCACCGGACACCGCTACAGAGGCGCACCAAAGAAGAGATTTAAAGACTCTCTGAAGAAATCTCTGTCAGCCTGCCTCATAGACCATAACCAGTGGTCAGTCCTTGCTGCTGACCGGCAGGCCTGGCGACACACTGTGCATCAATCGGTCTCCTCCTTTGAGGACAATCGCAGAGCGGCCCTTGAGGAGAGGCGAATGAGGAGGAAGAACCGCGTCCCCCCTACATCAACCCCAGAATCGACTTTCCCCTGCAGCCGCTGCGGCCGGGTTTGTTTGTCACGCATTGGACTGAACAGCCACCAGCGAGCCTGCACCAGACGTGGACAGTGCCCTTAATCTTCGTTCGCGAAGCCAAGCCATGGTGATGGTATGTGTTTGTGTGTGTTTGTGTGTGTGTGTGTGCTATGTGTGTGTGTGTGTGTGTGTGTGTGTGTGTGTGTGTGTGTGTGTGTGTGTGTGTGTGTGTGTGTGTGTGTGTGTGGTTTGTGTTTCTATGTGTGTGCGTGCGTGTGTGTGTGTGTGTGTGTGTGTGTGTGTGTGTGTGTGTGTGTGTGTGTGTGTGTGTGTGTGTGTGTGTGTGTGGTTTGTGTTTCTATGTGTGTGCGTGTGTGTTTGTCTGTGTGTGTGTGTCTGTGTGTGAGCGAGTGTGTGTGTGTATGTGTTTGTGTTTGTGAGTATGGAGTAAGAGATATCGCCGATGGAAACATCAGAATAATTGCATCTTCAATTTAAATCGGAATCAACGAATTCAAGGCAATAGAAAAACTTTTTTGTATATATATATATATATATATATATATATATATATATATATATATATAATATATATATATATATATATATATATATATATATATATATATATAACACAGCAAGAATATGAAACAGAAAGCATGAAATAAATGAAATTTTGCTGTCAACTTCTGAAGTTGAAGAAGTTGTTCTTAACCTGGGTGTGAATAAAGCGGTAGGATTAGATTTAGTTCACAATAAACTCTTAAAATTGTCGCTACCATTAATTCTGAAGATAATTGGAAAAAAAAGTCACAGAAAAAAGTCACAGAAATAAAGTCACAGGAAAAAAGTCACAAAAATGTGTGTGTGTGTGTGTGTGTGTGTGTGTGTGTGTGTGTGTGTGTGTGTGTGTGTGTGTGTGTGTGTGAGAGAGAGAGAGAGAGAGAGAGAGAGAGAGAGAGAGAGAGAGAGAGAGAGAGAGAGAGATTTATTCTTTTTATTATTTTTATTATTCTTTTATATCGAGGATAATGGAATAAGCACTAGTATGCTTTTTTACGTCCAGTCCCCGTGTGTATGCAGTTTTGGAAATGTCATCTGTTCCCACCGGCACACAATGGCCTACTCTTACGAAAAGCGGAACAGGATTTAACGTGTGCGCAAGATGTTCTGCGTGCATTCCCATACGGGGCCTCGGTTTAAAGTCTCATCGGAAGGACTTTTGGGGAGAGTGGAGTCAGCACTCCAGGAGAAAAATCTCCTCGACCGGACTCGAACTCGGGTCGTCAAATTGCCAGCGCAATGTTCTGACCACTAGGCTATCCATCCCCCCTGAGTGTGTGTGTGTGTGTGTGTGTGTGTGTGTGTGTGTGTGTGTGTGAGAGAGAGAGAGAGAGAGAGAGAGAGAGAGAGAGAGAGAGAGAGAGAGAGAGAGAGAGAGAGAGAGATAGAGAGAGACCTAATCTTAATTGATGCATATGAGTGGGGTCTGCATTTAGCTAGAGGAGCTAGACTGGTATTGTTGCAGTTTTAAAAATCTTTTATCTTGAATCTATGACATTGGCTTTTATCCTGCTGAGATGAAATAAATAGTTGTTGATTTGAACTGGATTTTACTTGGCTTTGTTTGACCTGATTGTGACTTTTTTTCCTGTGACTTTTTTTTCCTACAATAGGAGCTGTTCGTGGCACATCCCATGAAAAATTGCACCAAGAGTCTGGATTCTGCACTCTGGAAGAACGAAGAACCAGACACAAACTCTGTTATTATCATAAAATGGTTAATGGTTTATGCCCCCAACACTTAGTTGATCTTGTCCCTGCACTAGTTTGTTAAAGTTAAAGTCTGTCCTGAGCCTAAGGCTCATCAGCCCGGTGCTTATCCCGGTTTCTGTGGCGTTAAGCAACTGAGAGTCATATACTCCCCCCTGGATAGGACGCCAGTCTACCGCAGGGTTAACCCCCAGCACAAGGTTGGTACCCCTTTTACACCTGGGTGGGGTGAGAAAATAGCCGTCAAGTGCCTTTTCCAAGGGCACAACGCCATAGCCGAAAGCTGGGATCGAACCCGCAACCTTTAAATTGCGAGTCCAACGCCCTAACCACTAGACTACAGCGGCGGCTCCTGCACTAGTAACCGATATAAATCCGTATCACAGAAGAAGGCCTTATGAACGTAGCTTACCAAAGTGTAACACAGAACTATATAGATCTAAAAAGTCTTTCGTTCTGTCAACAACTTTACTGTGGAACTCTCTTCCAGATTCTATTAAAAATAGTCATTCTTTAAGCCAATTCAAACGATATTTATCTATAAATGATCCTATTGTTCCTTTGTATTTTTATCATGGTGAAAGAAAGAACAAATACTGCATTTTCCACTTCGACTTAGAATAAGTGATCTAAAATATGATATGTTTCATCGTCATGTAGCAAACGATCCATTGTGTGCTTGTGGCAATGCACAGGAGACAGCCGAACACTATTTTCTGAACTGTCCTAATTTTGATTGACTCCGTGCCTACACAATTGCCATCCTCCCCCCCCCCCCCCCCCCCCCCCCCCCAATATGTTATTTTGCAAATTCTTTTAACAGGCAGCCCTGAATTTAATAAGAAAACAAACATTTTTGTTGTTGAAGTTGTCCATCAATTTATATGTGATTCAAAACGATTTTTACAATATATTTTGTCATATAACGGTATCCAATTAAGTAAAGTCTCACTACAGGTTTGAAGCACTTATTTAACTTTCTTTGCTCTCCGCTAATGTCTGTAGGATTGTTAAGAAAACATGCTATAGCTTTGAAAGGTGAATAGCAATTAACAAAATCTCATTTAGTACATTATTCGATAATTGTCATTGTTCGTGTAGATTATTACCTGATATCATCATAACTAACTTACAGTATTTTTGGCCTTGTAGATGGAATTTTCATAGGTTGGTCTGTCACTGTCTCTGTCCTTCTCCGTTTTTTTTTTAATGTTGTTTTGTGTTTTGTTTTTGTTTTGGTTTTTGAAATATATTCTGTTCTGATTTATTTTTGTTTTATCTATAAATAGATATATTTCTTTGAGTTAGTTTTTCTTCTTCTAGCAAAGATTGCATTTGAAGTTTTTTGTTGTTGTGAGAGAAGAGAGAGAGAGAGAGAGAGAGAGAGAGAGAGAGAGAGAGAGAGAGAGAGAGAGAGAGAGAGAGAGAGAGAGAGAGAGAGAGAGAGAGATTGATTCTCAGAGTTTGAAAAGTCGCAAATGTGAAGTGATAGACTTGTACTGCTTCTTGATCTGCTAAATTTTGTTTCAATGTTCTGAAATAGTGGCTTCTCCGGTACCCTGATTTATGCAGTCAGTCATGTAAAACGATGGTAACAAAGATTCAAACCATATTCCATGGTCCCAGAGCTGTCCAGCCCTCCCTGCAGTAATTGCCCGACGCCAAGTAAAGCAGCTGGCAGGCTGGAGGCTTGCCCAACACACTTCAACTTCAAGGCATCCTTAGTTAGCCTAACTTACTTCCCCTCCACAGCCCATTGCCTGTGCCGGCCTTAGCAGGTTCGGTAATTAAGGCTGGCTATTTTCGTTTCAGTTATCTTTCCAACTTGGCTAGCTCCTACTGTGGTTGAACAAGAAGGTGTTATTCAATAAAAACAATACTTGTTGCCATCGAAACTTCAGATATGAAAGGCGAATATATGTGACAAAATAATTCTCACTGGCTAAAGGATACAGCAGAAAAGGCACAAAGCTCACAGCGATGTGAAACTTTCAAACGCCATTTTCTGGAAACTGCGTCGAACCGCGATAGCCGCTTCTGGCAGGCAACCCTCGATATTATAATACAAAATCTCACCGTTGAAGGGCGAAGCTCTGCTTGAAGAATAAACAACAAAAAAAACAACAACAACCCAACCACTCAGACACAGTACTGGATTATGCATTCATCACACTCTAGGTTGCAACAGTTTCAAGATAATTATTTTAAAGCTTTTTAGACAAGACATCACAAGATTACATACATAATTTGCTCTTATTTCTCCCATTATGAAAGGAGTAAATCTAAACTTTAAAGGACATCATTGATCATTAGAAGACTTTGGCTGAATCATTATATTTTGTTCTCTCTTGTTGTCCTGTGATCTCTCTCTCTCTCTTCTCTCCTCTCCTCTCTCTCTCTCTCTCTCTCTCTCTCTCTCTCCTCTCTCTCTCTCTCTCTCTCTCTCTCTCTCTCTCTCTCTCTCTCTTCCTATTAGGTATAGTATTACCCTCTCTTCTCTTTCTTTCTTTCTTTCCAAGTTTCTTACTTTCTTTCTTTCTTTGTTCTTTCAGCGTCAACAAAACCGTTTAGATCTATATGGTTTTTTTTTCATTTTGTATAAACTATCTAACCAAAAAATGAAGAACAAAAAAGTTTGAAAAAAAAAAGTTCTACCTAAAGGCAGAACAGGTTTTCAACCTGCTGCAAGATGTTCTGTGTGCCTTTGCCTCAGGTTATAGTGAACACTCTGGGGGAGTAATACATGGAATTTATATATATAGTGCTATATATTGTAAAAAAAATATCAAAGCCTAGCATTGGACCCATACAACAAGTGGGGAGTGGGGTCAGTAGGCCAACTGATCTAGGTCACCAAGGTGTCGCTTTAGTTGTTAGAGTGAGACAACTGATCTAGGTCACTAAGGTGTCGCTTTAGTTGTTAGAGTGAGACAACTGATCTAGGTCACTAAGGTGTCGCTTTAGTTGTTAGAGTGAGACAACTGATCTAGGTCACTAAGGTGTCGCTTTACTTGTTAGAGTGAGACAACTGATCTAGGTCACTAAGGTGTCGCTTTAGTTGTTAGAGTGAGACAACTGATCTAGGTCACTAAGGTGTCGCTTTAGTTGTTAGAGTGAGACAACTGATCTAGGTCACTGTGGTGTCGCTTTAGTTGTTAGAGTGAGACAACTGATCTAGGTCACTAAGGTGTCGCTTTAGTTGTTAGAGTGAGACAACTGATCTAGGTCACTAAGGTGTCGCTTTAGTTGTTAGAGTGAGACAACTGATCTAGGTCACTAAGGTGTCGCTTTAGTTGTTAGAGTGAGACAACTGATCTAGGTCACTAAGGTGTCGCTTTAGTTGTTAGAGTGAGACAACTGATCTAGATCACTAAGGTGTCGCTTTAGTTGTTAGAGTGAGACAACTGATCTAGGTCACTAAGGTGTCGCTTTAGTTGTTAGAGTGAGACAACTGATCTAGGTCACTAAGGTGTCGCTTTAGTTGTTAGAGTGAGACAACTGATCTAGGTCACTAAGGTGTCGCTTTAGTTGTTAGAGTGAGACAACTGATCTAGGTCACTGTGGTGTCGCTTTAGTTGTTAGAGTGAGACAACTGATCTAGGTCACTAAGGTGTCGCTTTAGTTGTTAGAGTGAGACAACTGATCTAGGTCACTAAGGTGTCGCTTTAGTTGTTAGAGTGAGACAACTGATCTAGGTCACTAAGGTGTCGCTTTAGTTGTTAGAGTGAGACAACTGACCTAGGTCACTAAGGTGTCGCTTTAGTTGTTAGAGTGAGACAACTGATCTAGGTCACTAAGGTGTCGCTTTAGTTGTTAGAGTGAGACAACTGATCTAGGTCACTAAGGTGTCGCTTTAGTTGTTAGAGTGAGACATGCATCGTCTGCTACATTGAAAGATAGAGTGAAAGGGCCTGGTGCCAGTGAGAAAATCATTCCTAATTGTCATCTACGGCCAGATATTGCGTCGTTTTCGGGTGCAATAATGAATGTGGGTTTCTTTCCCCTCTGAT
>CM060325.1:13023494-13028494 GCA_030674155.1 Stramonita haemastoma | reverse complement strand
TTGCAAAAACAAATCAAAGCGCTTGCATTCAACCACTTCTTGCCCATTCAGCCAACAACAATTTAGATTTTTAACGAAGTCGGAATGTACACACACACGCACGCACGCACGCACACGCACGCACGCACGCACGCACACGCACGCACGCACACGCACGCACGCACGCACACGCACACACAAATGCACAGCATAAGAGAGAGAGGGGAGAGAGAGAGAGGGAGGGGGAGAGAGGGGGAGAAAGAGAGGGAGGGGAGGGAGAGAGAGGAGGGGGGGGGGGGGGCAGGCTTAACATGTATTGTCTTAATAGAGCATACTGTAGTCAACCACGTCATGCCTATGCCACAGAACTGGGAGAGGGAGGGAGGGAGGGGGAGGGAGAGAGAGAGAGAGAGAGAGAGAGAGAGAGGCAGGCTTAACATATACTGTAGTCAACCACGTCATGCCTATGCCACAGAACTGTTTATCTTGTTTGCTTCAAGTTGCTGCTGGAAGCTCAGCAAAAAGTACCAGGTGCATCATTTTCAGTTCTTCAACGTCGGAATGGAACCGGGTTGTCAAATTGCCAGCGCAATGTTCTGACCACTAGGCTATTCCTCTCCCACAGAAGGATCAAATGCAGTGTTTGTTTGCCGAGTGTTGTTTGCAGTAGTGACCTTGTACTGACATTGGATCTAAAGAATGCCATGAAGCTGAGAAGGAACACTAAAGTAAAATTAGATCTGGATCTAAATTTAGAATTAAAAAAAAAGATACCTTTGACGTCACAAAGATTTGGTGGTGGTTTTGCAAAGGAGTGTAGAGTTAAAAGAAAGGAAAGGAAAGGAGAGAGAGAGTTTGTGCTTTAGCATTCCTCAGTAGGCCTCTGTTACCGCCATTATGACATGACGCCCATAGTGTGTTTTGGGGAGAAAAAAAAGAAAAAAAGTTGCCTTGAGAGGTGGGACAATGTCGGGATGCAGACGGACGGAGGGTTCCATAAGGGGTCAATCCAAGGTTATCAGGTGAAGGCTGCATGGCCGCCAGTGCCTTTGTTTGGAGCAGAAGCTTGGTTGTGCCGTGGTTGGTTTTTGTTTGTTTTGTTTTTTGGAGTGGTATTGTTTCAGGTGAGTGGTGCTGTTTTGGGTGTCTGTCTGCGGAGGAGTTGACAGCTGCTGTTTGTTTTGTAGTGTTTAGAGTTGTCCAGTTTGGGTCAGATCTTATTTATTCATTTATTTATTTTATTCATTCTTTTATATCGAGGATAATGGAATAAGCACTCATGTTTTTTTTTTTTTTTTTTTTTTTTTTACATCCAGTCCCCGTGTGTATGCAGTTTTTGTAAATCATGTCATCTGTTCCCACCACAGGCACACGATGGCCTACTCTTATGAAAAGCGGAACAGGATTTAAGGTGTGCGCATGATGTTCTGCTCTGGTACGTTCGCACACGACCAGGGCCTCGGTTTATTATAGTCTCATCCGAAGGTTGTGATGCTGTTAGCTTTGTGCAAGCGGAGGAGTTGTTAGCTGTGCTGTTTGTTCTATAGTGTTTAGTGTTGTCCAGTGTGGGTCAGATCTGTGTGTGTTAGCTGTGCTGTTGTTTTGTAGTGTTTAGTGTTGTCCAGTGTGGAGCAGATCTGTGTGTGTTAGCTGTGCTGTTCTATAGTGTTTAGTGTTGTCCAGTGTGGAGCAGATCTGTGTGTGTTAGCAGTGCTGTTCTATAGTGTTTAGTGTTGTCCAGTGTGGAGCAGATCTGTGTGTGTTAGCTGTGCTGTTCTATAGTGTTTAGTGTTGTCCAGTGTGGGTCAGATCTGTGTTAGCTAGCTGTGTGCCAGGGGCCAGTCTTCCAGGTGGAGTGACCGCTGTGGAGGGGTCAGTTCCTCTGGCCCCTTACCTGCTGGTGACTTTGTAGTCCTGAGTCTTCAGGTAACACCAAGGCCTGTGTTTCTGTGTGATGAAGCTGTTTTGCCTTGTGCCACTCCTGGGAGGGGGAGTTGACAGCTGTTGTTTTGTGGTGTCTGTGACTGTGTGTCTCTGTAACAGTCTGTCAGCTATTTAATTTACAAGCTGTTGAAGAGAGGAGGAGGGGGGTGTGGGGGGGGGGGGGGGGAGTTGACAGCTGTTGTTTTGTGGTGTCTGTGACTGTGTCTATGTCGCAGTCTGTCAGCTATTTAATTTACAAGCTGTTGAAGAGAGGAGGAGGGGGGGGTGTGTGGGGGGGGGGGGAGTTGACAGCTGTTGTTTTGTGGTGTCTCAGTGACTGTGTGTCTATGTCGCAGTCTGTCAGCTATTTAATTTACAAGCTGTTGAAAAGGGGGGGGGGGGGGGGGGGTTGACAGCGGTTGTTTTGTGGTGTCTGTGACTGTGTGTGTCTCTGTAACAGTCTGTCAGCTATTTAATTTACAAGCTGAAGAGGGGGGGGGGGGGGGGGGGGAGTTGACAGTGGTTGTTTAGTGGTGTCTTAGTGATTGTGTGTCTGTGTAACAGCTATTTACAAGGGGGACGGGATAGCCTAGTGGTCAGAACATTGCGCTGGCAATTTGACCACCCAGGTTCGATTCCCGTTCGAGGAGATTTTTCTCCTGGAGTTAACATCAGTGCTGACTCCACTCTCCCCCAAAGTCATTCGGATGAGACTATCAACCGAGGCCCCGTGTGAGAACACACGCAGAACATCTTGCACACACGTTAAATCCTGTTCCGCTTTTCCTAAGAGTAGGCCATTGTGTGTCGGTGGGAACAGATGACATTTACAAAACTGCATACACACGGGGACTGGATGTAAAAAAGCACATGAGCGGTTATGCCATTATCCTCGATATAAAAGTATAAAATCAATAAAAAAAATTTTTTGAAAAGCTCCTGAAGAGACGAGGGGGAGTTGACATCTGTTGTGGTGTTCTAGTGGTGTTCTAGTGATGTTCTCTATTCCTTGTCATGGTGCTGTTTCCCTTGTGCCACTCGTCATAGGAGGAGTTGACAGCTGTTGTTATTTTGTTGTTTGAGTGATGTTCAGTGGTTTTGTAGTTATTTTGTTGTGTTTCGGTGATGTTCATTTGTTTTGTAGTTACTGTTTTGTCGTGTTGCAGTAATGTTCAGTGGTTTTGTAGTTACTGTTTTGTCGTGTTGCAGTGATGTTCAGTGGTTTTGTAGTTACTGTTTTGTTGTGTTGCAGTGATGTTCAGTGGTTTTGTAGTTACTGTTTTGTCGTGTTGCAGTGATGTTCAGTGGTTTTGTAGTTACTGTTTTGTCGTGTTGCAGTGATGTTGTTGCAGTGATGTTCAGTGGTTTTGTAGTTACTGTTTGTTGTGTTTGCAGTGATGTTCAGTGGTTTTGTAGTTACTGTTTTGTTGTGTTGCAGTGATGTTCAGTGGTTTTGTAGTTACTGTTTTGTTGTGTTGCAGTGATGTTCAGTGGTTTTGTAGTTACTGTTTTGTCGTGTTTCAGTGATGGTCAGTGGTTTTGTAGTTACTGTTTTGTCGTGTTGCAGTGATGGTTTTGTAGTTACTGTTTTGTCGTGTTGCAGTGATGTTCAGTGGTTTTGTAGTTACTGTTTTGTCATGTTGCAGTGATGTTCAGTGGTTTTGTAGTTACTGTTTTGTCGTGTTGCAGTGATGTTCATTTGTTTTGTAGTTACTGTTTTGTTGTGTTGCAGTGATGTTGTTGCAGTGATGTTCAGTGGTTTTGTAGTTACTGTTTTGTCATGTTGCAGTGATGTTCAGTGGTTTTGTAGTTACTGTTTTGTCGTGTTGCAGTGATGTTCATTTGTTTTGTAGTTACTGTTTTGTCGTGTTGCAGTGATGTTCATTTGTTTTGTAGTTACTGTTTTGTCGTGTTGCAGTGATATTCAGTGGTTTTGTAGTTACTGTTTTGTTGTGTTGCAGTGATATTCAGTGGTTTTGTAGTTACTGTTTTGTTGTGTTGCAGTGATGTTCAGTGGTTTTGTAGTCACTGTTTTGTCGTGTTGCAGTGATGGTCAGTGGTTTTGTACTTGTAGTTACTGTTTTGTTGTGTTGCAGTGATGGTCAGTGGTTTTGTACTTGTAGTTACTGTTTTGTTGTGTTGCAGTGATGTTCAGTGGTTTTTTAGTTGCTGTTTTGTCGTGTTGCAGTGATGTTCAGTGGTTTTGTACTGTTTTGTCGTGTTGCAGTGATGTTCAGTGGTTTTGTAGTTACTGTTTTGTTGTGTTGCAGTGATGTTGTTGCAGTGATGTTCAGTTGTTTTGTAGTTACTGTTGTGTTGCAGTGATGTTCATTTGTTTTGTAGTTACTGTTTTGTTGTGTTGCAGTGATGTTCAGTGGTTTTGTAGTTACTGTTTTGTTGTGTTGCAGTGATGTTCAGTGGTTTTGTAGTTACTGTTTTGTTGTGTTGCAGTGATATTCAGTGGTTTTGTAGTTACTGTTTTGTTGTGTTGCAGTGATGTTCAGTGGTTTTGTAGTTACTGTTTTGTTGTGTTGCAGTGATGTTCAGTGGTTTTGTAGTTACTGTTTTGTTGTGTTGCAGTGATGTTCAGTGGTTTTGTAGTTACTGTTTTGTTGTGTTGCAGTGATGGTCAGTGGTTTTGTAGTCACTGTTTTGTTGTGTTGCAGTGATGGTCAGTGGTTTTGTAGTTACTGTTTTGTCGTGTTGCAGTGATGTTGTTGCAGTGATGTTCAGTGGTTTTGTAGTTACTGTTTTGTCGTGTTGCAGTGATGGTCAGTGGTTTTGTAGTTACTGTTTTGTTGTGTTGCAGTGATGTTGTTGCAGTGATGGTCAGTGGTTTTGTAGTTACTGTTTTGTCGTGTTTCAGTGATGGTCAGTGGTTTTGTAGTTAGTTTTGTCGTGTTGCAGTCATGGTCAGTGGTTTTGTAGTTAGTTTTGTCGTGTTGCAGTCATGGTCAGTGGTTTTGTAGTTACTGTTTTGTCGTGTTGCAGTGATGGTCAGTGGTTTTGTAGTTACTGTTTTGTCGTCGTGTTGTAGTGATGTTCAGTGGTTTTGTATGTTTTGTTGTGTTGCAGTGATGGTCAGTGGTTTTGTAGTT
>CM060325.1:13000994-13018494 GCA_030674155.1 Stramonita haemastoma | reverse complement strand
CGAATGCATGCAAAACATCTTGCGCACACGTTAAATACTGTTCCGCTTTTTGTAAGAGTAAGCCATCGTGTGCCGGTGGGAACAGATAATATTTACACAACTGCATACACACGGGAGCTAGATGAAAAAAAGCACATGAGTGCTTATCCCATTATCCTGGATATAAAGAAAAAAACATAGAGAGCAACCTGAATTTCAGGCAGAGAAATCTGCCATGACTTATGAGTGGTGTCAATGTCACAATCCTTGGCATGCCCTATATATCCTCAGATCCTGTTCAAGCTTTTTAAGGAAGGTGGCAGGATGGTTAAGACGTTCACCTGCCAACAAATAAACCGTGAGTTTCTGGGTTCGTACCCAGCCTCGCCCTTTCTTCCCAGTTTGATGAAAAAATTGAACTGAATGTCAGTCATTCGGATGAGACTATAAACCAAGGCCCTGTGTGGAAACGCATGCACAAATCTTGCGCACGTTAAAACCCTGTTCCGCCTTTTGGAAGAGCAGTTCATCGTGTGCCGGTAGGAGCGGATGACAAAATTTAAATAAAAACAAAAAACCCAGCATGCACACAGGTGTCGTGTTTAGACACCATCCCTGAGGGGGAAAAAATATGGGTAGGCGCTGCACTTGTGGCGACGCGCTCTCCCTGGGGAAAGAGAGCAGCCCGAATTTCACGCAGAGAAATAAGTGACATAAAGTGGTATGTAAAAAAAAAAATTAAAAAAAAAAAAAAATGGCACAGTAGATGACAGCTTAAGCTTGCAGACTGATGATGATGAGGACGAAGCTGATGGATTTCCTTGTTCTTTTCCAGTGACTGGAAGAAGCTGATGGATTTCCTTGTTCTTTTCCAGTGACTGGAAGAAGCTGATGGATTTCCTCGTTCTTTTCCAGTGACTGGAAGAAGCTGATGGATTTCCTTGTTCTTTTCCAGTGACTGGACCACCTGACCTGTGCAGGCAGGAGACTCCAAATGCCAGAGTGGCGGCGGCCATTGTGAACTGGTGTAGGGTACTGTAGGAAGGAAGTGTGCTGCATACAGACAGTGCATCCTGCCATGTCCCCTGCTTCTGTCCCTGTGTGTAGGAAGGAAGTGTACTGCATACAGACAGTGCATTCTGCCATGTCTCCTGCTTCTGTCCCTGTGTGTAGGAAGGAAGTGTGCTGCATACAGACAGTGCATTCTGCCATGTCTCCTGCTTCTGTCCCTGTGTCAAGGTAAGAACACTGGATTCTTCAGGACTCCTTGTGACCACTAACTTCTGCTTTCTGATGGTCCAATCCTTGCTTGCTTCTTTCCTTTTTTCCTTCCTTCCTTCCTTCCTTCCTTTCTTCCTCCCTCCCTCCCTTCCTTCCTTCCTTCCTTCCTCCTCCCTCCCTCCCTCCCTCCCTCCCTCCCTTCATTCCTTCCTTCCTCCCTCCCTCCCTCCCTTCCTTCCTCCCTCCCTCCCTCCCTTCCTTCCTTCCTTCCTCCCTCCCTCCCTCCCTCCCTTCCTTCCTCCCTCCCTTCCTTCCTTCCTTCCTTCCTTCCTTCCTCCCTTCCTCCTTCCTTCCTTCCTTCCTTTCTTCCTTCCTTCCTTCCTTCTTTCCTTCCTTCCTTCCTTTAGTGACCACTAACTTCTGCTTCTGATGGTCCAGTCCTTCTTTCCTTCTTTCCTTCCTTCCTTCCTTCCTTCCTTCCTTCCTTCCTTCCTTCCTTCCTTCCTTCCTTCCTTCCTTCCTTCCTTCCTTCCTTCATGAAACCTGCAGTTCACCAGGCTGTATTTCAGGGTGCTGTATGCATTTTATTTATTTATTTTATTTTATTTTGTTTTATTTATTCTTTTATATTGAGGATAATGGAATAGTCATTCATATGCTTTTTTACACCCAGTCCCCGTGTATGTGCAGTTTTGTAAATGTCATCTGTTCTCACCAGCACATGATGGCCTACTCTTAAGAAAAGCAGAACAGGATTTAACGTTGTGCGCAAGATGTTCTATGTGCGTTTGCACACGGGCCTCAGTTTTTAGTCTCCGAAAGACTTTTGGGGGGTGTGAAGTCGGCACTGATGTTAACTTCAGAGGAAAAATCCCCTTGACTAGGAATCGAATGGATATGTAAGCTGATCATGTGTATTGAGAGATAGGTTTGCCTGTCATGTTCGATAATGAATGACCTCCAAAGCAGCAGAGGAGGCAACTGCTGTTTTGGGAATTGGGCAGAATTTTGATTTTAGTGGAGGTGCCTTACCCCCAGCGCCCCCCCCCCCTTCCGCTCTTTCAGCCAAGAGGGCATAAGGACAGTCAGCATTGGAGACGTTCTCCAAAAGGCCAACTAGCCCCCTGGGCTTCAGCACACAAGGACTGTGCCAAATCAAGCCTCCTAGTCAGAGAGTCCTAGTTGATCATTAAAGACTTAGCTGTAAAGTGGAATTCCATAAGTGGGAAAGAAAGCCACTGGTCATACAGCCTCTCACTTTACTGTTGCCCCCAGCGTCAATGGTTCAACCAAGAACTGTGATAAAACCCAGGCACTGTACAAACTTATATACATAATATATATGATGGGGCAGCAAAAGTGCTAATAGGGCAGCAATATACATGTATAGCTTATGGTGAACTTGTATATCATGCCATGTGACATACCATAGTGCGTATTTATGTAAATGGCATACCATCATTAAAGTGTTTAAAAGTAATAACACGTTAAAATATGTTTTCACCAAACTGTAGTGTATATGCTAAGCCACTGAAGGGGATTTTTCCCTGGAGTTGACATCAGTACTGACTCCTTTCTCCCTGGATTTTTTTCAGATGAGACTATTAACTAAAGCATGTGAAAAAAAACAACCCAAAACAAAACCAAAACAAAACCCAAATAAAAAAGAAACTAAGGCCTGTGTATGAACACAGACAGAACCTCTTGTGCACATGTGAAAACCTATTCTGCCTTTCAGAAGAGTAGGCCATTCGGGCTGGTAAGAAAGGACTACCAAAATAAAATTTTAAACAAGGGCATGCAGTCAGGTTTAGACATCATCCCTGAAGTCAGAATGCGGCTACCTTCATGGCATGGCCTGCAAAAACTATCTCCTAAGTAAACATTTGACCATTAGTACACTTCAGAGCTGTAGCTTTGGAACCAAAAAAAACCTTCATGGCCAGCAAAAACTATCTCCTAAGTAAACATTTGACCATTAGTACACTTCAGAGCTGTAGCTTTGGAACCAAAAAAAACCTTCATGGCCAGCAAAAACTATCTCCTAAGTAAACATTTGACCATTAGTACACTTCAGAGCTGTAGCTTTGGAACCAAAAAAAACAAGAAGAAAAAATTCCTTCCCCCCCCCCCCCCCTCATGCAAGAGTGTAAGGGCAGAAACCACCAGGGTTGAAACCTTGGGTCCCGCTGTCTCTAGAATTAAGTTTCTCTTCTTTCTTTCTTTCTTTTCTTTCTTTCTTTCTTTCTTTCTTTCTTTCTCTTTCTTTCTTTCTCTTTCTTCTCTTTCTTTCTCTCTTTCTTCTTTCTTTCTTCTTTCTCTCTTTCTTTTTTTTCTTTATTTTTTTATATCAAGGATAATGGAATAAGCAATCATATGCTTTTTTTTTTTTTTACATCCAGTCCCCGTGTGTATGCAGTTTTGTAAATGTCATCGGTTCCCACCAGCACACGATGGCCTACTCTTACGAAAAGCAGAACAGGATTTAGCGTGTGTGCAAGATATTCTGCATGCGTTCACACACGGGGCCTCGGTTTATGGCAGTCTGAAGGTGCACTGCTGCCTCCTTCCTTCCTTCACAATGAGTGTTTAGGTACTCTGTGTGTGTGTATGTGTGTGTGTGTGTGTGCGTGCGTGCGTGCGTGCGTGCGTGTGTGTGTCACTGTGTGTGTGTGTGTGTGAGTGTGTGTCACTGTGTGTGTGTGTGTCACTGTGTGTGTGTGAGTGTGTGTCACTGTGTGTGTGTCTGTGTGTGTGTCTGTGTGTGTGTCTGTGTGTCATAATTCTTTTTTGTATTCTTTTTTTTTCAAGGATAATAGAATAAGCACTCCTGTATTTTTTACATCCATGATGTTCTGATAATTGATTAGAACTGGAAGCTCGAGAAAATGATGTTAATTATGATAGAAATTATAACAATAATAATAATAATAATAATAATAATGATAGTAGTTGTAGTAGTAGTAGTCATCCACTCCTACCGGCACGCGATGGCCTGCTCTTCCAAAAGGCGGAACGGCGTTTTAACGTGTGTGCAAGATGTTCTGCATGTGTTCGCACACGGGACCTTGGTTTATAGTCTCATCTGAATGACTAACATTCAGTTTGACAGTGTACCATGTTTGGTATCCATCAATTTCAAGATTTTTCAATCATCTCTCTTGAAATTGTTTGAATTTGATTCTATATGTATACAGATTATTCCTATTATTTTTAGAAGTGGTCAGGTCATCCCTTTAGCAGTTACTTTGCCTCAAAGTTGGAGAAAAGGCCAAAGTAACCAATGTGGAAGGCACATTTAAGAAAAATGACAAAAATAGTTATAACTTCTGGATGAATGAACCAAATCACTTCAAATTTGGAGAGAAAATTATTTATGTTGTGCTCAATAGGTTGACATCATTTCTTTTAAAATATTCCAAAGGGAAAGAAAAAAACTTCACAGGTGTTATGTAAGCATTATTTTTTTTATGAAAATGATGTGACCTGACAGGTACCTGCAACACCACATGGAATCAAAGTTGCTTTGTGATAACCAGACTTAGTTGGAATTGATTTTCCTACAAAATGATACTGTTTTTGGCATTACTTTGTGTGTGTGTTCTAGGTGCATGCATGTGCATATGTGTGTGTGTGTGTGTGTGTGTGTGTGTGTGTGTGGTGCGTGTGTGTGCGTGCGTGCGTGCGCACACTTTAAAGCATTGGGGAAAAAACAACCAAACAAAAAGCGAAACCAACAATTGAAAAAAAAAAAAAAACCCAATGAAAACAAAACAAACCTCTGAAGTTTGAGTATAGCTGCCCTATATGGCATGGCAATAACAGTACACAGACTTCTCATCCAGTGTGTACCTGAATCTTTATCAATCTCCTGGATTCCCAGGTGGGATGAGTGCACATGTTGGGTGACCCCCAGCTGGTTAACAAACAGGCAACACCACCATTTTTAAGGTAGCTTCATTTTGACTAGGAGAATTCATTGTATTAAAAGTGAAAAAAAAAAATCTGCTTTCAGGTTGGAGAAGTGAGGCAAAGAATTGAGGAGAGAACTGAGGCTGCTGTCTGCCCCTGAGTGTGTGACAGCTTGCTGTACTGTGAACAGTGAACACAGAACTGAGGCAAGGCACTGTTGTCTGCTCTGAGGGTGTGACACCTTGCTGTACAGTGAACAGTGAACACAGAACCAAGGGTGACACCTTGCTGTACTATGAACACAGCTGTGCGAATGTGTATCTGCTCCAGAGATTCTGCTATGGTTGTCAGCAGTGAACTCCTCACCCAGAACACCGCTCTGTGTGTGTGTGTGTGTGTGTGTGTGTGTGTGTGTGTGTGTGGTGTGTGTGTGTGTGTGTGTGTGTGGTGTTTGCTCCTGAAAGTCGTCTACTGTGGTATCCTACAGTCAATTCTGCATTCGGAGTTGTACTTCTAAAGTTAAAGTTAAAGGCTGTCTCGAGCCTAAGGCTCATCAGGCCGGTGCTTATCCCGGTTTCTGTGGCGTTGAGCGACTGAGAGTCATAGACACCCCCCTGGATAGGATGCCAGTCTATCGCAGGGTTAACCCCCAACACAAGGTTGGTACCCCTTTTACACCTGGGTGGGGTGAGAAAATAGCCGTAAAGTGCCTTTTCCAAGGGCACAATGCCATAGCCGAAAGCTGGGATCGAACCCGCAACCTTTAGATTACGAGTCCAATGCCCTAACCACTAGACTACAGCAGCAGCTGTACTTCTAAACTCCTGTATTGATTAACTCTCCTACTACCATGTTCCGTTTCTCTTACTCACCACTGCATACCAAGTATTTGCAGCAGTGTGCATCAGTTGCACACTTACTGACTTTAAAGAATCATTAAAAACTCGAAATAAGGCATATCTGCATGAAACTTTCAGTGCTTGTGTAGTTGTGAATAAAAAATATATATTTCTTCATCTGCCTCTTGTGTGACTTGTTGTTGTTGAATGCTGATGGCGATGAGGATGTGAATGTTGTTGGCTATGGTGGTTATTCAATAATATAAAAAATGATACGACTACTTATAAGTAAGAATCATCAAGATGAAGTAAACTAAAATCAAACATGCATGCATGCATTCATGCAAAATAAATGAAAATGATCAAACAGAGCTACAAAAACATATGAACACACAAACAATCATACAGGCTGTCAAAAAAAACGGCCATTGAAATTGGATCACGGTTTGTTCCAATTTTATTTTTCACTTTGTCAGTGAAAAACTGAGAGAAAAAAATTGTACTTCTCACGAGCCACTAGCGTTGGGGTTTTAAAATTTTTTTTTAAAAAGGTTTTTGGAGCCACAAAATTTTCGAAATTCTTTCATTTTCAACCAGTAACAGTCATATGTTCCCCAAGATTGTGGTTTTTACCACTGCGATTGTCATCTTCGTCACTGGAACTGTCAGTAAACACAGCAATTCCTCTCTGCTACTCTTGAACCCTCTGTGCAGCTTCTAAGTCCGTTTCAGTTCACTCAAGTTCAGATTCCGCTGCTTTATTCACAGAAAATTTTCAAAAAAAGTTCATTGCAGCTGTTGCCATTTTGATGCAGTTCCCTTGATGACATCACCGTAAAATTGGAAAAATGGCACAAAAATCGATCCACTGAAAAGAACATTGCAAATAGCAGCAGCTGAAATGGCACAAAAATTGATCCACTGAAAAGAACATTGCAAATAGCGACAGCTGACTCTAACTGGAAGCCACTGTGCATGTCTAAAGGGATAAAGGGTGTGTGACCATGGTGTATAAATAGCAAAAAGGCAGACACAGGGTGTCCCCAGGTATTCGACAGGCACTCTCGGCTTTGAGGAACAATATGAGTGAAAGTGGCATAGTTGGTCTGTAAGGACAAGATCATTTTAAGGAATCTGGTTTTGGTTTTATTTCATTTTATGTGTGATCGTTGTGGGTTTTCCAACGACACGGTGGCCATCCTGAGCTGACCCTTATGGTTGACCGGGCGTCGATACAAGCAAGGACAGTTGAGTTGGTTTTATACCCCGTTTTAAACTGTACATAGTTGCACACTTTTAATACGAGTTTTAAAATGTGACAAGATGACAGCCCCGATATGGCCTGTGCGGTTGGCGGGGCTCTAAGCAACACGATTGGATTGGGCAGGTGAACCCGCTGATGGTAGGAGGAGAGTAAAGGCAGCCACACTCCGACTTCTGTGATAGTATATAAACACAACATGTGTATGTGTGTGGATTTTTACAGAGATTTCACCTATTCCTGCCAGCAAGAAGTTCATGTTTATGTAAATTATTTAAATTGATTTGATTGTACAGGGCGGTGAGCCCATGTTTTTGGAAATTCGCGCTGTATAAGCCTCCAACTAACTTCTGAAAGCTGGAATGGGTTTGTATGGGGTCCGCAAGTTGTTCTGCGTACATTTAATTACGTACCAGGCCACAGTTTGTAGCTTATCTGAAGGACTTTAGTAGGGGGAGTTTGAACAGAAATATGTGCAAATTTACTACCTGTAGAGTAACGTTTGGCAAACAGACTCGTGGGTGCTTGTAAAAATCACTCACAGTTAGTTTTGTTTTGTTTGTGTGTGGTCGTGTGTGTGCGTTTTGTTCGGCTTTCTACTTACTCCATGAGAAAGTCTCCATTACAGCGAGACACCATATTTCAAGCGAGATAACACAACACTAGGGAACTGAAAAGGCTGATTTTAGGAAATAAAAAAGAACAAGAAAAGGAGAGACAGAGATTGTGTACTGTATGTAATTGATTGAATTTATATTGATTCAATTTCTTGTGCTCGCACACACACACACAGAGTGACACATACACACACACACACACACACACACACACACACACACACACACAGTGACACACACGCACACACACACACACACACACACACACAGTGACACACACGCACACACACGCACACACACACACACAAACACACACACACACATACACACAAACTCTCACTCACACACACACACATACACACAAACTCACACACACACACACACACACACACACGCACACAAACTCTCACTCATTCACTCTCTCTCACACACGCACGCACGCATGCACACTCACACATGCACGCACACGCACACGCACCACATACACACACACACACACACACACACACACACACACACACACACACACACACACACACACCTCTCTCTCCCCTCTCTTTTCCTCCCCCCCTCTCTCTCTCATTCTGTCATTCTCCCTCTCTCTCCCTCTCCCTCACTCCCTGTCTCCCACCTCTCCCCCCCCCCCCCTCCGTCCCACTCTCCCACCCCCTCTCTCCCTCCCTCCCTCTCTCTTTCTTTTTGTAACTGCTTTCCTGTGTCTTTCTCCCTGTCTTTCTCTCTCCCTCTTTGTTCTAGGGATAAATAAAGCTGATAATATAATTATAATTACACATGGAATTTATGTAGCACTGTATCTTGCAAAAAACAAAAACAAATCAAAGCGCTTCCATTTGACCTATAGAGCACTTAAGCAAGCAATAACAATCGATAGTTTTAGCAAGTTCGAATATATACACACACATGCGCGTGCATGCACACACACACACACACATGCATGCACATGCACGCACACACATAGTTGTAAAGTTTATATATATGTGATGCTCCACCACATGAGTCGCATTGCACCAGAGGTCAATTTTCAGTTATTGATATATTATCAAACTGCAATGAAATGGCCATGCAATACAAAAAACATTGAAAATCAGACAATTCTATGAAAAGTTAGTACAAGTTGAAATGCTAGACTGCGGGAAATGACAAAATGAGAAATTTTTGCAAGTTTAGCTTTGTAATAGGTGGTCAGAATGAGGGCTTGGGTATTTTTTAAAACACGTTTTAAGGCAAAATGAGATAAAATTATGATTTTGATATTTCATTATGAGGTAGAATAATGGCTATACTTTAATAACCAATCAAAATCTCAACATTGCCAACCTGACCCCACCTGCCTTCAATGGCTCCTAGCGGAAAAGTGGGTTAGGTGCTAAGCAACATTTGCTTCGGATGAGACTTTAAACCGAGGCCCCGTGTGCGAACGCACGCAGAACATCTTGTGCACACGTTAAATCCTGTTCCGCTTTTCGTAAGAGTAGGCCATCGTGTGCCGGTGGGAACAGATGACATTTACAAAACTGCATACACACGGGGACTGGATGAAAAAAAGCACCAGAGTGCTTATTCCATTATCCTCGATATAAAAGAATAAAATAAATAAAAATAAAATAAATAAATAAATAAATTTGGTGGTGGAGCGTCACATATATCTCTATGTGTTGTGTTGTGCAGGATCAACTGCCTTCAGGCACGCACACACATAGTTGTAAAGGTTTATATATATATTATATATATATATATATATGTATATGATATATGTATATGTATGTATGTATGTATATATATATATATATATATATATATATATATATATATATATATATATATATATATATATATATATATATATATTGTGTGTGTGTGTGTTGTGTTCTGCAGGATCTACTGCCTTCATGTGAAGTTTATCTGTCTATCTATCTATCTATCTATCTATCTATCTATCTATCTATCTATCTATCTATCTATCTATCTATCTATCTATTATCTAGATATCTGTATGTGTTGTGTTGTGCAGGATCCACTGCCTTCATGTAAAGTTATATATATTAATATATATATATATATATATATATATATATATATATATGTATATATATGTATATATATGTATATATATGATATAATATATATATATATATATATATATATATATATATATACACACATATCTATGTGTTGTTGTGCAGGATCAACTGCCTTCATGTAAAGCATCTATCTATCTATCTATCTATCTATCTATCTATCTATCTATCTATCTATCTATCTATCTATCTATCTATCTATCTATGTGTTGTGTTCTGCAGGATCTACTGCCTTCATGTAAAGTTTATGTTCATATATATAATTATATAGATATAGATATCTATCTATATCTATCTATATCTATCTATCTATCTATCTATCTATCTATCTATCTATCTATCTATCTATCTATCTATCTATATCTGTATGTGTTGACTTGTGTTCTGCTGGATCTACTGCTTTCAGGCACGCACTCACACCTAGTTGTAAAGTTTATATATATCTCTATGTTGTGTTGTGCAGGATCTACGACCTTCCGGCGGAGGTCACGCTCTTGTTCTGACCTTGAGGTCGTGCGCATTGAAGAGCAGCTGGCAGCCCAGGCCTCCAGACTGTGGGGAGAAGAGCGAGAGGGTGTCAGGTATTGTGCGATAGGTGTGCTACCCCAAGCGAAAGGGTATTCATAATCAGGCCACGGGTCTCCCAGTCAGGCGCACAGTCGTTTGTGACTCGCCGTAGTGCCGTAGCCAGTATCATGCAGGCAGACTCCACGATGGCATTCCACACGGCAGACACAGCACAATTCACAACCGCTGTGGAATCGACTGGGGGGGTCGGGAGGACTCAGGGGAGCGGCAGCAGTGTCGGCTTCCCTGAAGTCTTCCGGCTGTCCCAGTCGGTTCCTCAAGACACTGCCGCACGCTCGCAGACATGCCTCAACACAGACAGTTCAGAACACCATGCACGGCCTGGCTGTAGTAGCGACAGTGGTAGCAGTAGTGTAGCTAGGCGGGCGCCTCTGTTGCCCCCGTCCCCTGTTGCGGGTCCTTCACGGCCTGACACGTCCATTCCTCTAACTACTAAATCAGTCACATTTTCAGCAGCAGCGGGCAGGCTGGCCCAGTCTCCACAGCCTGTGGGGACCTCCACCCCCAGGGTGAGGCACTCGCCTCCCCCGGGGAAGAAACAGCCCAGACTGTGGGCCAGTGCCACTGTGCCCTCGGGCATCTGGCACTCTGGAATCACCCGGGTGGAGGAAACCCCTGGATTTGGCAGTGCCTCTCAGAGCCAGGTCAGTGGGGGGTGTGTGTGTGTGTGTGGGGGGGGGGGGTATGTGTGAGTGGGGGTGGGGGGGGGGGAGGTATGTGTGAGTGTGTGTGTTTGTGTGTGTGTGTGTGGGTGGGGGGTATGTGTGTGTATGTGAGAGTGTGTGTGTGAGTGTGAGTGTGTGGTGTGTGTGTGTGTGTGTGTGTGTGTGTGTGTTGTGTGTGTGTTTTCTGTTTTTAAAAAACTGTTAAAAGTTTTAAATTTAAAGTTTTCTGAGCTTCGGAAGACTGTCCTACCTCATGAATATTTGTATCCAAGATCCGTGTTCACATTTTGTAATTTGTTCTCGTCTGATAAAAATATGTTATTAAAACTGAGCAAATTCATACTTAAGAGTAAAGTTGCATGACATTAATGAAAAGGTTGACTATTTTTATTTCTGTGAAATTCTGTGTATGAACGTATTCTATTAATGCAAATTACATATGTTACAGTTGATTTTGTTTGAAATCCTCCATGCCCCAAGAGGGGTCAAAGGCGAATTAAATCTTAAATTTTGTGTGTGTGTATATATATTGTGTGTGTGTGTGGTGTGATGTAATGGATGCATATGTGTGTATGCGTATGTGTGTATGTGCATGCAATCTGTGAGCATGTGTGCTTTTGTTCATTTTTTCAATTTACTTTCTTTTAAAAAAAAATTTATTTTGAGGATAATGGATAACTTGCTTGGTTTACACCCAGTCTGTGTGTGTGTGTGGTTTTGCGGATTTTGTATGTATATGTGTTTGTGGGGTTTTTTTTGGGTTTTTTGTGTGTGTGTGATTGTGTATGTGTGTGTTACATACATGTGTATGCAATGTGTGAGCGTGTGTGCATTAATTTTTTTTTTTTTTTTTATATCTTATTTCAGGATGAGTAACACTTAATGCTTTTAACATCAGTTGCGTGTGCAATGGTTTTTAGATTTTGTCATTCATCCCTCCGCACACAAACGCCTACTTTTGAGAAGCGAACATTTTGTGCGTAAACGTTCTGGTGTGTTTACACATAACTTGGTCTATCTGAAGGACTTTGCAGGGGGGGGGAGGACATTATTATACAAATATCCCTTGCACAGGATTCAAACCCATGTCAGCAGAGCCACAGTGTTGCAAAGCTGTAACACAGGCTATATTCCGTTAGCAGTTGTGTGGTGTGTAGCATTTTGGCTACTATCCTTAGCATTGTGTTGTTGAACGCACTTTGTCTACTATTCGTTAGGAGTGTGGTGTGGGGACGCATTTATGGCTACTATCCCCTTAGGCATGTGTGATTTAGTGTACGCATTGTGCTACTATCGTAGCAAGTGTGTGTGGTGTAACGCATTGGGCTACTATTCCGTTAGGCATGTGTGGTGTTGTCTTGTGGCTAATCGCTTAGATTGTGTGTGTACCTTTTGTGGTAATCCGTTAGGCATGCATGCTGTGTGTACGCTTTTGTGTGTGCGTGAGCATGCGCCTCTAGTTTAAAGGGATTTGACTTCGGTGTCAGAAAGTGGACAGGTTTGAATCCACTGCCTATGGATGTGTGTTCAGTCCCAGTCCATAGTCTGTAGCAGCCTGCTGTGTAAACAGCAGCGCAGGCAGGCAGGCAGGCAGGTGCTGGGCTGGCTGGCGGGCTGTCAGTGTTGTATTACTGTGTCTTTGCTTTTGACGGGATGGATGAATGCACTGCAGCCCCTTTGACCTACTGACTTTTGAAAATTTATATTTATCTATTTTATTCATTTATATAGAGGATAATGGGATAAGCACTTGTGTGCTTTTTTTTCATCCAGTCCCCGTGTGTATGCAGTTGTGTAAATATTGTCATCTGTTCCCCACCGGCACACAATGGCCTACTCTTAAGAAAAGCAGAACAGGATTTAACGTGTGCGCAGCAAGATGTTCTGCGTGCATTCAAAGCACACGGGGGCCTCGGTTTACAGTCTCACCCGAAAGACTTTTTGGGGAGAGTGAGTCAGCACTGATGTTAACTCCAGGGGGAAAAATCCCCTCCAACGGGAATCGAACTCGGGACGTCAAATTGCGATCCAATCCAATCCAATGATGTTGCTTAGAGCCCCGCCGACCGCACAGGCCATATCAGGGCTATCACCTTGTCACGTTTTAAAACGTGTATTAAAAGTTTGCAACTATGTACAGTTTAAAACGGGGTATAAAACCAGCTCACTGTCCTTGCTTGTATTGACGCCCTGGTCAACCATAGGGGTCAGCCCAGGACGGCCACCGCGTTGTGGGAAAAACCCCACATCGATCACCCATGAAATGAGATAAAACCAAAACCAGAATCCTTAAAACGACCCTGTCCTTACATTCCAACTCTACCACTTTCACTCCTATCATTGCGAGCGCAATGTTCTGACCACTAGGCTGTATCCCTGTCCCCTGACTGACAGACCTCTGTACTGTGTGCAGGCACAGGCTGGTGCCCTGTCCTCCTCTCCTGCTGCCCATGTGACATACTGATGCACTGACAGACTGACTGACCTCTGTATGTACTGTGTGCAGGCACAGACACTGCTGCCCCTGTGACATACTAATGTACTGACAGACTGACTGACATACTCTGTACGTACTGACAGACTGACTGACCTCTGTATGCACTGACAGACTGACTGACCTCTGTATGTACTGTGTGCAGGCACAGACACTGCAGCCCCTGTGACATAGGTACTGACAGACTGACTGACATACTCTGTATGCACTGACAGACTGACTGACATACTCTGTATGTCCTGTGTGTGTGCAGGCACCGGCTGGTGCCCTGCCCTCCCTCCCTGCTGCCCAGGCCCCAATTGCTGCTTCCCCTGTTCCGGTGGCGGTTTCAACTCCAAAAACGAAGCACACTCCCCCACCGGGCAGGGAGAAGCAGCGGCTGTGGGCAGCAGCTCAAGAGGTGTCCTCCATTGAGAGGATGGAGGTTGAGCCGGCAGCACAGGCAGCAAGCACAAGTCAGCAGCACAGTCGCAGGTCAGTGAAGTAACTGGTCTATTTATTTTGTATTTATTTTTATTTATGTATACCACTTGATGTCTGTCACAGCAGATTTCTCTGCTGTGAAGTTCGGGCTGCTCTCTCTCTCTGTCTCCCCGGGGAGAGAGAGAGCGTCGCCACAAGTGTAGCGCCTACCTTTTTTTTTTTTTTTTTTTTTTCCCTCAGGGATGGTGTCTGAACACAACACCTGTGTGCATTCTGGGGTTTTTTTTTTGGTTTTTTTTTGGTCATCTGCTCCTACCGGCACACGATGGCCTACTCTTCCGAAAGGCGGAACGAGGTTTTAACGTGTGCGCAAGATGTGTGTGCGTTCTCACACAAACCCTCGGTTTATAGTCTCATCCGAATAACTTTGACATTCAGTTTGATTTTTTTGTCAAACTGGGAAGAAAGGGCGAGGCTGGGAATCAAACCCAGAACCTAAGGATTTACTTGTTGGCAGGCAAACGTCTTAAACATCCTGCCACCTTCCTTCCTCCTGGTCATGTATGTGTGTTGTGTGTGTGTGCATGCGTGTGTGCATGTGCGTGCTTGTGTGTGTGTGTGTGTGTTTTAGTAATGGATACCACAACTGTTTTGGACTGAAGTGTGTAAAGAAATGGGAATCAGTAATCTGTTGGTGTGTGGCCTGGGGTGGTTGGAGGAAAGCAGGATGACCCCACTGTGGGTGGGTGACCGACCGACCGACTGACCGACCGACTTTTCTGATGCCTCATTTTGTTATACCAGGACGGGACAGCCTAGTGGTCAGAACATTGCGCTCGCAATTTGACGACCGGGTTCGATTCCCGTTCGAGGAGATTTTTCTTCTGGAGTTAACATCAGTGCTGACTCCACTCTCCCCCAAAGTCCTTCGGATGAGACTGTAAACTGAGGCCCCCATGTGCTTTGAACGCACGCAGAACATCTTGCGCACATGTTAAATCCTGTTCCCCTTTTCATAAGAGAAGGCCATCGTGTGCCGGTGGGAACAGATGACATTTACAAAACTGCATACACACGGGGACTGGATGTAAAAAAGCACAAGAGTGCTTATCTCATCGTCCTTGATATAACAGAATAAATAAATAGATAAATAAATAAATAAACACCGTGTGTGCAGGATGTGCAGACTCCTCCCCGCCTAGAGCTGCCCATGTCAGTGGAGAGGAGTGTAGAGGTGAGTACATGTGTGTGTGAGTGCGCACGCACTAGTATGTATGTGTGTGTGTGAGTGTGCACACACTAGTGTGTATGTCACTATGTGTGTGAGTGTGCACGCACTAGTATGTATGTGTGTGAGTGTGCACACACTAGTATGTATGTGTGTGAGTGTGCACACACTAGTGTGTATGTGTGTGAGTGTGCACGCACTAGTATGTATGTGTGTGAGTGCGCACACGAGTATGTATGTGTGTGTATGTGCAAGTGTGCATGTGCATATTTGACGCTCCCACCATGAAATGAGTCACTGGCTCTTTTAATTAAGGTAGACCACTGCGTCACTTTTTTTGCAAGTTTGTGTTTCTCAGGAACTACTGAAGATAACTGCATGAAATTTGGTACACATTCTGAGTGCATTAATTTGACTATCTGTGCCAAGTTTGAAGTTTGTCAAACAGATAGAATAATGTGATAATTTTTTTTTTTTTTTAAAGGGTCACTATTTTGCCACTCTGCTGCTTTCAAAATATGCATTACATAATGCCAAGTTTGAAGTTTGTCAAACAGATAGAATAATGTGATATTTTAAAAATTTTTTTAAAGGGTCACTATTTTGCCACTCTGCTGCTTTCAAAATATGCATTACATAATGCCAAGTTTGAAGTTTGTCAAACAGATATAATAATGTGATAATTTTTTTTCTTTTAAAGGGTCACTATTTTGCCACTCTGCTGCTTTCAAAATATGCATTACATAATGCCAAGTTTGAAGTTTGTCAAACAGAATAATGTGATAATTTTTTTTCTTTTAAAGGGTCACTATTTTGCCTTTCTTCTGCTTTCAAAATATGCATTACATAATGCCAAGTTTGAAGTTTGTCAAACAGATAAAATAATGTGATAATTTTTTTTCTTTTAAAGGGTCACTATTTTGCCACTCTGCTGCTTTCAAAATATGCATTACATAATGCCAAGTTTGAAGTTTGTCAAACAGAATAATGTGATAATTTTTTTTTTTAAAGGGTCACTATTTTGCCTTTCTTCTGCTTTCAAAATAGGTATTACATAATGCCAAGTTTGAAGTTTGTCAAACAGATATAATAATGTGATAATTTTTTTTTTTAAAGGGTCACTATTTTGCCACTCTGCTGCTTTCAAAATAGGTATTACATGATGAAGTTTTATCATTTTTCCTGTGTGATTTGACATAACTTTGTGGAATTGTCACAAGAAATGTTTCAGTTCATAGTCTATTTTTCTGTCTTGAAAAATGCCCCCCCCCCCCCCCCCCCAAATTTTCATTCCCATTGTTTTTTCTTTATCACTTGTTATTGAAAAACTATGAACAGCTACAGACTTCAAACACTTTCATTGCATTCAGCACATGTTTCTACACCAACATACCAAATTTCATTTGATTTTTTTTTTATTAGGTTCGAAGTTACAGACAAAAAGTTACAGCAAATGTGGCCGAAAAACCACATTTTGAGAAAATTTAGTTAACAATGTAATCAGTGAAACTCATGAGTAAACATTCAAAAAAAAAAAAAAAAAGTAATGCTCCTCTCTCTCTCTCTCTCTCTCTCTCCTCTCTCTCTCTCTCTCTCTCTCTCTCTCTCTCTCTCTCTCTCTCTCTCTCCTTCTCTCTCTCCTTCTCTCTCTAGCCTAGTGGTCAGAACATTGCGCTCACAATTTGACGACCTGGGTTCGATTCCCGTTCGAGGAGATTTTTGCACACACGTAAAATCCCGTTCCGCTTTTCGTAAGAGTAGGCCATCGTGTGCCGGTGGGAACAGATGACATTTACAAAACTGCATACAAACGGTGACTGGATGTAAAAAAGCACAAGAGTGCTTATTCCATTATCCTCGATATAAAAGAATAAATCAAATCAAATTAAATCAAAATCAAATCAAATCAAATCTCTCTCTTGTGTGTGCACTAGAATGTATGTTTATTTTTTATTTATTTATGTATTTTATTCTTTTATATCGATGATAATGGGATAAGCACTCTTGTGCTTTTTTTACATCCAGTTCCCGTGTGTATGCAGTTTTGTAAATGTCATCTGTTCCCACCGGCACACGATGGCCTACTCTTACGAAAAGCGGAACAGGATTTTACGTGTGCGCAAGATGTTCTGCGTGCGTTCGCACATGGGGCCTCGGTTTACAGTCTCATCCGA
>CM060325.1:12992525-12995025 GCA_030674155.1 Stramonita haemastoma | reverse complement strand
ACATTTAGATTTTACAATTTGTTTTGTTGATTGATGATGGTGGGATGATTTTTTTTAGATGGTTGAATCTGTCTTCTCGTTTGCTGCTTGCTTATTTGCCTGTTTTCTTTAGCATTATCATCATTTGTTTTTTCTCTCTGTGCCCATGTGGTTTTGTTGTTGTTATTAATGTTGCCAGGTTCGTTTTAAAACAACAATGAGGGTGAAGAATGGGGAGAAAGGGGAAGATGGTAGGATGACTTGACTTCAGGCACTCCACAACTCAAACTGTATTGATGGAGATGGAAGCCACGCAGGGGTGTTATGGTAACACGATGTTTCACTTACCACAACTTGACACCAACAGACACCGACACACACACACACACACACAAAAGATCCTTACTGCAGACCTAGCTGACAAAGGCAATGAAAGACAAAAGCCCAGCCACCAGCCATGGGGCTGTAGTAGGTCTATAGGCCTACTTGTCTCTTGAGATAGCTACAATACACTGACTGTGTCTCTGGGCCCATGAAGACAATGGCCACTTAAGGACTGGACCTTAAGAAAAGTCTTAAGTACATTAACAGGGAAAGTCCAGACCACAACCTCAGGTACACAGACAAAACCTTGTACCAACAGCCTGTAACCAACTTTGAAGAGGAGGGGGGGGGGGGGGGGAGAAGAAGAGGGTTGTAGTCCAAATGTTCTAGTGTCTAAAGTGCACACTATAACATTAATATCTTATTTTTGTTATTTAGTTTTTTTGGTCTGTGTTTATTTGTTGTTTTGGTTTGTTGTTTTGGTTATAGTTCTTAGTTTTTCGTCAGTGTTTTTCTCTATTGTGATGTTATCCTCTAAGGGTGGGGACTCTCCTCTCCTCTCTCTCTCTCTCTCTCTCTCTCTCTCTCTCTCTCTCTCTCTCTCCTCTCTCTCTCATTTCTCTTCTTCTCTCTTTTTCCCTTCTTCTTCTTCTTCTTCTTCTTCATCTTCTTCTTCTTCTTCTTCTTCTTCTATCTTCATCTTCTTCTTCTTCTTCTTCTTCTTCTCTTCTTCTTCTTCTTCTTCTTCTTCTTCTTCTTCTTCAACCTCCACTGAGTGTTTTATGTCCCTAACACCTTTCCCTATCATGTCATTTTTCTGTCATTTTGTTGTTGTTGAAATGTCAGTCATGGCTAGATAGAGCTTTGAGGCTTACCAACAGTCAGAGTGTTGTGTATTCAAACGTTTTTGCCCATCCTGAAGGTAGCCACATTCCGACATCGGGGATTGATGCCCAAACATGACACATAGTGTGCAGGCAGGTTTTTTCTTCTTGTTGTTATCCGTTAATAAAGGTTTGCGAAAATCTGTTGAAATGGCTGTCAGTGGGCTAGTTACGATTGGGTTCATTTTGCTTTTGTTCAATTCCCATGTGCTCCATTTTTAAAATTTTATTTTATACCACTTTATGTCACAGCAGATTTCTCTGCGTAAAATTCGGGCTGCTCTCCCCGGGGAGAGCGCGTCGCCACAAGTGCAGCGCCAACCCATTATTTTTTTTCCCCCTCAGGGATGGTGTCTAAACACGACACCTGTGTGCATGCTCCATTATTTCCAGCGAAGAATTTGATTTGACTCATGAACTTTCCCTTACAGTGCGGGAAGAATACTGTTGTGAAGGATGTAGAGTAGAGGCCAGTTTTTTATTGAATCCTCTGTTTTTTATATTTTATTGGCACACATTATATGCATTACAAAAGAAACAAATTTTTTTCCAGACAACGTTTCATCATTCCATTTAGCCAGCTAACAAGAATAATTGCTGCACAAATTACAAATAATCAGTTATTATTTTCGATGTCAAGCCAAGATTTGTAGACTTTTACTAATATTGTGAAATGGTACACAGCTTTCCACTAAGTTTATGTACTTAAACCATTTTCTTTGAAAATCAATCAACTGCATTTGTTTGCAGTGCTCCAGCTTATCCATTTCATATTTGTATTTCAGAAAAAACATTAGGTGATCCTACATTTGTAAACATAAAACTTTGCTAGCAATATTATCAAGTTACATTTCATCAGTTTTTGTAACTACATCAGTGCCAAATAGCACTATTTCCACATTCAGGTCGAGTCTCTCGCAATGACAGCAGTTGTGTTTTAAAATAACTTCAAGTTCTTTCTATAAACTCTGTGCAGAGAGGCCCGTTTAACTTTTTATCGGAGGACTATCTCTCCGCTGACTCCCCTGAATTCTGTTTGCTCTTGTTGCAGGTACTGGGATTTGCACCTGTAGGCGAACATTGTGTTTCCTGTGTCTCCCTTGGAAACATGATCCCCTCACACATATCACAGATGCAGGAGGGGCTCTGCGGAGTTATATTAGGGGAATTGGCGGGGACCACGGCTCTGATAGTTTCTCCCAACCCTGACAGGGCCTCAAAGAGTGGCCAGCAGACAGAGAACACTACTATACAGCCTGTGTCAGGGACTGAAGAAAGGAGAGGCTGACAGGAGCAGTGCAGGCAGAAGAGAC
>CM060325.1:12982525-12985025 GCA_030674155.1 Stramonita haemastoma | reverse complement strand
GACAGTACCCATACCAATACCAGCGCTTTATCAAAGAGGAATTCGCGTGGTCACAAGCCGTATATAGGCCTATATATCTATATCTATATCTATATATATTATATATATATTATATATATATATATATATACATACATAAAAAAAAAGATAAACACAAACATTTATCACCCAAAACAATAAGATTCAATCATTGAAAACAGATACGCACGCACGCACGCTCACATACACACACGACACACACACACACACACACGCGCGCACGCACGCATGCACACACACACACACACACTACATGCATAGTTGTATGCCAATGCACAAATGATTACAACATGTCATACTATAAGAGCACTATCAGTTAAGTATGTGATGTAATACTATATTTTTAAAGTAGATAAGTTAAAAAAAAACAACACACACACACAAAGAAACACATTGCTATGCACTTAGTGAAAGAAATGTACGTCGACTTTGCTAAAGGCATCCCATACATCATACCCTGTTCAGCTCTCTCTCTCTCTCTCTCTCTCTCTCTCTCTCTCTCTCTCTCTCCTCTCTCTCTCTCTCTCTCTCTCTCTCTCTCTCTCTCTCTCTCTCTCTAACTCTCTCTCTCTCTCTCTCTAACTCTCTCCCTAACTCTCCCCCCCCTCCCTCCCCCCCACTCTCTCCTGTCTAGTCAGTCCTTGTTTGTTGTTACTGTTAAATCCTTGTTCAATATCAAAATTGAGGTGGGGATAAAACTGTTTTTACCTCGGAGGGTTTTGAGTTTGGGTCCTCTGTAGTGTTTTTGAGACGGAAGAAGCTGAAAATATTTAAAATGAAAACTGCTTTGATTAAAAGCTGCACCTGTACAATTGCTAATCCTTTCGCTATTGTAACTGTGACAATCTCGGGGTCATATTTTACACACAAAAGTGTGTGTGTGTGTGTGTGTGCGCGAGCGTGCGTGCGCGCGTGTGTGTGTGCGCGTGCTTGTGTGTGTTCGTGCTTTGCGTGTTTCTGTATGTGTGTTATAGTGTTATAGTATGTGTGTAAACATGAGAGAGACAGAAAGACAGACAGACAGAGATTCATAGAGACAGACAGAGAGACAGATACAGGCAGACAGACAGACAGACACAGCAAACTATCTTGCTGCCCTGTTGATAGCCGCTTTCTGCCTGTATTTATAAATCTGTGCCTTCCTCCTCCCTCCATCGTCCTCCTCTTCCCTCACTCCCCCTTCTTTCCCTCCAGGCACCAGAAGAAAAAGTGTGGGAACTTGTATTATTGGGTCCATCAGCTAGATAGTTGTAGTCTAGGCCTAGTGTCGCTAAGTGTGATTAGGCTAGAGCCCCGGCGCCAGAAGCAGGCCAGCTATAGCAAACGATCAATCTCAGAGTGTGAAAATTTAATATCCTTTATTAGTTAGTTTGTTTATTGATTTTCGACACCTTCCGACACCTACTTTTCTCTACTTATTTTGATTAGTTGTTTAAGTTTTTATTTATCTACCCATTGCACCAAGTTTGAAAACTATTGCAATTAGTTCTTTGCGAAATGCAAGGATTGACTTCACTATAGGTCCAGGCTTAGCCTAATCCATCCATACCCCCCACATCACAAGCCACTTTCCACACAGCGGCAGGCAGGCTGGTAGGTAGGCTAGACCATCTCTATCTAGTCTAGGCCTAGTCCTACTATTTCGCTGTAGTAGGCCCTTCCAGGCCTAGGCTACGCCTACCACACTTTTTCCATTTGTGTAGCCTAGGTTTCATCAGTCTTCTTCTCTCCTTCGCATTACACTTGTCAGATGGTCTGGGAAAAATAGGCTAATGGCATGTCCTTTCCAGCTCCTCTCGCGGGCCATACAGTTTGATCTGTAGGGTTATTAGGGCCTAGGCCTAGCCTATCTCCATCGGCCACACTTTCTTCCTCAGGTCGCTGAAAAGCGTATTACTTTGAAGGATGTGCTCGCCTGTCTTCAATAAACCCTACAAAGGGTATAATATACATCTGACTGTGAATGGTACATGGTGTTGCTGGATCGCATATGGATTAATCTGTGAAAAGCTGGTGGATCATCATCATCACTGTAAGTATTGAAAGATCTGGTAAAAGTCAACGTCTGTGGTCTGCTGTTTAACGTGTCAGTACATAATAATGATAATGATAATAATAATAATAATAATAATAATAATAATAATAATAATAATATAATACAAGGAATTTAAATAGCGCTATATCTTGTAAAAACAAATAATAATAATAATAATAATAATAATAATAATAACAACAATGATAATTATACAAGGAATTTAAATAGCGCTATATCTTGTAAAAACAAATCAAAGCGCTTGCATTCAACCTAGGCCTATGCAACACACAGGCAATCAGTAACAATTTATAGTTTAGGCAAATTCGAATGTACGCACACGCACGCGCACACACACGCACACGCATAGTACATAATAGTCCATTTGGTTCCGTTGTCCTAAACCTTTTTTTGTCCTATCACACGTCT
>CM060325.1:12967525-12975025 GCA_030674155.1 Stramonita haemastoma | reverse complement strand
AGGCAAAGATTTAGACAACAGACTGGCAAAGGCAAAGATTTAGACAACAGACTGGCAAAGGCAAAGATTTAGACAACAGACTGGCAAAGGCAAAGATTTAGACAACAGACTGGCAAAGGCAAACAGTGCTTTCGGCTGACTCTACCACCGTGTCTGGAAAAACAAAGACCTGAAGAAAGACACAGAGTGTCTACAGAGCCGTGGTACTGACCACCCTCCTGTACGGCTCCGAGTCATGGGTCACATACAGACACCACCTGCGGATTCTGGAACGCTTCCACCAACGCTGTCTCCGCTCCATCCTCGACAAGCAGCGGAGCGACTTTACCACGAATGCTGAGGTGCTGGAGCAAGCAGGGATCACAAGCATTGAGGCCATGTTGCTGAAAACGCAGCTACGCTGGGCAGGGCATGTCTCTAGAATGGAGGACCATCGCCTACCAGAGATGGTTCTCTACGGTGAACTCTCCACCGGACACCGCTACAGAGGCGCACCAAAGAAGAGATTTAAAGACTCTGAAGAAATCTCTGTCAGCCTGCCTCATAGACCATAACCAGTGGTCAGTCCTTGCTGCTGACCGGCTGGCCTGGCGACACACTGTGCATCAATCGGTCTCCTCCTTTGAGGACAATCGCAGAGCCACCCTTGAGGAGAAGCGAATGAGGAGGAAGAACCGCGTCCCCTCTACATCAACCCCAGAATCGACTTTCCCCTGCAGCCGCTGTGGCCGGGTTTGTTTGTCACGCATTGGACTGAACAGCCACCAGCGAGCCTGCACCAGACGTGGACAGTGCCCTTAATCTTCGTTCGTGAAGCCAAGCCATGATGATGGTATGTGTGCGTGTGTGTTAGTGTGTGTGTGTGTGCGTGTGCGTGTGTGTGTGTGTGTGTGTGGGGGGGGGGGGGGGGGGGGGGTTGTGTTTCTATGTGTGTGCGTGTGTGTTAGTCTGTGTGTGAGCGAGTGTGTGTGTGTGTATGTGTTTGTGTTTGTGAGTATGGAGTAAGAGATATCACTGGAATCAACGAATTCAAGGCAATAGAAAAACTTATATATATATATATATATATATATATATATATAATATATATATATATATATATATATATATATATATATATATATATATATATATATATAAAAACAGCAAGAATATGAAACAGAAAGCATGACATAATGATAAATGAAATTTTGCTGTCAACTTCTGAAGTTGAAGAAGTTGTTCTTAACCTGGGTGTGAATAAAGCGGTAGGATTAGATTTAGTTCACAATAAACTCTTAAAATTGTACTACCATTAATTCCGAAGGTAATTGGAAAAAAAAAGTCACAGAAAAAAAGTCACAAAAAAGTGTGTGTGTGTGTGTGTGTGTGTGTGTGTGTGTGTGTGTGTGTGTGTGTGTGTGTGTGTGTGTGTGTGTGTGGTGAGAGAGAGAGAGAGAGAGAGAGAGAGAGAGAGAGAGAGAGAGAGAGAGAGAGAGAGAGAGAGAGAGAGAGATTGAGATTTATTCTTTTTATCATTTTTTTTTATTCTTTTATATCGAGGATAATGGAATAAACACTAGTATGCTTTTTTACGTCCAGTCCCCGTGTGTATGCAGTTTTGTAAATGTCATCTGTTCCCACCGGCACACAATGGCCTACTCTTACGAAAAGCGGAACAGGATTTAACGTGTGCGCAAGATGTTCTGCGTGCATTCCCATACGGGGCCTCGGTTTAAAGTCTCATCGAAGGACTTTTGGGGAGAGTGGAGTGAGCACTCCAGGAGAAAAATCTCCTCGACCGGACTCGAACTCGGGTCGTCAAATTGCCAGCGCAATGTTCTGACCACTACGCTATCCATCCCCCCTGAGAGAGAGAGAGAGAGAGAGAGAGAGAGAGAGAGAGAGAGAGAGAGAGAGAGAAGAGAGAAGAGGTGTGTGTGTGTGTGTGTGTGTGTGTGTGTGTGTGTGTGTGTGTGTGTGTGTGTGTGTGTGTGTGTGTGTGTGTGAGAGAGAGAGAGAGAGAGAGAGAGAGAGAGAGAGAGAGAGAGAGAGAGGAGAGAGAGAGAGAGAGAGAGAGAGAGCGCTAATCTTAATTGATGCATATGAGTGGGGTCTGCATATAGCTAGAGGAGCTAGACTGGTATTGTTGCAGTTTTAAAAATCTTTTATCTTGAATCTATGACATTGGCTTTTATCCTGCTGAGATGAAATAAATAGTTGTTGACTTGAACTGGATTTTACTTGGCTTTGTTTGACCTGATTGTGACATTTTTTCCTGTGACTTTTTTTCCTACTCAATTTTGTGATTTTTTTCTGTGACTTTTTTTCCTGTGACTTTTTTCCCTACTCAATTTTGTGACTTTTTTCCTGTGACTTTTTTTCCTACTCAATATTGTGACTTTTTTTCTGTGACTTTTTTTTCCTGTGACTTTTTTTTCCTACAATAGGAGCTTTCATGGCACATCCCATGAAAAATTGTACCAAGAGTCTGGATTCTGCACTCTGAAAGAACGAAGAACCAGATACAAACTCTGTTATTATCATAAAATGGTTAATGGTTTATGCCCCCAATACTTAGTTGATCTTGTCCCTGCACTAGTTTGTTAAAGTTAAAGTCTGTCCTGAGCCTAAGGCTCATCAGGCCGGTGCTTATCCCGGTTTCTGTGGCGTTAAGCGACTGAAAGTCATTATAGACTCCCCCCTGGATAGGACGCCAGTCTATCGCAGGGTTAACCCCCAGCACAAGGTTGGTACCCCCTTTTACACCTGGGTGGGGTGAGAAAATAGCCGTCAAGTGCCTTTTCCAAGGGCACAACGCCATAGCCGAAAGCTGGGATCGAACCCGCAACCTTTAGATCACGAGTCCTACGCCCTAACCACTAGACTACAGCGGCGGCTCCTGCACTAGTAACCGATATAAATCCCTATCACAGAAGAAGGCCTTATGAACGTAGCTTACCAAAGTGTAACACAGAACTATATAGATCTAAAAAGTCTTTCGTTCTGTCAACAACATTACTGTGGAACTCTCTTCCATATTCTATTAAAAATAGTCATTCTTTAAGCCAATTCAAACGATATTTATCTATAAATGATCCTATTGTTCCTTTGTATTTTTATCATGGTGAAAGAAAAGAACAAATACTGCATTTTCCACTTGGACTTGGAATAAGTGATCTAAAATACGATATGTTTCATCGTCATGTAGCAAACGATCCATTGTGTGCTTGTGGCAATGCACAGGAGACAGCTGAGCACTATTTCTGAACTGTCCTAATTTTGATTGACTCCGTGCCTACACAATTGCCATCCTCCTCCCCCCCCCCCCCCCCCCCCCCCCAATATGTTATTTTGCAAATTCTTTTAACAGGCAGCCCTGAATTCAATAAGAAAACAAACATTTTTATTGTTGAAGTTGTCCATCAATTTATATGTGATTCAAAACGATTTTTACAATATATTTTGTCATATAACGGTATCCAATTAAGAAAAGTTTCACTACAGGTTTGAAGCACTTATTTAACTATCTTTGCTCTCCGCTAATGTCTGTAGGATTGTTAAGAAAACATGCTATAGCTTTGAAAGGTGAATAGCAATTAACAAAATCTGATATAGTACACGATTTATTCCATAATTGTCATTGTTCGTGTAGATTATTACCTGATATCATCATAACTAACTTACAGTATTTTTGGCCTTGTAGATGAAATTTTCATAGGTTGGTCTGTCACTGTCTCTGTCCTTCTCCGGGTTTTTTTTTATGTTGTTTTGTTTTTTGTTTTTGTTTTTGAAATATATTCTATTCTGATTATTTTTATGAGAGAGAGAGAGAGAGAGAGAGAGAGAGAGAGAGAGAGAGAGAGAGAGAGAGAGAGAGAGAGAGAGAGAGAGATTGATTCTCAGAGTTTGAAAAGTCGCAAATGTGAAGTGATAGACTTGTACTGCTTCTTGATCTCCTGAATTTTGTTTCAATGTTCTGAAATAGCGGCTTCTCCGGTACCCTGATTTATGCAGTCAGTCATGTAAAACGATGCTAACAAAGATTTAAACCATATTCCATGGTCCCAGCTGGCAGGCTGGAGGCTTGCCCAACACACTTCAAGGCATCCTTAGTTAACTTACTTTCCCTCCACAGCCCATTGCCTGTGCCGGACTTAGCAGGTTCGGTAATTAAGGCTGGCTATTTTCGTTTCAGTTATCTTTCGAACTTGGCTAGCTCCTACTGTGGTTGAACAAGAAGGTGTTATTCAATAAAAACAATACTTGTTGCCATCGAAACTTCAGATATGAAAGGCGAATATATGTGACAAAATAATTCTCACTGGCTAAAGGATACAGCAGAAAACTGAAAAGGCACAAATCTCACAAGGATGTGAAACTTTCAAACGCCATTTTCTGGAAACTGCGTCGAACCGCGATAGCCGCTTCTGGCAGGCAACCCTCGATATTATGATGCAAAATCTCACCGTTGAAGGGAGAAGCTCTGCTTGAAGAATAAAAAACAAAAAACAACAACAACCCAACCACTCAGACACAGTACTGGATTATGCATTCATCACACTCTAGGTTGCAACAGTTTCAAGATAATTATTTTAAAGCTTTTTAGACAAGACATCACAAGATTACATAATTTGCTCTTATTTCTCCCATCATGAAAGGAGTAAATCTAAACTTTAAAGGACATCATTGATCATTAGAAGACTTTGCCTGAATCATTATTATATATTTTGTTCTCTCTTGTTGTCCAGTGATCTCTCTCTCTCTCTCTCTCTCTCTCCTCTCTCTCTCTCTCTCTCTCTCCTCTCTCTCTCTCTCTCTCTCTCTCTCTCTCTCTCTCTCTCTCTCTCTCTCCTCTCTTCTCTTTCTTTCTTTCTAAGTTTCTTACTTTCTTTCTTTTTTCTTTGTTCTTTTGGTGTCAACAAAACCGTTTATATGTTTTTCATTTTGTATTTATAACTATGTTACCAAAAAAAAAAAAAATGAACAACAAAAAAGTTTGAAAAAAAAAAAAGTTCTACCTAAAGGCAGAACAGGTTTTAACCTAATGGCGTAATGCAAGATGTTCTGGTGCCTTTGCCTCAGGTTATAGTGAACACTCTGGGGGGGGGGGGGGGGGGGGGGGAGGTAATAATAATAATACATGGAATTTATATATATAGCGCTATATCTTGTAAAAACATATCAAAGCCTAGCATTGGACCATACAACAAGTGGGGAGTGGGGTCAGTAGGCCAACTGATCTAGGTCACTAAGGTGTCGCTTTAGTTGTTAGAGTGAGACAACTGATCTAGGTCACTAAGGTGTCGCTTTAGTTGTTAGAGTGAGACAACTGATCTAGGTCACTAAGGTGTCGCTTTAGTTGTTAGAGTGAGACAACTGATCTAGGTCACTAAGGTGTCGCTTTAGTTGTTAGAGTGAGACAACTGATCTAGGTCACTAAGGTGTCGCTTTAGTTGTTAGAGTGAGACAACTGATCTAGGTCACTAAGGTGTCGCTTTAGTTGTTAGAGTGAGACAACTGATCTAGGTGACTAAGGTGTCGCTTTACTTGTTAGAGTGAGACAACTGATCTAGGTGACTAAGGTGTCGCTTTACTTGTTAGAGTGAGACAACTGATCTAGGTGACTAAGGTGTCGCTTTACTTGTTAGAGTGAGACAACTGATCTAGGTGACTAAGGTGTCGCTTTACTTGTTAGAGTGAGACAACTGATCTAGGTCACTAAGGTGTCGCTTTACTTGTTAGAGTGAGACATGCGTCGTCTGCTACATTGAAAAATAGAGTGAAAGGGCCTGGTGCCAGTGAGAAAATCGTTCCTAATTGTCATCTACGGCCAGATATTGCGTCGTTTTCGGTGCAATAATGAATGTGGGTTTCGTTTCCCCTCTGATCCACTAACAGTAACATTTCAACCCAAACCTCCACAAATAGGTTTTCCACTCCCTCTCTTCTGTGTTGTGTGTACAGTGTGTGTGTGTGTGGGGGGGGGGGGGGGTTGTAAAATTGTTGGTCTTCATTTGAACTGTATTCACAACAATGTGGTTGTGGAGAGAGAGAGAGAGAGAGAGAGAGAGAGAGAGAGAGAGAGAGGAGAGAGAGAGTGTTTGTGTGTGTGTGTGTGTTTACTCTGTGTGTGTGTGTTTGTGTGTGTGTGTTTACTGTGTGTGTGTGTTTACTGTGTGTGTAGTGTGTGTGTGTGTGTGTGTGTTTACTCTGTGTGTGTGTGTGTGTGTGTGTGTGTGTGTGTGTGTGTGTGTGTGTGTGTGTGTGTGTATGTGTGTGTGTGTGTGTGTGTATGTGTGTGTGACCTGAAGAACTCTCTGGGGTCAGGAGGTCAACTGAGGTAGGCCTAAAATAGCCTGAACACCTGTGCCTACCAAGGCTGACCCCCCCCCCCCCTTTCCCCCATATCTCCTCTGGACTTTTCTCTCTAGAGGCCCCCCCCCCCCAACCTTCTCTCTCCCACTGGTGCCAGTCTGTGCACACCTTCACCTTCTCCATCTATCACCTCTCTTTATTTATTATTTTTATTATTATTATTCTTTTACATCGAGGATAATGGAATAAGCATTCATGTGCTTTTTTTTTTTTTTACATCCAGCCCCTGTGTGTACGCAGTTTTATATTTTGTAAATCTTATCATCTGTTCCCACCGGCACACGATGGCCTACTCTTACGAAAAGCGGAACAGGATTTAACGTGTGCGCAAGATGTACTCACTGCGTGCGTTCGCACACTGGGGCCTCGATTTATTTTGTCATCCGAAAGACTTTTGGGGAGAGTGGAGTCAGCACTGTCAACTCCAGAGGAAAATTCCCCTCGAACGGGAATCGAATGGGGGTCGTCAAACTGAGAGCGCTATGTTCTGACCACTAGGCTACCCCATTCACGAGAGAGAGAGAGAGAGAGAGAGAGAGAGAGAGAGAGAGAGAGAGAGAGAGAGAGAGAGAGAGAGAGAACTCGAACTCGAACTCGAACTCGAAATGGTTTATTCAGTATAGGCTATAGCCCTTACTGAAGGGGGTACAATACACCAGTTTCAAAGCCAAACAGTGGCCAGGTGTTCCAAACCATATTCTGCAAACATGTCATTTTCAATATGTAGACTAGCACAAAGCACAACATATTTTGACAGCAAATTGTTCAAGTGACCTGAAAAAAGAGTCTTCACTGTTTTGATTATTTTCTTTTTGGTTGTGTCATCTATAAGTTTTGTACAAATCAGCAGATAACAAAATACAATCATTACACTTTTACCTGTGTCTGATACACATTAAAACGACCATGATTATCACTAACACATTTATCATGTCATGATACATACATTGATATTTCTGCACATATTTATCATGTTTTTGCCATACTTGTGCATCATATAATTCTCAGAGCATCTATTTACCAACACATGACGTGCCTCTGCTACTAAAAGAATGAAAAATTTTGCTATGATATCTGAGACAATGTTTGCAGTCCATTTATTGAAATATCTACTCAGCAATACATGCACATCTGAAAACTCTT
>CM060325.1:12960025-12962525 GCA_030674155.1 Stramonita haemastoma | reverse complement strand
AGCACATGTGTAAATGCTTGCTTTTTGTAAGTAAAGAAAGCTTTATCTGAAAGATATACTAAGTAGGTCAAGATATTTTCATAACATTTGGACCTGTTTTGATTTTATTGTGAACCTTTTCAGTAGGTTTTTTGTTGATGTTGGTTTGTATTGGGTGGTTGCTTTTTGTTTAGAAGGCAAGAAGTAAGTGTGTCCTTGTTTTTATTCCTTTTGCTCATTTTCACACACCACTGATGTCTTCCAAATATTGTTAAGACTTGACCTAATTAGGACTGATTTGGGTATAAAAATGCAGTAACTTGGTGGGCATGCCTTGTTCTGGTCAAGTGAGCTGCCTTGACTAAAGAATGAGCAACTCCAGAAGATACAATCCTGGCTAATGTGATGACAGCAGTCCATCCTGAACCATTGAGCCAATCTCCAAGAGTTTTGAATGCAGCCATTTCTATGTGAAGACCTCCTAACATGATGACGAACTGTCTTTCACCAAATATGTCTGGTGGCCAATACCACTGAACTGCTTTTGCTAAAGCAAACAATGGCTGGTCCATGGCAATCACAGGTGTTTGTCCTGGGTTCAGATGCTGGGTAGCTGTTTTTACTAGAGTCATTGCATGTCTTATTAAAGTAGTGGGATGTGCATTCTCTGCAAGGAGAGGCAGTTTATCTTAGTAGCAGTCCGGTTGGTATCTACCTTTGATAGATGTTAGCTGTTATGTGAATGTACTGTTACGTTATTCAAGTTACCTGTACTACTTATGTTATGCTAGTTATGTTATAGAATTTATGTTACAATGATAACTCATACACACACACATACACACATGCGCGTGCATGCAAACACACTCACGTATATTTACTCTCACCCGCGCACGCTCACGTGCCCTCGAACACACACACACACACACACACACACACACACACACACACACACACACACACACACACATGTCTGATATTACTGTTTTGTGGAAGGAAGTTAAACTGAAGAACTAGGCAGCAGTCCAATGATGGAAGTTGGGATGTCATCTTGTTGTTGAGAAGATGCATGGTATGCAGCCCATGACAATTCATCATTACTGTTCACAGACCCTGTCTCCAGTGCAGCTAAGACATGCTTTATCCAGGTATACTCCTTTATGCAACTTTGAACCTCAGGACTCATGCTTGGCTGACAATGTCCAAAGAAGGAGAAACCAGCTGCTCTCTGTGTGGGTCAGGTACAGGAAAAACGTTGATGTTCTCTGATAGCAAAAAAGGAATGGTGTGATGTGGGCCATTTGCTTCATCACAATCATTAATAAGTGGTATCTGTTGCTGTTCACCATCATCACCAGTAACAATGTGCTGAACAAGAGAGATACTACTTCCATGAAAAGACTCTGATGATGTTGTTGAGGTGGGATTATGATCGATGTTGTCAACCATGCCAGCCACAAATAAACCCTTTCTCATATTGGTTGGTACAACTACTTTGTCATCTTCAAATCTTCTGCAAACTTTGTGTGCTATCTGAGATGAAACTGACAGTACCCTGTCATACAAGATGCTAAGTCCAAGATCAGAAAGAGTGTTAATAAGTTATTTCTTTCTTTCTGCAGGCAGCTTCAGTCCAAGGAAAATTGGTAGAGGTGTTTCTCTTCTTTGTTATGCCGCTGAAAGTTTGTTTTCTTTGCAGACTTTTGACAGTTGAAAGCAATCAGCTGAGAGACGGTGAGAACAGCTTGTCTTTGTAATTTCACTTAATGCTCTGATTGTTCCATAACATTTGGACCATCCAGGATAAAGCTCATTAGTGCTTTCAGTGAGGCTGGGACGGACTCTCCTTGACAACTGTCATCAAATGCACCCTTGAAATTCCCCTTCCTTTGAAATATGTCCTTCCTTATGATCTGGGCTGCTTTGACCAGCTGCAGAGCACCAGAATCAACATTGCATGCCTTTTTTAAAGCATTACCAAGATCTTTGTCAAAGACGAGGATGACTTCTCTCCCTTGGTTGGCACATTTACGATCTGGTATGGCTGCTTCAGTTTTTTCTCGCATGTGTGAAGAATGAACATTCTCATCCTTTAAACCAAACAGTGAGAGCTGAGAGGTATACAGACGATTTAGGGATGCCAAACTAAACACAGGGGCTGTGTGGAGGTCATCTCTAAAGCTTTCAATGTAAGCGACAACTTCAGCAAGTGCAATTGCATGAGCTGTTGATTTGCTTGTTGTCTCTTTTGCTTCTGGTGTCTGGTTTGCTGGGACACGTCTTTGGAATGCAGACAGCAGATAGACATTTATTGTGATAGTGACAATCACTTGCCACCATGTCTTTTAACAGCAAGTTTCTTAAGCAACTCCCCATCATTAAGTTGTTGAGCATGAGCACGAATTTTCACATCCAGAGATAAAGTAAGTGCTCAATGTAGCTCAGCTATGTCAGATGATCTATTGCAGAAGAAACATGTGACTTCTTTTCCTGTCTTGTCTGCCATGCAGCTAGATTCAGT
>CM060325.1:12945025-12955025 GCA_030674155.1 Stramonita haemastoma | reverse complement strand
AATAAGCACTAGAATAAGCACTCGTGTGCTTTTTCTTTTATCCAGTCCCGTGTGTATGCAGTTGTGTAAATATTGTCATCTGTTCCCACCGGCACACGATGGCCTACTCTTAGAAAAAGCGGAACAGGATTTAACCTATGCGCGAAAGACGTTTGGGGAGAGTGGAGTCAGCACTGATGTTAACTCCAGGGGAAAAATCCCCTCCAACGGGTTCTGACCACTAGGCTATCCCGTGGTGTACAGGATAGTAGTACAGTAACAGTGGTAGTGCTCAGTGGAACTGTGAGTAGTAAGGCTAGAGGGGGGTGTACAGGATTGATTGATTGATTTATTCTTTTATATCGAGGATAATGGGATAAGCACTTGTGCTTTTTACATCCGATCTCCTGTGTATGCAGTTGTGTAAATGATAATGATATGATAATCATCATCATCATCATAATCATAATAAATGAAATTTATATAGCGCTATATCTTGCAAAAACAAATCAAAGCGCTTGCATTCAACCAATTCTTGCGCATGCAGCCAACAACAATTTAGATTTTTAACGAAGTCAATGTACACACACACACACACGCACGCGCGCGCGCGCACACACACACACACACACACACATGCACAATACAAGAGAGGGGAGATAGGGGGAGAAAGAGAGGGAGGGGAGGGGAGAGAGAGAGAGGCAGGCTTGACATGTACTGTAGTCAACCACGTCATGCCTATGCCACAGAACTGTTTACCTTATTTTCTTCAAGTTGCTGCTGGAAGCTCAGCAAAAAGTACCAGCTGCATCATTTTCAGTTCTTCAACGTTCAAATGGAGCATTGCATGCTCTTTTCCTGGGTCCATTTGGATTCAAGCACAGATCTATAGCTGTGCTGCTCAGCTTCAATACAAGTGACACACAAGAACTGACAAGGGCAGGGTAGTGTGTGGTTTTCATTCATTAAGCAGGCAGGAGATTGTGCAACCTTAATTAATCGTATTAGCCTCGTAGCTGCCGCCTCTTAACAGCACCTGCTGCTAGATTCCGATGCGGCTGTAGCCGGCCGTTTATCCTGACCACGTAGGCAGTACTTTTCCATCACACACATAGGCCTATTATATCTCGTGGTTCCCACACAATGTGTCTGAAATTTGGTGGGGCGATGCAGGGAAGGTTTCAGATGGTGCCAGTGATAAATTTAGACCACTAATACGTGTGTACTTGGGAGGGAAGGAAGAAAGCATAGGTGGTGGGTGATAGAAACGCCTTTGGCTCGTAGCGCGTGACGAAAAAAAATGGCATCTTCGTTGGTAGCAGACGACTCATCTAACTAACTAGACAATAAAATGAACGCGTTTGCATTGGAAGTAGAAAAATTTCAATGATAAATGTTTAGTGAGTCAGAAGTAAGAAGCTGACGAGGGAGAAGAGAAAGGAAATAACGCAGTTAGAGAGAATAACCCTGGCTACAGTACACGACACATTCCTCCTGCAAGCGCGGTGACCTGTGCTACCCACACCACTGTGGAGAAATTTGGGGGGGGGGGGGGGGGGGGGGGGGGGGGGGGGGGGGTCCGCAGCATAAACGCCAGAAAATGTGACACCTTTTGACTATTTTCTAGTTATTACCACACTTTTCATTTAAAACTCAAGGGACAGATTTGCTGATGACGAAAATAGCAAGAAGGAAAAGAAAATGGGTCTCCAGTCTGCCAAGGTGCCACAGGTGACAGTGATAGGTAGGCCTACACCCCCGACACATCCACATTCTGTGCTTTCTGTGATGTGATGTGTCCCTGTGTCATCACTGTGACTACTTTAAAGGCTATCACAATTAACATTTTGTAGAATTACAGAAGTTCTGTGTTGTTTCATATTTGTCACACCTGTGTGGTGACACTGGTGACAATGTTTCTGTGCACTTAACAAACATGTGGTAAGACATAGACATCTGAAATGCAGGATACATGTCAGATATTGATTGAATATGCCTTGTTTTCAAAAGACAAAAAAAACCCCAGCTAAACAAAAAGTATGTCTCATCAAGACATATAAAACATCAGGTGTTATGAGGACATTGTGTGACACATCCTTGAAGTACATATGCACACAGACATTAACAAACACGTTAGCTAGGCATCAGTTCTTTATTCAACACTTACATGTATGAATTTTTGTCTATTCCATACATATTTTGCTGGCTTATTGTATACAACATACTTTTACCTGTGATTGGTGACAAATAAGGTGACAATGACACGACATTTTGTGACCAGGTTTGCAGCAGTGACCTTGTACTGACATTTGATCTAAAGAATGCCATGAAGCTGAGAAGGAACACTAAATTAAAATTAGATCTGGATCTAAATTTAGAATATATAAAAAAAGATACCTTTGACGTCACTAATATTTGGTGGTTTTTGCAAAAGGAGTGTAGAGTTAAAATAATGGAAAGGAGAGAGCGAGTTTGTGCTTTAGCATTCCTCAGTAGGCGTCTGTTACCGCCATTATGACATGATGCCCATAGTGTGTTTTGGGGAGAAAAAAAAAAAAAGAAAGTTGACTTGAGTGGTGGGACAATGTCGGGTTGCAGGGGGATGGAGGGTTCCAGAAGGGGTCAATCCAAGGTTATCAGGTGAAGGCTGCATGGCCGCCAGTGTCTGTTGTTTGGAGCAGAAGCTTGGTTGTGTCGTGGTTTGGTTTTTTTGTTTGTTTGTTTGTTTTGTTTTTTTGAAGTGGTATTGTTCCAGGTGAGTGGTGCTGTTTTGGGTGTCTGTGTGTCGGCAAGGTTTTTAGCCTTGCCTTGGTTTTTGTGCTCAAGTCAGCTGTGATTGATTAATTCTCTGGCCTTGGGGGGAGTGAGGTGAGGTCTGTTTAAGATGTGAAAGGGGAGTTGTCTTTGTACAGCAGTGTAGAGGTTTAGTTTGTCAGAGGGGAGTTGTCTTTGTACAGCAGTGTAGAGGTTTAGTTTGTCAGAGGGGAGTTCTTTGTACAGCAGTGTAGAGGTTTAGTTTGTCAGAGGGGAGTTGTCTTTGTACAGCAGTGTAGAGGTTTAGTTTGTCAGAGGGGAGTTGTCTTTGTACAGCAGTGTAGAGGTTTAGTTTGTCAGAGGGGAGTTCTTTGTACAGCAGTGTAGAGGTTTAGTTTGTCAGAGGGGAGTTGTCTTTGTACAGCAGTGTAGAGGTTTAGTTTGTCAGAGGGGAGTTGTCTTTGTACAGCAGTGAAGAGGTTTAGTTTGTCAGAGGGGAAGTTGTCTTTGTACAGTGTAGAGGTTTAGTTTGTCAGAGGGGAGTTGTCTTTGTACAGCAGTGAAGAGGTTTAGTTTGTCAGAGGGAAGTTGTCTTTGTACAGCAGTGAAGAGGTTTAGTTTGTCAGAGGGAAGTTGTCTTTGTACAGCAGTGTAGAGGTTTAGTTTGTCACTGCAGCTTCCAGTGCTCCTAGGGTAGAAGGGTGTGCCCTAGTTAGTATGTGGGGGTCAGTTTGTCTGAGGTGTGTTTCTGTTGATGCTGTTAGCTTTGTGCAAGCAGAGGAGTTGACAGCTGCTGTTTGTTTTGTGGTGTTTCCAGTTGTCCAGTGGGGGTCAGATCTTATTTATTTATTTATTTTATTCATTTATTCTTTTATATTGAGGATATTGGAATAAGCACTCATGTGCTTTTTTTTTTTTTACATCCAGTCCCCATGTGTATGCAGTTTTTGTAAATCATGTCATCTGTTCCCACCACCGGCACACGATGGCCTACTCTTACGAAAAGCGGAACAGGATTTAACGTGTGCGCATGATATTCTGCGTGCGTTCACACACGGGGGCCCCTCGGTTTATTATAGTCTCATCGGAAGGTTGTGTGTGATGCTGTTAGTTGTGTGTGATGCTGTTAGTTGTGTGTGATGCTGTTAGCTTTGTGCAAGCAGAGGAGTTGACAGCTGCTGTTTGTTTTGTAGTGTGTAGTGTTGTCCAGTGTGGGTCAGATCTGTGTGTTAGCTGTGCTGTTGTTTTGTAGTGTTTAGTGTTGTCCAGTGTGGAGCAGATCTGTGTGTTAGCTGTGCTGTTCTGTAGTGTGTAGTGTTGTCCAGTGTGGAGCAGATCTGTGTGTGTTAGCTGTGCTGTTCTATAGTGTTTAGTGTTGTCCAGTGTGGAGCAGATCTGTGTGTTAGCTGTGCTGTTCTGTAGTGTGTAGTGTTGTCCAGTGTGGGTCAGATCTGTGTGAGTTAGCTGTGCTGTTCTGTAGTGTTTAGTGTTGTCCATTGTGGGTCAGATCTGTGTGTGTTAGCTGTGCTGTTGTTTTGTAGTGTGTAGTGTTGTCCAGTGTGGGTCAGATCTGTGTGTTAGCTGTGCTGTTGTTCTGTAGTGTTTAGTGTTGTCCATTGTGGGTCAGATCTGTGTGTGTTAGCTGTGCTGTTCTATAGTGTTTAGTGTTGTCCAGTGTGGGTCAGATCTGTGTGTGTTAGCTGTGCTGTTGTTCTGTAGTGTGTAGTGTTGTCCATTGTGGGTCAGATCTGTGTGTGTTAGCTGTGCTGTTCTATAGTGTTTAGTGTTGTCCAGTGTGGAGCAGATCTGTGTGTTAGCTGTGCTGTTGTTCTGTAGTGTGTAGTGTTGTCCATTGTGGGTCAGATCTGTGTGTGTTAGCTGTGCTGTTCTGTAGTGTTTAGTGTTGTCCAGTGTGGGTCAGATCTGTGTGAGTTAGCTGTGCTGTTCTATAGTGTGTAGTGTTGTCCAGTGTGGAGCAGATCTGTGTGTGTTAGCTGTGCTGTTTGTTCTATAGTGTTTAGTGTTGTCCAGTGTGGGTCAGATCTGTGTGAGTTAGCTGTGCTGTTCTGTAGTGTTTAGTGTTGTCCAGTGTGGAGCAGATCTGTGTGTGTTAGCTGTGCTGTTTGTTCTATAGTGTTTAGTGTTGTCCAGTGTGGGTCAGATCTCTGTGTGTTAGCTGTGCTGTTCTATAGTGTTTAGTGTTGTCCAGTGTGGGTCAGATCTGTGTTAGCTAGCTGTGTGCCAGGGGCCAGTCTTCCAGGTGGAGTGACCGCTGTGGAGGGGTCAGTTTGTCTGGCCCCTTACATGCTGGTGACTTTGTAGTCCTGAGTCTTCAGGTAACACCAAGGTCTTTGTTTCTGTGTGATGAAGCTGTTTTGCCTTGGGCCACTCCTGGGAGGGGGAGTTGACAGCTGTTGTTTTGTGGTGTCTGTGACTGTGTGTCTCTGTAACAGTCTGTCAGCTATTTAATTTACAAGCTGTTGAAGAGAGGAGGAGGGGGAGTTGACAGCTGTTGTTTTGTGGTGTCTGTGACTGTGTGTGTCTCTGTAACAGTCTGTCAGCTATTTATTTACAAGCTGTTGAAGAGAGGAGGGAGGGGGAGTTGACAGCTGTTGTTTTGTGGTGTCTCAGTGACTGTGTGTCTATGTCGCAGTCTGTCAGCTATTTGATTTACAAGCTGTTGAGGAGTGGAGGGAGGGGGAGTTGACAGCTGTTGTTTTGTGGTGTCTCAGTGATTGTGTGTCTAACAGTCAGCTATTTACAAGGGGGACGGGATAGCCTAGTGGTCAGAACATTGCGCACGCAATTTGACGACCTGGGTTCGATTCCCGTTCGAGGAGATTTTTCTCCTGGAGTTAACATCAGTGCTGACTCCACTCTCCCCCAAAGTCATTCGGATGAGACTAAAAACCGAGGCCCCATGTACGAACGCACGCCGAACATCTTGCACAAATGTTAAATCCTGTTCCACTTTTCGTAAGAGTAGGCCATTGTGTGCCAGTGGGAACAGATGATATTTACAAAACTGCATACACACGGGGACTGGATGTAAAAAAGCACACGAGTGCTTATGCCATTATCCTCGATATAAAAGTATAAAATACATTTTTAAAAACTTTGAAAAGCTCCTGAAGAGACGAGGGGGAGTTGACATCTGTTGTGGTGTTCTAGTGGTGTTCTAGTGATGTTCTCTATTCCTTGTCATAGTGCTGTTTCCCTTGTGCCACTCGTCATAGGAGGAGTTGACAGCTGTTATTATTTTGTTGTTTGAGTGATGTTCAGTGGTTTTGTAGTTATTTTGTCGTGTTTCGGTGATGTTCATTTGTTTTGTAGTTACTGTTTTGTTGTGTTGCAGTGATGTTCAGTGGTTTTGTAGTTACTGTTTTGTCGTGTTGCAGTAATGTTCAGTGGTTTTGTAGTTACTGTTTTGTTGTGTTGCAGTGATGTTCAGTGGTTTTGTAGTTACTGTTTTGTTGTGTTGCAGTGATGTTCAGTGGTTTTGTAGTTACTGTTTCGTCGTGTTGCAGTGATGTTGTTGCAGTGATGTTCAGTTGTTTTGTAGTTACTGTTTTGTCATGTTGCAGTGATGTTGTTGCAGTCATGGTCAGTGGTTTTGTAGTTACTGTTTTGTTGTGTTGCAGTGATGTTGTTGCAGTGATGTTCAGTGGTTTTGTAGTTACTGTTTTGTTGTGTTGCAGTCATGGTCAGTGGTTTTGTAGTTACTGTTTTGTTGTGTTGCAGTGATGGTCAGTGGTTTTGTAGTTACTGTTTTGTCATGTTGCAGTGATGTTCAGTGGTTTTGTAGTTACTGTTTTGTCGTGTTTCAGTGATGTTCATTTGTTTTGTAGTTACTGCTTTGTCGTGTTGCAGTAATGTTCAGTGGTTTTGTAGTTACAGTTTTGTCGTGTTGCAGTAATGTTCAGTGGTTTTGTAGTTTTGTTGTGTTGCAGTGATGTTGTTGCAGTGATGGTCAGTGGTTTTGTAGTTACTGTTTTGTCGTGTTGCAGTGATGTTGTTGCAGTGATGTTCAGTGGTTTTGTAGTTACTGTTTTGTCGTGTTGCAGTGATGGTCAGTGGTTTTGTAGTTACTGTTTTGTTGTGTTGCAGTGATGTTCAGTGGTTTTGTAGTTACTGTTTTGTCGTGTTGCAGTGATGTTCAGTGGTTTTGTAGTTACTGTTTTGTCGTGTTGCAGTGATGTTCAGTGGTTTTGTAGTTACTGTTTTGTCGTGTTGCAGTGATGTTGTTGCAGTGATGTTCAGTGGTTTTTTTGTTACTGTTTTGTCGTGTTGCAGTGATGTTGCAGGGATGTTCAGTGATTTTGTAGTTACTGTTTTGTCGTGTTGCAGTGATGTTGTTGCAGTGATGTTCAGTGGTTTTGTAGTTACTGTTTTGTCGTGTTGCAGTGATGTTCAGTGGTTTTGTAGTTACTGTTTTGTCGTGTTGCAGTGATGTTGTTGCAGTGATGTTCGGTGGTTTTGTAGTTATTACTGTTTTGTCGTGTTGCAGTGATGTTCAGTGGTTTTGTAGTTACTGTTTTGTTGTGTTGCAGTGATGTTCAGTGGTTTTGTAGTTACTTTTTTGTCGTTTTTCAGTGATGTTGTTGCAGTGATGTTCAGTGGTTTTGTAGTTACTGTTTTGTCGTGTTGCAGTGATGTTGTTGCAGTGATGGTCAGTGGTTTTGTAGTTACTGTTTTGTCGTGTTGCAGTGATGGTCAGTGGTTTTGTAGTTACTGTTTTGTCATGTTGCAGTGATGTTGTTGCAGTGATGTTCAGTGGTTTTGTAGTTACTGTTTCGTCGTGTTGCAGTGATGTTGTTGCAGTGATGTTCAGTGGTTTTGTAGTTACTGTTTTGTCATGTTGCAGTGATGTTGTTGCAGTGATGGTCAGTGGTTTTGTAGTTACTGTTTCGTCGTGTTGCAGTGATGTTGTTGCAGTGATGGTCAGTGGTTTTGTAGTTACTGTTTTGTCGTGTTGCAGTGATGTTGTTGCAGTGATGTTCAGTGGTTTTGTAGTTACTGTTTTGTTGTGTTGCAGTGATGTTCAGTGGTTTTTTAGTTACTGTTTTGTCGTGTTGCAGTGATGTTCAGTGGTTTTGTAGTTACTGTTTTGTCATGTTGCAGTGATGTTGTTGCAGTGATGGTCAGTGGTTTTGTAGTTACTGTTTCGTCGTGTTGCAGTGATGTTGTTGCAGTGATGTTCAGTTGTTTTGTAGTTACTGTTTTGTCGTGTTGCAGTGATGTTCAGTGGTTTTGTAGTTACTGTTTTGTCATGTTGCAGTGATGTTCAGTGGTTTTGTAGTTATTACTGTTTTGTCATGTTACAGTGATGTTCAGTGGTTTTGTAGTTACTGTTTTGTCGTGTTTCAGTGATGTTCATTTGTTTTGTAGTTACTGCTTTGTCGTGTTGCAGTAATGTTCAGTGGTTTTGTAGTTTTGTTGTGTTGCAGTGATGTTGTTGCAGTGATGGTCGGTGGTTTTGTAGTTACTGTTTTGTCGTGTTGCAGTGATGTTCAGTGGTTTTGTAGTTACTGTTTTGTCGTGTTGCAGTGATGTTCAGTGGTTTTGTAGTTACTGTTTTGTTGTGTTGCAGTGATGTTCATTTGTTTTGTAGTTACTGTTTTGTCGTGTTGCAGTGATGGTCAGTGGTTTTGTAGTTACTGTTTTGTTTGTGTTGCAGTGATGTTCAGTGGTTTTGTAGTTACTGTTTTGTCGTGTTGCAGTGATGTTCAGTGGTTTTGTAGTTACTGTTGTGTTGCAGTGATGTTCAGTGGTTTTGTAGTTACTGTTTTGTTGTGTTGCAGTGATGTTCAGTGGTTTTGTAGTTACTGTTTTGTTGTGTTGCAGTGATGTTCAGTGGTTTTGTAGTTACTGTTGTGTTGCAGTGATGTTCAGTGGTTTTGTAGTTACTGTTTTGTTGTGTTGCAGTGATGTTCAGTGGTTTTGTAGTTACTGTTTTGTCGTGTTTCAGTGATGTTCATTTGTTTTGTAGTTACTGTTTTGTCATGTTGCAGTGATGTTCAGTGGTTTTGTAGTTACTGTTTTGTTGTGTCGCAGTGATGTTGTTGCAGTAATGTTCAGTGGTTTTGTAGTTACAGTTTTGTCATGTTGCAGTGATGTTGTTGCAGTAATGTTCAGTGGTTTTGTAGTTACAGTTTTGTCATGTTGCAGTGATGTTGTTGCAGTGATGTTCAGTGGTTTTGTAGTTACTGTTTTGTCATGTTGCAGTGATGTTGTTGCAGTGATGTTCAGTGGTTTTGTAGTTACTGTTTTGTCGTGTTTCAGTGATGTTCATTTGTTTTGTAGTTACTGTTTTGTCATGTTGCAGTGATGTTGTTGCAGTAATGTTCAGTGGTTTTGTAGTTACAGTTTTGTCATGTTGCAGTGATGTTGTTGCAGTGATGTTCAATGGTTTTGTAGTTACTGTTTTGTCATGTTGCAGTGATGTTGTTGCAGTGATGTTCAGTGGTTTTGTAGTCACTGTTTTGTCATGTTGCAGTGATGTTCAGTGGTTTTGTAGTTACTGTTTTGTCGTGTTTCAGTGATGTTCAGTGGTGTTTTATATATGTGACGCTCCACCACATAATGAGTCTCATTGCACCAGAGGTCAAATTTAAGTTATTGATCCTTCAGATCTCTGAACACCATTGCAGCTATGATGGTATAGCTGTGGTATACCTGATGGTTACCTGTTTGGTTACTGAGATGTACTGTCACACACCTCATTTTTTAAAAATACATAGCACACCAGTCAAAACTGAAGGGTACAGTTGTGATGTAGAATCAGCTATGAGTGCAAGTGTGGCATTAGACTGGCTGTGAAAGTCTTTGTTTCTGTACTGTATGTAGAATCAGCTATGAGTGCAAGTGTGGCATTAGATGGGCTGTGAAAACCTTTGTTTCTGTACTGTATGTAGAATCAGCTATGAGTGCAAGTGTGGCATTAGACTGGCTGTGAAAACCTTTGTTTCTGTACTGTATGTAGAATCAGCTATGAGTGCAAGTGTGGCATTAGATGGGCTGTGAAAACCTTTGTTTCTGTACTGTATGTAGAATCAGCAATGAGTGCAAGTGTCGCATTAGATGGGCTGTGAAAACCTTTGTTTCTGTACTGTATGTAGAATCAGCTATGAGTGCAAGTGTCGCATTAGACTGGCTGTGAAAGCCTTTGTTTTTGTACTGTATGTAGAATCAGCTATGAGTGCAAGTGTCGCATTAGACTGGCTGTGAAAACCTTTGTTTCTGTACTGTGCTTAGAGAAGGAATGGCA
>CM060325.1:12935025-12937525 GCA_030674155.1 Stramonita haemastoma | reverse complement strand
CTATTCCGTTAGGCATGCATGTGTGTGTACGCTTTTGTGGGCTACTATTCCGTTAGGCATGCGTGTGTGTGTACGCATTTGTGGGCTACTATTCCGTTAGGCATGCATGTGTGTGTACGCTTTTGTGGGCTACTATTCCGTTAGGCATGCATGTGTGTGTACGCATTTGTGGGCTACTATTCCGTTAGGCATGCATGTGTGTGTGTACGCATTTGTGTGTGCGTGAGCATGCGCCTCTAGTTTAAATGTGGATTTGACCGGTGTCAGAAAGTGGACAGGTTTGAATCCACTGCCTATGGATGTGTGTTCAGTCCCAGTCCATAGTCTGTAGCAGCCTGCTGTGTAAACAGGCAGGCAGGCAGGCAGGCAGGCAGGCAGGCAGGCAGGCAGGCAGGCAGGCAGGCTGGCAGGCAGGCAGGCAGGCAGGCAGGCAGGCAGGCAGGCTGGCTGGCTGGCTGTCAGTGTTGTATTACTGTGTCTTTGCTTTTGACGGGATGGATGAAAGCACTGCAGCCCCTTTGACGTACTGACTTTTGAAAATTTATATTTATCTATTTTATTCATTTATATAGAGGATAATGGGATAAGCACTCGTGTGCTTTTTTTTCATCCAGTCCCCGTGTGTATGCAGTTGTGTAAATATTGTCATCTGTTCCCCACCGGCACACAATGGCCTACTCTTAAGAAAAGCAGAACAGGATTTAACGTGTGCGCAGCAAGATGTTCTGCGTGCATTCAAAGCACACGGGGGCCTCAGTTTACAGTCTCACCCGAAAGACTTTTTGGGAGAGTGGAGTCAGCACTGATGTTAACTCCAGGGGAAAAATCCCCTCCAACGGAAATCGAACTCGGGATGTCAAATTGCGATCCAATCCAATCCAATGATGTTGCTTAGAGCCCCGCCGACCGCACAGGCCATATCGGGGCTATCACCTTGTCACGTTTTAAAACGTGTATTAAAAGTTTGCAACTATGTACAGTTTAAAACGGGGTATAAAACCAGCTCAACTGTCCTTGCTTGTATCGACGCCCTGGTCAACCATAGGGTCAGCCCAGGACGGCCACCGCGTTGTGGGAAAACCCCCACATCGATCACCCATGAAATGAGATAAAACCAAAACCAGAATCCTTAAAACGACCCTGTCCTTACATTCCAACTCTACCACTTTCACTCCTATCATTGCGAGCGCAATGTTCTGACCACTAGGCTGTATCCCTGTCCCCTGACTGACAGACCTCTGTACTGTGTGCAGGCACAGGCTGGTGCCCTGTCCTCCTCTCCTGCTGCCCCTGTGACATACTGATGCACTGACAGACTGACTGACCTCTGTATGTACTGTGTGCAGGCACAGACACTGCAGCCCCTGTGACATACTAATGTACTGACAGACTGACTGACATACTCTGTACGTACTGACAGACTGACTGACCTCTGTATGCACTGACAGACTGACTGACCTCTGTATGTACTGTGTGCAGGCACAGACACTGCAGCCCCTGTGACATAGGTACTGACAGACTGACTGACCTCTGTATGCACTGACAGACTGACTGACCTACTCTGTATGTCCTGTGTGTGTGCAGGCACCGGCTGGTGCCCTGCCCTCCCTCCCTGCTGCCCAGGCCCCAATTGCTGCTTCCCCTGTTCCGGTGGCGGTTTCAACACCCAAAACGAAGCACACTCCCCCACCGGGCAGGGAGAAGCAGCGGCTGTGGGCAGCAGCTCAAGAGGTGTCCTCCATTGAGAGGATGGAGGTTGAGCCGGCAGCACAGGCAGCACAGGCAGCAGCACAGTCAGCAGCACAGTCGCAGGTCAGTGAAGTAACTGGTCTATTTATTTTGTATTTATTTTTATTTATGTATACCACTTGATGTCTGTCACAGCAGATTTCTCTGCGTGTGAAGTTCGGGCTGCTTTCTCTCTTTCTCTTTCTCTCTCTCTCTCCCTGGGGAGAGAGCGCATCGCCACAAGTGTAGCTCCTACCCTTTTTTTTTTTCCCCCCCTCAGGGATGGTGTCTTTAAACACAACACCTGTATGCATGCTGTTTTTTGTTTTTGGTAGCTGTTTTTGTTTTTTTGTCATCCGCTCCTACTGGCACACGATGGCCCACTCTTCCGAAAGGTGGAACGAGGTTTTAATGTGTGCGCAAGATGTTGTGTGCGCGTTCGCACATGGGGCCTCGGTTTATAGTCTCATCCGAATGACTTTGACATTCAGTTTGATTTTTTTCGTCGAACTGGAAAGAAAGGGCAAGGCTGGGAATCGAACCCTGAACCTCATGATTTACTTGTTGGCAGGCAAACGTCTTAACCATCCTGCCACCTTCCTTCCTCCTGCTCATGCATGTGTGTTGTGTGTGTGTGTGCATGCGTGTGTGCATGTGCGTGCTTGTGTGTGTGTGTGTGTGTTTTAGTAATGGATACCACAACTGTTTTGGACTGAAGTGTGTAAAGAAATGGGAATCAGTAGTCTGTTGGTGTGTGGCCTGGGGTGGTTGG
>CM060325.1:12880350-12929925 GCA_030674155.1 Stramonita haemastoma | reverse complement strand
TTTTTGTTTGTTTGTTTGTTTTCAGCCTGATGTAGTGAGAGATGAGAGTGGAACTCCTGTATCTGTGCTGATTCAGTCTGTAGTCAGAGAATGAGAGTGGAACTCCTGTATCTGTGCTGATTTCAGCCTGTAGTCAGAGAATGAGAGTGGAACTCCTGTATCTGTGCTGATATCAACCTGTAGTCAGAGAATAATCTTGTCTCTCTCTGTATCTGTGCTGATATGGATTTGTAGTCCGAACATGACAATGGTTTGTCTGTTGCTCAGCATGGCAGAGGTCAGTCAGGTCAGTTAGAACAGACCTGCAGGGACAGGACTGGACTGGAGAAAGAAAGCACAAAGCACACGCACCATCTGTCAATCCAGCTTTTTCTTAGGAGTGTTATGTTGAACCCCATCTCTGCGCTTGGGATTCTTGTTTTCATTTGCTGTGTTAAGTCCATTCTTCACTTGTCTGTAAACCACAGGCCAAGTTAGTGTTGGCAGTGTTTAGAAGTGTGAGCGCCTTTCCTAAATATCTGTTTTTTTTCGAATACGAGTAAGATGGACCCTTCCTTGTGTGGCTAGAGCAGTTCTGGTTTGAAGTCCGTCTCTTTGTTACACCAGGCTTGAGCTGACTGTATAATAACCCCAGGTATGGAAGAGAATAACAACATGTTCATTCATAGAGTGTAGCCTTTATTTGATTAAAAGAAACAAAGCATTAAAACTGAACACCCCTCCCCCCCCCCCCCCCCCCCCCCCAAAACTGTAACACTGAACACAACTGTCAATGTCTCAAACATCATCATTCATTCACTGTCACCTTTATTCACTGTCACACTAACACAACTGTCAGTGTCTCAAACATTCATTCACTGTCACACTCAGCACAACTGTCAATGTCACAAACATCATCATTCATTCACTGTCACACTGAACACAAACTGTCAATGTCACAAACAATATTTATTCACTGTCCCCTGCCCAAATGTAACACAAAAAATTTTTTGGTCCAATGTCAATCAAACATATATTTATTCACTGTCACACTGAACACAACTGTCAATGTCACAAACAATATTATTCACTGTCACACTGAACACAACTGTCAATGTCTCAAACATCATCATTCATTCACTGTCACACTCAAAAACCAACTTTTTGTTTGGTTTGGTTTTTTACAAAGGAAATTGAAACTTGAACTTTTTGATGATGAAGACTTTTCATCTGTTCATCGGTCGTCAATGCTAGGTGACTGGACACTTCTGTATGCCATGCGTGACACAGAAGCATCGACAAAAAGTCTGTTGCTAGCACTCAGGGGTCGTACAGGGTGGGTAGATCCTCCCAGTACTTGTCCAGTCGGTTGTATTGTAGGAACATGGTTTGGGCTTTACATGGATGAATCAGGGTGGAGGTGATGATTGTATTGTAGGAACATGGTTTGGGCTTTACATGGATGAATCAGGGGTGGAGGTGATGATTGTATTGTATGGAACATGGTTTGGGCTTTACATGGATGAATCAGGGTGGAGGTGATGATGTTTTTGTAGGACTGGTTTGGGTTTACTGGATGAATCGGGTTGGAGGATGGATGTGTTTGTAGAACCATGGTTTGGTTTACATGATGAATCAGGTGAGGTGATGATTTTTGTAGACATGGTTGGGCTTCATGGATGTTCGGGTGAGGTGATGATTGTAGTTGTAGGAACTGGTTGTTAATAGCATAATGTGGATGATTGAGATTTTGTGCATTTTCACATTTTTTGTGGTGGCAGGGATGGGGGGGGATGGGTTGCATTTTCTAAAGGTTATTCTGGTGGCAATCTCGGACGTGTGTATGTATAGCAAACAGACAACATTGAGATTTGGCATTTCTCATCTTTTTTGGGGGGGGGGGGGGGGGGGGGGGGGGGGGGGGGGCTTTATTCCAAAGTATATCTGTGCAACTGGACTGGTAGTATGTGATAGCAACGAGAACAACATTGAGATTTGGCATTTCTGATATTTTTGTGCATTATTTTCATGATAGAAAAAGTAGTTGACTGCAATTGGACATGTCCACTATGCCCAGTCACCAGAAAATGAAGTGCTTTGTTTTTTTGGTTCTTGTGTGTTGTGGATGAAGCGATCTCAGAAAACGAGTCATTCCGTACAAATCGGGTCAGGTCAGGTCAGTAGGTCAGAGATGTCGGTCCTCTGCCACTGGTAAACCATGGAAGCCAGTGCCACCTGTGTCATGTGGGGAGACAACCCAACCCAAAAATCCCACCTGGATCGGGATGGGCTCCGCCAGGTTGGTTCTGTGCCCAGAACAGGACCCCCTTGGTCTGAAAGTAGCCCCCTTGGTCTGTAGACCCCGTATTGAATATTAATTAAAGCGAGAGGCCTTTATTTATCCATACTATTTTGGAATATTGGAGACTGTTAGACTTTCTCTGTGAACAATGAATATTCGTGCTAGTGAATACAGTGGACTCCCTCTCAAGTCAGGCTATTGAATACTCTATTAAAGTGAGAGGCCTTTAGGGATATTATTTTGGATTATTGAAGACTGTTAGACTTTCTCTGTGAACAATGAAATGAGTGACCACTGTGGAAGACCCAGTACATTGGTGACTACGGTGTGAAGAAGAGAGGTTTTTAATGGACCTTTTTAAGGGTTAGTTTTTATTTCCATTTTTAATGGACCGTTTTAAGGGGTAGTTTTTATTTCCATCAGCTCGGGGGTGGGGGTGTGGGACGTGTGTGTGTGTGCACGCGTGCTTAGACCCATTTGCAAATATTTAGACAGGTAGGTAGGTGGGTAGATACATAGGTAGGTAGTAGATAGGTAGGTAGATACATTGGTAGGTAGGTAGATAGGTAGGTACCTAGGTATGGAGGTAGGTAGATACATAGGTAGGTAGTTAGATACGTAGGTAGGTAGGTAGGTAGGTAGATACATAGGTAGGTAGGTTAGTTAGATATGTAGGTAGGTAGGTAGGTACGTAGGTAGGTAGGTAGGTAGGTAGATACATAGGTAGGTAGGCTAAAATGCATTTGGGTGTATGTATACGTGCACGTGTGTGTATGCGTGTGTATACGATGCATGCATGTGTGTGTGTGTGTGCGTGGGTGTGTTTGTTTGTGCATGCGTGGGTGTGTGGGTGTGTTTATGTGTGGGTGTGAGCATGTGTTTGTGTGGGTGTGTGCAAGTGTATGCATGTGTGTGTGTGTGCATGTGTGTGTGCATGCATGTCTGTCTGTGTGCATGTGTGTCTGCGGCATGGTGTGGTAACTGAGAGTGAGTGGGGTAGTGTAGACACTGCTGCTGCTTGTCTGCTGTGGGACCTGAAGGCCCTTGGGCCAGATTCTCCCACCCCAGACCTGCAGCTTGCTAGTGTCTTGTGTTGTCTCGTCTTGTTTCGTCTTGTTTCGTCTTGTATGTAGGCACTGCTGCTTGTCTGTGTGGGAGGGGAAGGCCCCTGGCGTGGGCTGATACCCCGTAAGCCGGCCCCTCCCCCACAGACAAGCAGTAGTGTCTTATGTGTGGTGCTACTGCTTGGCCTGTGTGGAAATGTGAAGCCCCGACATGGGCTGATGATCTTTCCACACAGACAAGCAGCTTAGCACCTGTGTCGTCTTGTGTGGCACTAGTGCTGCTTGTCTGTGTGGGGCGTGAGGGCCGCTGGCGTGGGGTGATACCTCGCAAGCCGGATCCTTCCACACAGACAAGCAGCTTTAGTGCCTTGTGGGGGGGAAGGGGAGGGGGTGAGTGAGTGAGTGAGTGAGTATGGGGATGAATGGGTAGTTGGATTTATACGTTTTATTCTGTATATAGCTGTCACAGTTTAAAAAAAAAAAAAAAAATAAATAAAAAAAAATAAATTGTTCAGAGTTGGAAAAGAACTGGTTTTCTACCCGTTTTAATCTGTATATAGTAGTGGTTTGAAAGTAGGTTTTATACCTCTGTTTTAATGTGCATAGAGTGGCACAGTTTACAAGGTTTTATACCCGTTTTATACCCGTTTACTGTGTATAGTTGCACAGTTTGAAAGTAGTTGTTTTAATCCCTGTTTTAATCTGAATATAGTAGCAGTTTTACCTATTTAAAATGGTGACGGCCTTCATATGGCATGTGGTCAGTGGGGTTGTAAACAAGATTGGATTGGATTTACATAGAACATAGATTGGATTGGATTTACATAGAACATAGATTGGATTGGATTTACATAGAACACAGATTGGATTGGATCGAAATAGAACATAGATTGGATTGGATCAAAATAGAACATAGATTGGATTGGATCGAAATAGAACATAGTAGCAACAGATAAAGAGGTTTAACTACAGGGGAAGATTCTAGGTGGGAAAGAAGTGTGTCTTGAGGTTGGATTTGAAAGTATCAGATGTAAGCTTTTGATGAAGCATGTCATAATTTGCCATGGCATTGTGTGCCCACATGTAGTGATGGTGTTCATTCTTTCTGGAAAATTCCTTCTGACGTAAGGCAGAACTGAATCCCATGGCCAGTGCCTTTCTCTTTCCAGGCCTCTTCTTCCTTCCCCACATGCCCCCCCCCCCCCCCTGTCTTTCTGCATTCTTCCTGCTGCTTTTCTTCTGTCCTTCGTCTTCTTGCAAATCTCCTCTCTGTTTCCCTCTCCTTCATTAAGCAGCCAGTGCTAGTTTGCCAGTGCCTGTATTTGGTTTTTCATTCTTGTCTTGTGTGTGTGTGTGTGTGTGTGTGTGTGTGTGTGTGTGTGTTGTGTGTGGTGTGTGTTTGAAACACATTCACTTGAATCTTTTTTATTTTTTATTATTATTTATTATTATATTTATTATTATTATTATTATTATTCCTTTATCTAACATTTCTGTTGTTAAACAAACACCTCAGGCTTTTGTGTTCACAAGATTAGGCATTATACATTTTTTTTTGGTTATTATTACTATCATTATTATTATTATTGAGTATTTAGACTTAAGTTTAAAGAAACATGCTGTAGTTCAGTGGTGTGTAGTCTTTAGCACTGTGTGTGCCTGGAGTCAGTGAGCAGTGTGAGGAGGATGGAGATTTTCTGGGAATGGAAGGGAACCTAGGGGGCTGTAGCGTTAGCCACCACCTGAGCTTGTAGCAGTGACCAACTGGTGATGTGTGATTGTGACAGAGTAAGCAACTAGGTATGTGTTATTGTGTCAGAGTAAGCAACAAGTTATTGTGTGATTGTGTCAGAGAAAGCAACGTGTTGTGTGTGATTGTGCTGGAGTTCTGTGTGTGTGTGTGGTTCAGTGAGTGTAGAATTCACCCCCCCCCCCCCCCCCCCCCCCCTAAATCTTGAGTCAGTGACCAACAGTGTATGTGTGATTGTGTCTGAGTTCTCTGTTTATGCAGTTCAGAGAGTCTGTAGTGTGTGCTACCTCCTAAACCTTCGAGTCAGGGCCCAGCTTTTCTGGTATCATGATGTCAGATTTCTGTGCTAAAAGCTCAGTGGGTTTGTTGCTTTACTGTCTCTAAAAAAAAACTTACAACAGTGACTGACTTTGAAGTGTGATGATGTCAGGTCTCTCTGCTAATGTAGCGCAGTGGCTCTGTGTGTTTTGTCGCCACCGCCTAAAGCTTGCAACTGTGACGACTTTGAAGTATGATGAGATAAGCTATAGGTGCTAATATTGCTCAATGGACTCTGTAGTGTTTGTCGCCACCACCTAAAGCTTGCAACGTGACCGACTTTGAAGCATGATGAGATAAGCAAAAGGTGCTAATATTGCTCAATGACTCTGTAGTGTTTGTCGCCACCACCTAAAGCTTTCAACAGTGACCATTGTTAATATGTTATGCATCATGATGTCAGATTTCACTGCTAATATAGCTGTGTAGGTATAGCTCAGTGACTCTGTAGTGTTTGTCATTACCACCTAAAGCTTGCAACAGTGACCCATTGTTAATACTGTTATGCATCATGATGTCAGATTTCTCTGCTAATATAGCAATGTGTATAGTTTGCTGAATACATCTTGTTCTAGATAATGGTTAGGGGGGCTGTTGAGAGAGGCTTTGGATGCCTGTAGAGCAGATTTGAATTAACGGCTGTTTCCATTGGAATAGTGTTCACACTGATCAAGCAGATGGGGCAGAGTTACCTAGATGCTGTCGTTTACAAGTTTGATAGAAGAGATCACCATTGCCATACCCATAGCAAAAAAAAAATGATGACCTGATTCTTTTTTGTTGGTTTTGTGAACAACTGCATGAATGCAAAAGCGCCGGACCCAGTGTGTAAGTACTTACTTTACTGCAGAATGCAGAAATAACATTTCTTGCTGTAAAAGAAGTAAAAAATATATTTAATTAGGTTTTTTGTGTAGTGACTATTGAAAGTTGTAAAATCTACTCCCCTTTGACGCCTGTTTCACACTGATAGAACTGTGTGACCTCAGGGGATTAAAGGCTAATCCTCTGTTGTCTGTGTATCATGACGTCAGATTTCTCTGTGAATATAATCCAATGGTCTGTAGACCTCAAGCACAAAGCAGTGACTACACTGTCCTTCAGTAGACAAAGCAGGATCAGCCAGCAGTCTGTCAATGAGGATACAACCTGTAGTTTAAAAAATAAAACAGCTTTGGTTATCAGCAGTCTGTCAATGAAGATAGAACCTGTAGTTAATAAATAAAACAGCTTTGGTTATCAGCAGTCTGTCAATCAGGAAAGAACCTTAGTTCAATGCCAGTTGGGGGGACAGTCTCAAACCTGCCCTCTCCCATTGTCCTGAGTTTGGTGATGTGACCACTGAACCCTCTGCCCCCTGAGTCGTGAAGTCATCTGCAAGGGGAAGTAACTCAAGGGTCGACCTGTAGCAGTTTTTTTTTTTTGGTTGTTGTTGTTTTTTTTGTTGTTTTTTTTATTGTATTGGGGGTTTTGGTTGTTGTTGGTTTGGGTTTTTTTGGGGGGTTTTTTGTGGGTTTTTTTTTGGGGGGGGGGCATTCATTGGCAAGAGCTCAAGCAGCATGTAGTGTTTATGATAATGTAAAAAATAAAGTTTAAAAACTGCGCGTGCACTACTGATCACTGTCGCGACGTCCGAGACCCAGATTGATGTTAACACGATATGCAATGTTGTTGCGGTTAAAAAATGTTGGATTCGTAAATACTATCTCTTGACTTTAGAAAAAACAAGGAGCCTGAGTTGCGTTATCTGTCGTCCAGTCTAGCAAAATGATTGAGGCTGTTGCAATCATCATGGTGGTGAACACTCATTTCGTACAAAGTGGTGGCGTTCTGTGATAAAAAAATTTTTAAATGACGATCGCTTGATTTCGTGTGATGCAAAGTACTCGGCAACATATGGAAATGACTTGACAACAGGTATTTCGAAGCCGTGTTGCCTCAAAATAAAGTAAAACAATGTATGCCATCGAAATTGCTGAGTAGCCAAGAAGTGCATCCAGCAAAACTTAGCGCAGCTCGATTCGGTCCGATCTCAATAAATTTTTCCGAAGTTTTTCTAAATATTTTACAACCTTACCTGATTGTCTCTGTCATTGTTTAATTTGACCAGATCTAGCCATTAAAACTCATCCTCGCCGTCAATATTGTCAAAAAACTTGCAAAACGCTTCAAGTAATTCTGATGCAAACGTTTGGCCGCCGTTTTTCTTCCAGACAATCGGGACTGATCCGGAAAAAAAATGACTCCTTGATCAAAATCTTTGTTGCTTGTGACTGTTGAACGACGTTTCATTGGGTGACTTTAAAGCGAAAGTGAGCCTTCAGTTACAACCAACTACGTCATCCCAGAAGATTCTGGGAGCCACGATACAGGCTAGACCCTGCATTTCTGGAATATTCCGGGAACCGTGCATCTGGGGATGATAATAATAGTAGTAGTAGGCACCCATCAGTCTCGGAAGACTATGGAGTTGTGCTCTAGTCTTCAGAGCGCAAGGCCTGGGTAAGTAAGTATGGAGGGCAAGCTGTTACCCATGCAGCAGACCCCCCCTCTCCATGCCACTGGAATGATCCATTGGAAAGACGGTCGCTGATATGAATGGTTCTAGTACCATCGCAGGAGCCGCCAGAACGTTGCCTTATACAGCCCCAAACCGTCCTGGGGACTCCAACTCCCTGACTTTTTCTCAGGGACGGCTTCTAAACACGACACCTGTGTGTATGCTGTTTTTTTTAAAATATAATTTTGTCATCTGCTCCTACCGGCACACAATTGCCTGCTCTTCCAAAAGGCGGAACAGGGTTTTAATGTGTGCGCAAGATGTTCTGCATGCGTTCGCAGACAGGGCTTCGGTTTATGGTCTTATTCGAATGACTTTGACATTCAGTTCAATTTTTTCCTCAAACTGGGAAGAAAGGGCGAGGCTGGGAATCGAACCTGGAACCTCAGGGTTTACTTTTTGGCAGGCTGGAATCGAACCCGGAACCTCAGGGTTTACTTTTTGGCAGGCTGGGAATCGAACCCGGAACCTCAGGGTTTACTTTTTGGCAGGCTGGGAATCGAACCCGGAACCTCAGGGTTTACTTTTTGGCAGGCTGGGAATCAACCCGGAACCTCAGGGTTTACTTTTTGGCAGGCTGGAATCGAACCGGAACCTCAGGGTTTACTTTTTGGCAGGCTGGGAATCGAACCCGGAACTCAGGTTTACTTTTGGCAGGCTGGGAACGACCCGAACTCAGGTTTACTTTTTGGCAGGCGAATAATAACTCTTAGTGTCCTATAGTGAACTGACACAATCAACTTCCTGGTCATGGAAGGATTTGGCCAAAATGAGCTGAAATGGGTGGGTATGTTGAAAATGTAATAGCTCTCATACTGTAAATCAGAAATGCATGAAATTTGAGGATAGTGTGGGCAAATGATTGTTACATATGTTGCATTATTTTTCTTTCGTGTTTGTATTATGTGTCAAAAGTTGTTTGCTTGTTTTGTCCACAAAACATTCATTGGCAAGAGCTTGAGCAGCCTGTAGTGTTTATGATAATGTAAAAAATAAAGTTTAAAAACTGCGCGTGCACTACCGATCACTGTCGCGACGTCCGAGACCCAGATTGATGTTAACACGATATGCAGTGTTTTGTGGTTAAAAAATGTCGTGATTCAGTAAATACTATCTCTTGACATTAGAAAAAATAAGGAGCCTGTGTTGCTTTATCTGTCGTCCAGTCCAGCAAAATGATCGACGCTGTTGCAATCATCATGGTGGTGAACACTCATTTCGTACAAAGTGGTGGCATTCTATGATAAAAATATGACGATCACTTGATTTCGTGTGATACAAAGTACTCGGCAGCATATGGAAATGACTTGACAACAGATATTTTGAAGCCGTGTTGCTCCAAAATAAAGTAAAACAATGTATGCCGTCGAAATTGCTGAGTAGCCAAGAAGTGCATCCAGCAAACTTAGCGCAGCTCGATTCGGTCCGATCTCAATAAATTTTTCCGAAGTTTTTCATAAATATTTTACAACCTTACCTCGTTGTCTCTGTCATGGTTTAATTCAACCAGATCCAGCCATTAAAAATCATCCTCGCCGTCATATTGTCAAAAAACTTGCAAAACGCTTCAAGTAATTCTGATGCAAACGTTTTGCCGCCATTTTTCTTCCAGACAATCGGGACTGATCCGGAAAAAAAATGTACTCCCTGATCAAAATCTTTGTTGCTTGTGACTGTTGAACGACGTTTCATTGGGTGACTTTGAAAGCGAAAGTGAGCCTTCAGTTACAACCACCTACGTCATCCCAGAAGATTCTGGGAGCTGCGATACAGGCTAGACCCTGCATTTCTGGAATATTCCGGGAACCGTGCATCTGGGGATAATAATAATATATGATAATAATAGTAGTAGTAGGCACCCATCAGTCTCGGAAGACTATGGAGTTGTGCTCTAGTCTTCAGAGTGCAAGGCCTGGGTAAGTAAGTATGGAGGGCAAGCTGTTACCCATGCAGCAGACCCCCCCTCTCCATGCCACTGGAATGATCCATTGGAAAGACAGTCACTGATATGAATGGTTCTAGTACTATCGCAGGAGCCTCCAGAACGTTGCCATATACAGCCCCAAACCGTCCTGGGGACTCCAACTCCCTGACTTTTTCTCAGGGATGGTGTCTAAACACGACACCTGTGTGTATGCTGTTTTTTTAAAAAATATAATTTTGTCATCCGCTCCTATCGGCACACGATTGCCTGCTCTTCCAAAAGGCGGAACAGGGTTTTAATGTGTGCGCAAGATGTTCTGCGTACGTTCGCAGACAGGGCTTCGGTTTATGGTCTCATTCGAATGACTTTGACATTCAGTTTGATTTTTTCCTCAAACTGGGAAGAAAGGGCGAGGCTGGGAATCGAACCCGGAACCTCAGGGTTTACTTTTTGGCAGGCTGGGAATCGAACCCGGAACCTCAGGGTTTACTTTTTGGCAGGCTGGGAATCGAACCCGGAACCTCAGGGTTTACTTTTTGGCAGGCTGGGAATCGAACCCGGAACCTCACGGTTTACTTTTTGGCAGGCTGGGAACCGAACCTGGAACCTCAGGGTTTACTTTTTGGCAGGCTGGGAACCGAACCCGAACCTCACGGTTTACTTTTTGGCAGGCTGGGAATCGAACCCGGAACCTCACGGTTTACTTTTTGGCAGGCTGGGAACCGAACCCGGAACCTCACGGTTTACTTTTTGGCAGGGGAATAATAACTCTTAGTGTCCTATAGTGAACTGACACAATCAACTTCAGGTCATGGAAGGATTTGGCCAAAATGAGCTGAAATGGGTGGGTATGTTTAAAATGTAATATCTCTCATACTGTAAATCAGAAATGCATGAAGTTTGAGGATAGTGTGGGCAAATGATTGTTACTTATGTTGCATTATTTTTCTTTCGTGTTTGTATTATGTGTGAAAAGTTGTTTGCTTGTTTTGTCCACAATTATGTAATCTCTAGTAAACAGTATAATTAAATACAACAAAGCGAGACTTACCTGGGTAGGATGAGTTAGTTAAATTAAAGTCTGTCCCGAGCCTAAGGCTCATCAGACCGGTGCTTATCCCGGTTTCTGTGGCGTTAAGCGACTGAGAGTCATAGACTCTCCCTGGACAGGACGCCAGTCTATCGCAGGGTTAACCCCAAACACAAGGTTGGTACCCCTTTTACACCTGGGTGGGGTGAGAAAATAGCCGTAAAGTGCCTTTTCCAAGGGCACAACGCCATAGCCGAAAGCTGGGATCGAACCCGCAACCTTTAGATTACGAGTCCAACGCCCTAACCACTAGACTACAGCGGCGGCTTTGGGTAAGTTGAAGCTGGTTGTAAATTCTTGGGAATTTATTGTAGACCGGAACGGAGTGCACATGAGAACCGCGCACAGCCCCTACTGTCAGTTTTTAGAGCCTCGAGAGAACACTTGTGTCGTACTATAACAGGAACAATAATTATTTTATAAACATTGTTATCATTATTATCATTTTGAATGACAACTGATCACAAAGAGTTTTAACAAATTCAAATTTATGCGCGCGCACACAACAGGGGGTTGGGGTGGGGGGTGTTCGTGTGTTTGTGCGTCCATGTGTCTGTGTGTGTTTGTGTGGTGATGGTGGTGGTGTACATGTGTGGTAATGATGGTGGTGGTGGTGGTGGTGGTGGTGGTGGTGGTGGTGTGTGTGTGTGTGTGTGTGTGTGTGTGTGTGTGTGTGTGTGTGTGTGTGTGTGTGTGTGTGAGTGGTATGTGTGAGTGGTGTGTGTGTGTGTGTTGTGTGTGTGTGTGTGTGTTGTGTGTTGCATTGTTGTGTAGGTGCTGTATGTACATGGGGATTTCTGTGTTACAGGGCTGCTGTTCCAGGATTGGATTCTATCAGGGTTCAGTGTTGTGTGAGTGTGTGTGTGTTTTCTTTTACTTATTCTTTTCTATTCCCACTGGCACACAATGGCCTACTCCTACAAAAAGCGGAACAAGATTTAACATGTGCACAAGATGTTCTGTGTGCATTCGCACATGGGGCCTCAGTTTATAGTCTCATCCGAAGGACTTTAAGGGAGAGTGGAGTCAGCACTGATTTCAACTCCAGGGGAAAAATCCCCTCAAACAGGAATCGAGCTCAGATTGCCAGCGCACTGTTCTGACCACTAGGCTCTTCCGTCCCCTCTGTGTGTGCGCGCACGCACACGCATTATGATACCGTTGTTACATATCAACATGTTGATTTTGGTGTTTCAAGGTTGATGTTCTGGGAAAAGACCAAGGACACTGGCTGATGGTGTCGTCTGATTCAGTTAAGTATTGTACACTTGTGTGTGTGTGTGTGTGTGTGTGTGTGTGTGTGTGGTGTGTGTGTGTGTGAAGAGGGGACAGGAAGGGGGAAGGGAGGTGCAGTTGTGAGCAGTAGTGTTGTTTACAAAACAAATGATGATTGTTGTTTGTGTGGACAGGTGTGGAGGGGGGACAGGATGCTGCTAGTGCTTGACGCCTGCCCACAAGTTGTCAGGTCAGTTTTCTGTCTGTCGGTCAGTGTGTCTGTGCGTGTTGGGCTTTTTGGTTGTTGTTTTTTTTTTGGGGGGGGGGGTTGAAAGTTTCCCAGAGACTGGTCATAAATAATGTTTTTTGTTGTTTGTATGTTTCAGGCCAGGAGGGGAGGCAGGCAGGCCGGTGCACAGAAACTACAGAAATTTTTTTAATGTAAGTATTTTTTCTCTGTGTGTTTTTTTTTTTTTGGGGGGGGAGGGGGGGCTGGGGAGGGAGGGGGGGGGGGATTTTGTAGACAGTGTTTCAGAGACTGTTTGTATGTTTCAGGCCTGGGGTGTCATGTGTGCTGCTGTAAAGAAATTGCCAAGATGCCAGGAATAATTTTTATGTAAGTATTTTTTCTGTGTGTGTGTGTGTGGGGGGGGGGGGGGGGGGGGGAGGGGGGTTGTAGACAGTGTTTCATAGACTGTTTCTATGTTTCAGGCCTGGGGTGTGTGCTGCTGTAAAGACACTGCCAAGATGCCAAGAATTTTTTTAATGTAAGTAATTATTTTTTCTGTGTGTGATGGGGGGGGGTGGGAGGGGGCTGGGGGGGGGCTGGGGGGGGGAGGGGGCTGGGGGGGGGGGAGGGGGCTGGGGAGGGGGGGGGGGTTGTAGACAGTGTTTCAGAGACTGTTTGTATGTTTCAGGCCTGGGGTGTCATGTGTGCAGCTGTAAAGACACTGCCAAGATGCCAGGAATTTTTTATGTAAGTATTTTTTCTGTGTGTGTGTGTTGGGGGGGCTGGGGAGGGGGGGGGGGGAATTTTGTAGACAGTGTATCAGAGACTGTGTGTATGTTTCAGACCTTGGGTGTCATGTGTGCCGCTGTAAAGACACTGCCAAAATGCCAGGAATTTTTTTATGTAAGTATTTTTTCTGTCTGTCAGTGTGTCTGTGCGTGTTGGGTTTGTTTTTTTTTGGGGGGGGGGTGTTGAAAGTTTCCCAGAGGCTGATCATAAATAATGTTTTTTGTTGTTTGTATGTTTCAGGCCAGGAGGGGAGGCAGGCCGGTGCACAGAAACGACAGATAATTTTTTAATGTAAGTATTTTTTCTCTGTGTGCGTGTGTTGGGGGGGGGGGGGGGGAGGGGGGGCTGGGGAGGGGGGGGAGAAATTTTGTAGACAGTGTTTCAGAGACTGTTTGTATGTTTCAGGCCTGGGGTGTCATGTGTGCTGCTGTAAAGACACTGCCAAGATGCCAGGAATTATTTTATGTAAGTATTTTTTCTGTCTGTGTGTGTTGGGGGGGGGTGGGGGCTGGGGAGGGGGGGGGGGGGGTTGTAGACAGTGTTTCAGAGACTGTTTGTATGTTTCAGGCCTGGGGTGTCATGTGTGCCGCTGTAAAGACACTGCCAAGATGCCAGGAATTTTTTTATGTAAGTATTTTTTCTGTCTGTCAATGTGTCTGTGCGTGTTGGGTTTGTTTTTTTTTGGGGGGGGGGGTTGAAAGTTTCCCAGAGGCTGATTATAAATAATGTTTTTTGTTGTTTGTATGTTTCAGGCCAGGAAGGGAGGCAGGCCGGTGCATAGACACTACAGATAATTTTTTAATGTAAGTATTTTTTCTCTGTGTGTGTGTGTTGGGGGGGGGGGGGAGGGGGGGCTGGGGAGGGGGGGCTGGGGAAGGGGGGGGAGAGAAATTTTGTAGACAGTGTTTCAGAGACTGTTTGTATGTTTCAGGCCTGGGGTGTCATGTGTGCCGCTGTAAAGACACTGCCAAGATGCCAGGAATTATTTTATGTAAGTATTTTTTCTGTCTGTGTGTGTTGGGGGGGTGGGGGCTGGGGAGGGTGGGGGGGGGGGTTGTAGACAGTGTTTCAGAGACTGTTTGTATGTTTCAGGCCTGGGGTGTCATGTGTGCTGCTGTAAAGACACTGCCAAGATGCCAAGAATATTTTTTATGTAAGTATTTTTCCTGTCTGTGTGTGTTAGGGGAGTGGGGTAGGGAGGGGGCTGGGGGAAATTTTGTAGACAGTGTTTCAGAGACTGTTTGTATGTTTCAGGCCTGGGGTGTCATGTGTGCAGCTGTAAAGACACTGCCAAGATGTCAGGATTTTTTTATGTAAGTATTTTTTCTGTGTGTTTGGGGGGGGGGGGGGGGGGGTTTAGGGTTTAGACAGTGTTTCAGAGACTGTAGTGTATGTTTCAGGCTGGGGTGTTCATGTGTGCCGCTGTAAAGACACTGCCAAGATGCCAAGAATATTTTTTATGTAAGTATTCTTTCTATGTGTATGTCTTTAAAAAAAAAACAAGTTAAAGTCTGTCTCGAGCCTAAGGCTCATCAGGCCGGTGCTTATCCCGGTTTCTGTGGCGTTAAGCGACTGAGAGTCATAGACTCCCCCCTGGATAAGACGCCAGTCTATCGCAGGGTTAACCCCAACACAAGGTTGGTACCCCTTTTACACCTGGGTGGGGTGAGAAAATAGCCGTAAAATGCCTTTTCCAGGCACAACGCATAGCTGAAAGCTGGGATCGAACCACAACTTTGATACGGTCAACGCCCTAACACTAGACTACAGCGGCGGTGTGTATGTCTTGGTTTGTTTTTTGTTTAGTTTGTTGGCTCTTGATTTGTTTGGGTTTTTTTCTTTTTTGGGGGGGGGGGGGGTGATTTTGTGACAGTGTTACAGATGTTTGTATGTTTAGGGTGGGGATGGCAGGTGGGCACTGAAACTGCCAAGAATTTTGTTATGTAAGTATTCTTCCTTGTGTGTGTGTTGAGGGGGGGGGGGGGAGTTTAGTGTGGACAATATACGACGACTGTTTTCTGTTTTAGGCCTGAGGGTGGTGTGGTGATGTGGGGGTGGTTGCATGGACACTGCCAAGAATTTTTTTTATGTAAGTATTCTTTCTGTGTGTTGGAGGGGGGAGGGGGGGGGGGGTTTAGTGTGGACAATATAACGACGACTGTTTCTCTGTTTTAGTCCTGAGGGTGGTGTGGTGATGTGGGGGTGGTTGCATGTACACTGCCAATATTTTTTTTGATGTAAGTAATCTGCCCATTGTAAATATTTATTGTTTGTTGTAAATGATATTTATTGTTTGTTGTAAATAATATTTATTGTTTGTTGTAAATAATATTTATTGTTTGTTGTAAATTATATTTATTGTTTGTTAATGTTTATTGTTTGTCGTAAATAATATTTATTGTTTGTCATAAATAATACTATTGTTTGTCGTAAATAATATTTATTGTTTGTCGTAAATTATATTTATTGTTTGTTGTAAATAATATTTATTGTTTGTTGTAAATATTGTTTATTGTAAATAATATTTATTGTTTGTTGTAAATAATGTGTATTGTTTGTGTTGCAGACCTGGGCTTGGCTGCTGTACAGAAACTGGTGAAGATCTTTGATGGAAGTCGTTGTTGGTGGTTTTGTTTTTGTTGTTTTTTTTTTGGGGGGGGGGGGTTATGAACCGTGTAAATAACGTTGATTGTTTGTGTTGATAGACATGGGGCTTGTGTGGTGCACAGACCTTGGGCTGGTGGACACAGACTGCTGAAGATCTTTCACGTAAGTCGTAGTTGTGTGTGTGTGTGTTGTGCTGGAGTAGTGTGTTGTGTTAGATTTGAATGTGCTGATACAGGTGTTACCTATTTTTGTTCATTTATTTAACATCTTCTGAAATGCGGTGGTATTAGATTAATTCTGTTTGGGGTTGGGGGGAGATGGGGAGGAGTGTTCTGATGGGCATGTGAGCACTGTGTGCTGACTGTCTGGTCCCAGGGATGGCAGGCAGTGACATCCGCACAGCTGAAGGAAGGAAGGAAGACTGCAGAGAGATGGACAGACAGACAGAGAGCACAGTCGACTTGGGGAATGGCAATTTGCTATGCAGATTGGTATTGTGTGTTGTTTTGTACTGTATATTATTTACATAGATTATTTATTGCACTGCTTTGTGTTGTACTGTTATATTGTACTGTGTTGTATTGTATTGTTATATTGTACTGTGTTGTGTTGTACTGTTATATTGTACTGTGTTGTATTGTACTGTTATATTGTACTGTGTTGTATTGTATTGTTATTTTGTACTGTGTTGTGTTGTACTGTTATATTGTACTGTGTTGTATTGTACTTTGTGGATTGTTTAACAGAGGCTGTTTCTGTGTTTTAGGCCTGGGGATGATGTTGGCACGCAAAGATTGCTGAGAATTTATTTTTCATGTAAGTATTCTTCCTATGTGTGTGTTTTGTTTGTGGTTTTTGTTTTATTGGGTGGTTCGGGGTTGTTGTGTTTTTTTTTCGGGGGGGGGGGGGGGGGGGTGATATGGAGAGTTGTAACAAAGACTTTATCTGTTTTAGGCTGGGGATGGATGGTGGCGGCACCCAAAGATTGCTGATAATTTTTCATGTAAGTATTCTTCCTATGAGTGCGTTCTGTTTGTTTTATTCTGAGGGGGTTTTTTGGGTGGGTTTTTTTGGGGGGGGGGGGGGGGGGTCTGTGTTGTGCCCGTGTAAATGTTGACTGTTTGTGTTGCAGACCTGGGCTTGTGTGGTGTACAGACCCTGGGCTGGGGGACAGCGACTGGTGAAGATCTTGGATGTAAGTCGTCTGTTGTGTGTGCTGTGTGCTGCTGAAGATCTGTGATGTAAGTCGTCTGTTGTTCATTTTGGAATTTAGTTAAGTGTGAACTTGTATATGTTGTGTTCATTCCATCTGTACTTGGCCTCTTTCTCCATGCAGGGAAGTGAAAGGAGTTCGTCGTCTTTGGTGTGTGTGTGTTTGGGGGGAGATGGGGAGGGGTGTGATGATGGGGATGTGTGTGCTGACCCTGTTTTGTTGTCTGTTGACAGAGCAAGGCGCTGTGACATTGTCCTCCTCCAGTCTGTCAGCTGACAGTGAACAGGGAGTGGGGTCAGCAGGAAGGAGGAAGGAAGGAGAGGGACTTTTTTTTTTTTTTTTCAATCGGTCAGCTCCTAGGTACATAGTCCGGACACACAACACAACACTTGAACTGATCTGGAAGATTCTCTTTTTTTTTGCTCAAAAAAAAAAAAAATGTATTGTCAAGAAGTCTGTGTAAAGTTGTTGTTGTTTTTAATCATTCTGAAAAGGTCTTTTTGTTCATTTTGTTCTGCATGGAATACAGACTAGTACAGAGAAAAGGGTGACTGTCTTTTTCTGATATTGTTGATGAAGGCTATTGAATATGATTTTCAGCAATGTGTGTGACACCAGTCACTGAAATCGTGTCATTTAATTTAATTTTTTTAAAGGAGAATTTTGATGTGTCTGTTATGATTTGAGAACTGCATGAAGACCTAAACAGAGTGACATTGTTTATCTTTGATTCTTATTATTATCATCATTATTACTTTTTCTTTTCTTTTTTTACTAACAGGGTTTTTCCATTCGTAATGTTATTGCAAGAGTGCTTTGCGGATAATGAAATAAACTTGGGTGGGTTTTTTTTTATTCACAATGTGATTATTTTTACACAAGATTTTTTGCTGAGAAAAAAATCAACTTTGGAGTTGGTTTGGTTTTTGGTGGTTTTTTTTTCATTCACAATGTTTTGATTTTTGCACAAGTTCTTTGCTGCTGACAGAAATAAACTGTTTGTTTCATCAGTATCTGTGTGTGGATTTTCACTTGCGTGCTTCTTCTGTCTGTCAGTTTCTGATCTCTTTCCCTTCCTCCTCCTCTCCTCTCTTTCTCCTGTCTGTCCCTCTCTTTCTCCTGTCTGTCCCTCTCTTTCTCCTGTCTGTCCCTCTCTTCTCCTGTCTGTCTGTCCCTCTCTTTCTCCTGTCTGTCTGTCCCTCTCTTCCTGTCTGTCCCTCTCTCTCTCCTGTCTGTCCCTCTCTTCTCCTGTCTGTCCCTCTCTTTCTCCTGTCTGTCCTTCTTGTCTGTCCCTCTCTTTCTCCTGTCTCTGTCTGTCCCTCTCTTTCTCCTGTCTGTCCCTCCCTTCCATGTCTTACTGCCCTCTTTGTCTTGTCCACTCGAAATAAGAGAATAAAGAAATGCAAAAAGACACCTAGTAGCATGTAGCATTTTTACACACACACAAACGTGCAGGTACAGATACATGGTAGCACTTTCCCACTTACACACACACAATGCATACATCTTGCACACTCATTAAAATCTGTTCCGCTTTTCAGAAAATGTGGCCGTTGTGTGCCAGTGGGAATGGATGACAAAATTTATAAAACTGCATGTACACAGAGGAGACGATGTAAAAAAAACAAACAAAAAACACGCAGAGCTGCTTATTCCATTATTATTGTCGAAACAAAATTTTAAAAAAGATGAGACTATGAACTGAGAACACATCGTGCACATGCTGAAACCTGTTTCACTTATCAGAATAGAAAGTTTTTGTGTGCCAGTTGGTACATGACAAAAATCACATGAAACAATAATATTCATGTTCAGATGAAACACAATAATATTCATGTTCAAATGAAACAATATTCATGTTCAGATGAAACCAATAATCGTGTTCAGAGGAAATGATAATATTTATGTTCAGATGAAACAATAATACCCTTTCACCCTACAGTTGCTACTCTAACAAATCAAATAACTTGCCACTTTTCCAAATTTTGCTGCAACCACATTTCAGCAGAGAGCTGAAAATGATTCAAGTAAAAAACAGCAAAACGAAGGCACAATTGCATGAAAACTAAACACTTTCAAATAAACAATTCACAACAGCCAAGTTGTTCGAGTCGGACACCGGTAAAGATTCTTTCACATTTATCAACTGTTTCTTTGCTGGAACAAAAATGGATATGAACAAATGTCTACAATGACATCAACATATGCACGGAGTGGACACAAGGCCAGAAAATGACAAAACAAAACTTTGATGTTCACTTGCATTTTAAAAATGATGTGAAGTGAACATCTTATTCTATATAGAGTTCTTCTAAAGATATTGCCATGAAATTTTGCCCAGTGGTAGAAAGCATCATTTTAAGCTATAATACAAAGTTTCAATGGTTAATGTAATGTATAAAAAGTTTTATGATTTTGAAAAAAAAACCAGGTATTTCTCAAACACCTCCTTCTTCAAAATCATAAAAGCAAAGGGCAGGAACTGAAGGGTGCAATAAACACATCATTATTTCTATGTATAACAGATGCAACAAACACATGATTATTTCTATGTATAACAGGTGCAACAACACATGATTATTTCTATGTATAACAGGTGCAATAAACACATAATTATTTCTATGTATAACAGAAGTAATAAACACATAATTATTTCTATGTATAACAGAAGTAATAAACATAATATTTCTATGTATAACAGAAGTAATAAACACATAATTATTTCTATGTATAACAGAAGTAATAAACACTAATTATTTCTATGTATAACAGATGCAACAAACACATAATTATTTCTATGTATAAATTCACATCGCTGCAGACAACGCCAGTCGGAATCTAGCGTAAAGTTCACAAATAATGTAAATAAACATAACCTTGCTAAACCAAAACCTTGTGTGCAAAGTTTCTGGCAATAGCGGTGTCATGCACCCACTAACAAACCATAAAATATACCGACATGCAAAGTAGAGGCATTCACAGATAGAGGTTAGGTCAGTTGAAAACAAACACAAAAGTAACTAGACATAATAATTTACTGGTTGTATATTTCGACACTGTGGCCTCTCTTACCAGTGTGAGTGCATGGACACTATTTGTTTTTCTTTTATATCGAGGATAATGGAACATCCAGTCCGCGTGTGTATGGGTTTCGTAAATTTTGTCATCTGTTCCCATCGTCAGACAATGGCCTACTCTTCCGAAAAGCGGAACAGGTTTTAACGTGTGCGAAGATGGATGGTCTGCGTGTGTTTGCACATGGGACCTCGGTTTATAGTCTCTCATTCGAAGGATGAAGTCTAGATCATCACTTCTTCGATTGTGTGTGTGTGTGTGTGTGTGTGTGTGTTGTGTGTGTGTGTGTGTGTGTGTGTGTGTGTGTGGTTGTTGTGTGTTGTGTTGTGTGTGGTTGTTTAGCTCTGCTTTAATATGCTGGGCTTGGTTCTTCTTAACCGAGTCAAATACGCTTTCTTTTTAGATGAAAATACCGTTTTTTTCATCCCTGAAGCATATGTTGATGTCGTTCAAGTGACTGGTCAATTTTGGCTATTTTCGATGTTAAAAAAGTTTAATGAAATTGAAATTTTGCCTACAGTGTGGTTGCATTCCACTAAGTAGAAGCAAAACGATTGTCACAAATGGGCAGAAAATAGATAATTTTGTGAATCAATTACTATTTTTCTACACTACCTACTCAAAAAAAAAACCAACCCAAAACCACCACATTCTTTAAGGCAAGTTTGAAGCAAAATCTGCCGGAGAAATGTTTAAACAGAGAGTGTTCTTTCAAAATTTACTAGTTGATACATCTTGTTGTGATTAATTAAGGTCCCAGCGGAGATCTCGATTTAGGACTGAATTGATACCATTGATCCACAGTTATAGACATTTTTCATCAAGTGTATTCTAGTTCCCCCCCCCCCCCCCCCCCCCTGTTTCTTTCGAGCTGAGGGCTCTTTTACTACAATAACATCCCAGCTTCCTCGAAACAGTGTGCTAGAAATGGGAAATTTCTGACATCCATTCTTCTCCCTTTTGCTAAATTTCTGCTTAATCAGCCCATTCTTTGCGTTTTAAGCAAATTAAAATAATTATTCCCTCATGAAATTCTTAATGAGCTACGGTGAATGCAGGCCAGGTTTCCTGTAGAACAACCACTAGGCCTATATTTTATTTTTTATATCCACGATAATGGAAAAAGCACTCTTGTGCTTGGATTAATTGATTCTTTATATCCATGATAATGGAATATGCATCTTGTTGCTTTTTTTTTACATTCAGTCCCCGTGTGTATGCAGTTTTGTAATGTATCTGTTCCCCGGCACACGAAGGCTACTCTTACAAAAAGCGGAACAGGATTTAACGTGTTGCTTTTTGCATCCAGTCCCCGTGTGTAGCTATGCAGATTTATAAATATTATGTCATCTGTTCCCACCGTACAAAAAATAGGCCTATAATTATAATGTTTAGACTTGTTAGTCCGGTGTCGTAATGTCGTCAGATCTTTGAGCTTTTAGACGAATTATTCAGAGTCCAAGGTTTGTCGTGTTTTTGTTTTTCAGTTTAGTTCAAGGATTCTGAAGAAGCACTCGTATGATTTTTTTACATCCAGTCCGCGTGAATGCAGTTTGTAAATTTCATCCGTTCCCATCAGCACACAACAGCCTACTCTTACGGAAAGCAGAACCAGATTTCACATGTGTGCAAGATGTTCGGCGTGGTTCCCACGGGGCCTGGTTTGTAAATATGTATTTTGGACGCGTTTGTCTGTTTACGTGATATAATTATTCAGTGTCCCTTATATAGAGTTTGTAGTTTATGTTATTCAGTCTGTCATATTTATTGTTTATTTATTCTTTTATATCGAGGATAAAGGAATAAGCAATCAGTGCTTTTATGCATCAGTCCCCGTGAGTATACATTTTGTAAATGTCATCTGTTCCCACCCGCACACGATGGCCTACTCTTACGAAAAGAGGAACAGGATTAGCGTGTGCGCAAGATGTTCTGCGTTCGCACAGGGGGCCTCGGTTTATAGTCTCATCTCATGTATGTTGACGTGTTCTGTGTTTATTCTGCAGAGAATCAGGCTTTTTCCGTTGTATATGAGCGAAAGTGGTATGGTTGTTCTCTAAGGACAAGGTTGTTTTAAGGAATCTGGTTTTGGTTTTATATCGTTTTATGTGTGATCGATGTGGGTTTTACCACGACGCTGTGGCCGTCCTGGGCTGACCGTTGTGGTTGACCGGGGTGTCGTTACAAGTAAGGACAGTCGAGTTGGTTTTTGACCTCGTTTTAAACTGTACATAGTCGCACTCTTTAATACGCGTTTTAAAAATATGACGAGGTGACAGCCCGATATGGCCTGTGTGGTCGATGGGGCTACGAGCAACATAATTGGATTGGTTCTGTGTGTAGATATGAGTAGGTCTGACAATGAGTTTGATATAAAGAATGCGTTGATTAGCGTGTGTAGCAGCCGGTAGACAGATGTACTTAGACTTTTATCTTATTATTCTTTTATATCGAGGATAATGGGATAATGGAATAAGCACTCGTGTGGTTTTTTCTTTGTTTTTTTTTACATTCTCATCTGTTCCCACCGGCACACGATGGCCTACTCTTATGAATAGCATAACAGGATTGTACCTGTGTGCAAGATGTGTAGCGCGCGTTCGCACACGGTTATCATCATCTGTTCCTTCCGACATGCAGAGCGTAGGAGTATTTATTATGGGTTTTTTTTTTTTTTTCTACCACTTTATGCTACAGCAGATTTCTCTTGCGTGAAATTCGGGCTGCTCTCTCCGGGGAGAGCGCGTCGCCATAAGTGCAGCGCCTTACCCATAATATTGTTTTCCCTCAGGGATGGTGTCTAAACACACCTGTTGTGCATGCGGTTTTAAAATAAACAAATTTTTATCATCCGCTTTTACCGGCACATGATGGTCTATTCTTCCGAAAGGCGGACGGGGTTTTAACCTGTGCGCAAAATGTGCGTGCGTTCGCACACGGGGCCATGGTTTAGTCTCAATCCTAATGCACCTTGCATGCATTTCCTTTGACGATAGGTACATCCACTGCCTGAATTCCAGTGTCCTGTACATGCAGTATCGGTTCTTCATTTGCTTAGTCCTCGACTAGAGCTCCAAGGTTTACCTACGGCAGTGTAAGCATCCACAGTTTATCATCTGCTCCTGCCGACTCAAAATGGCCTTTCTTTGGAGGGTGGATAGGGTTGTTTGTGAGCACACAAGATGTTCTGCTTGCATTTCCACACAGAAGCCTCAATTGTAGTTGCATACACTGGATTTTGATATCGATTTTCAAGGGCAAGGCTGGGAATCAAACCGTGAACCTCTTTTTATTTGGCGGGTGAACTTGCCTCTTTAAGGGAGAATTGAACATTAATCTGCTTTGATGTTGTGGCTTTAAAACGTCTATATTAATGTTGTGCAAAATATATGTAATGTTAATTGGGAGGACCTCAATCGGAGCATCTTGCTGGTTGTTCAAATAACTGTTTAGAACGTCTGTATGTCAATTAGTTGCCGTGTACATTTTTATTTTTGTAGCCTTGTTCTTTATTCATTCCTGTTGTAGATAGTGCATTTCTGATATTTTATGCACATTGTCAGTAATTACATGCTGTGTCGTGATACCTGCATTTTCAATTTCTGCATTTTAAACGATTGAATTTATTTTAAACAATTGACCAAGTTCATTGGGTTTTTTAAAAAAATTGTCCACCCTACTTTATGTTCATACTTGCTTTTTACATAGTTTGGATGGCTGGATTTATAAAAATATTTTTATATCGATGTTATTTTATATGTATTTTGGATGTCTGTTTTAGAAGTCTGTATTATAGATGTCTGTATTATGAATTTCTGTATTCAGATGTCTCTATTTTTGTTTATTTATTCTTTCATTTCACAGATTGTGGAATTAAGCACTCCTGGAAGAGTAGGCTATTGTGTGCAAGTATGAACAGTTGACAAAATGTAGAAAACATGCAATGGTGTATTTCAATATCGTCCTTTTTTTTCCCAGTTCTCCACTTTGAAATACAGACATCTGGATACAGGCAGCTGAAGAACAGCAGTAGAATGCAGGTGGTTGTGATGGATTGGTGTAACCATTTTTTCATTCTGATGTGTTAAGTCTACATGTAGGACTCTCTCTCTCTCTCTCTCTCTCACACACACACACTTTCACTCAGGAACACAAACGCAAGTCAACACAATAACACATGTGAAACGTGTGTGCATGAACCCCCTGTACAGAAACTGGAGAAAAAAAAAAGTTGTCCATGTACATTACATCAAATGAAGGGAAAGGGGTGGGGGTTGTGTGGTTTTGATGAAGAGCTTTTATTTCAGCAGTAGGGGGAGAGGGGTGGGTGTGTTGTGGTTTTGATGAAGAGCTTTTATTTCAGCAGTAGGGGGGAGAGGGGGGTGTGTGGTTGTGGTTTTGATGAACAGCTTTTATTTCAGCAGTAGGGGTGGAGGGGAGGGAGGAGGGTACAGACAACACTGCACTGTGCCGCAAACTACACTACACTGCTGCGGGCACAATCTTCTTCTCTTGTTCGCTTTACACCGTCAGATGTGTCTGGGAAAAATAATGGCATGTCCTTTCCAGCTCCTCTCGTGGGCCGTACAGCTTGGTCTGTAGGGTTATCTCCCATTGGCCACACTTTCTTCCTCAGGTCGCTGAATAGCATACACCTCTGAAGGATGTGGTCGCCTGTCTGGTTTTCTGTACCACAGGCACACAGGGGAGAAGGAGCAAGTTTCAGCTTTGTGGACATATGGTGGTTTAGCCTGTTGTGCCCAGTGCGAAGTCTTAGAATTATGACTTCTTCTTTTTTGAGATGGTGGTAGTCATCCTTTTCTACTCTATAGGGCACAATGTGAACATCCGTTCTTGTGGGCCGGTGGCTGCCAATGCCTGGGTCTCTTTCAACATGGACACCGCCTGCACACAGAATCATAAGAGACACACGTCAATCACTGAACTATATCATAACACTGAACAATCACAACACTGAACTATCATAACACTGAACAATCACAACACTGCTGTCACATTGAACTATAACTCTCTCTCTCTCTTCATCCTGTTAGAAACATCTCTCTCTCTCTCTAAAAGATCTTGTTTTATGATGAAATAATCAAAGCCCACAAAAAGAGTTATAAATTACATTCTAGAGTCACTTGTATTTGCCATTGTTCACTTATGCATGTTCTAATTTATCACTGTTTGGTGATACTCAAATTACAGTGGAGTAAGACAATGTTGTAAGTTGATGTGTACAAATCAGTTTGAAAGGGAGTAGGTGGGATATTGGTCTGATTTTCAAACTATTCTAGTTTGTTGTCTTAGATACTATGCCATGGATTGAGCATAGTTCATAATTGTTATTGGCAATAACTGGAACATTTATCAGCAAAAATCGTTTTAGTTGCTATGTTAAACTTTGTAATTTTGTGTTTATTATTGTTCTAAAATGATGCTTTCTTGGTTTTTACATCATATCTACACATTTAAATGATTTGACAATGTGCTAGATAATGTATAATTCTTTGAGAGTCTTTTATATAAGATGTTTCGATGCATGATTTGTTGGGTTTTTATTTTCTTTGCTTGTTTGTTTGGGTTTTTGTTTCTCTTATTGGTAGCAGTATCTCATGATCAGAGAGATTTCTGAGAGGGTGTTATAATAGATATTATTTCTTCAGATAATCCAAACTGGAGGTGTAGTCTCTCTCTCTCTCTCCCTTTCTTCCTATTTTCCACTTTCACATATTACACTATCCTAAACTTGTCATTTGATAAAAATGTTTTGGTTCTTTATGTTGAAATTGAAATTGTTTTCTTGTCGTTTAAATAAGGACAGGCTGTGTTTGGTTTTTTCCCCCCCTTATATTACATTTATTGTTGTTTTTCCCCCCTTACACACACACACACACACACACACACATATATATATATATATATATATATATATATATATATATATATATATATATATATATATATATTACTCCTTTTTGGACTTTTAAACTCATGTTATTGAATACGTCTTGAAAAAATGTTATATTTGGGCATTATATCATAATGTTGTTGATTTTTAAAATGTTGGTTTGCTGTTAGGTTTGTGTTTTTTTAAATTCTCTTTCATAATATTGTTATAAAGAAACATTTGTGAAAATGTTTTGATATACATTTTTTTGTTTGGGTTGCTCTCCTCTCTGCTGTCTCTTCTCAATATTCATCTATTTAATTCATTTAATCATAATTAGTTAATCTGTCTTGCCATTAATGTTCAGGTCAGTTGAGGATTGTGCGTTTGTTGAATACATCTCTATTTCTTTTGTTTCACCAGTTCCCTGCCTGTAGGACGTCAGCTGACATCCTTGTATTTTTTCCTGATTTTTCATAAGTTCGTGTCTGGTGCTAGAGTGAAAAATTTCCTCTCTCTCTCTCTCTCTCTCTCTCTCTCTCTCTCTCTCAGGGGATAAAATAATCCCTCTTGTGTTCTGTTATACAGTTTCACTTCAATTTAAGGCATATATTTCCCTTGACATAAATAAAGCCTATTGGTGACGTTTGTGTGTACCTGTGTACGCGTGCGTGTGTGTAAATCAATATGCCATTTTTTAAAATTTTATTATTATTTTTTTAAAAATAAATGTTGTGCACAATTTTCTTTTCATTTAAAAGTGACACGTGTTTTATGCATTTTGCTGTTGGTAGCACTTTTTCTCCATTATCATGATATTGGCTAAGTTTCACACACTGATCCCCACAGATGACAAAGTTTACAAAACTGCATACACACGGAGACTGGATAAAAAAAAAAGCACATGGTTGCTTATTCCATTATCCTGGATATTAAAGAATATATAAATAAATAAAAACAGTTCCACGGGAAAAGAAACCTTGGGCAAGCTTCCTAGTAACAATGGATTTGGCATCCAGTGACTTATTACCTCCCTTGGTCTGTCCAAACCTGCTATCTTGGGGACAACAGCCATTTTTCCACACCTCTCCTTTTTCCTGCACTTTGTCTTTTCTATTTTCTACTGTTTTTAATTCTGATAATTAAAATATCATGGCCATTCCTCCTTTTAAGGATACCAGAGGTTTTTTCCCTGAGTAATGGAAGACATCAACTGTCAGCTAGATACTTTCATTCTGGGGGTCACATTTTTGTGGTCTGTCCCCTGTAGAAGTTGGACAGGCCAATATGAGTGTTTATTTATTTTGATTTATTTATCCATTCTGTAATATCAAGGATATAAGGGGGGGAGGGGACGGATAGCCTAGTGGTCAGAACACTGCACTCGCAATTTGACGACCCGAGTTTGATCCCGGTTGAGGAGATTTTTCTCCTGAGTTAACATCAGCGTTGACTCCACTCTCCCCAAAAGTCCTTCGGATCAGACTTTAAACCGAGGCCCCATGTGCGAACGCACACAGAAGATCTTGCGCACACGTTAAATCCTGTTCCACTTTTTAAGAGTAAGCCATCGTGTGCTGGTGGAAACAGATGACATTTACAAAACTGCATACTCACAAGGACTGGGTGTAAAAAAGCACAAGAGTGCTTATTCCATTATCCTCGATAATAAGTAATGGATAATGTCTGACAGCCTAAGCACTGCTCACACACCTGTCCCTCCATCCCTCCTGCATTGGCTGTCAGCCTGTTTCTCCTCAGTCTCTCTCCTGGGCTTCAGGGCTGCCTCCCTCCCTCCCTCCATCCCTCCAGTCTCCTGTGTCTTCACATGGGCTAAACCAGACCTGGCAACACACACATGATCATAAATTGTTATTGACTGCTTGTGTGTTGAATGGGTTGAATGCAAACGCTTTGATTTGTTTTTACAAGATATAGCGCTATATAAATTCCATGTATTATTATTATTATTGTCATTTGATAGACATGTTTTGGTTCTTTATGTTGAAATTGAAATTGTATTCTTGTCGCCTAAATAAGGACAGGCTGTGTTTGGGTTTCCCCCCCTTATATATATATATATTACATTTTTTGTTGTTTTTTTCCCCTTATATATATATATATATATATATATATATATATATATATATATATATTATATATATTGCACCTTTTTGGACTTTAAAACTCATGTTATTGAACACGTCTTGAAATATGTTATATTTGGGCATTACATCATAATGTTGTTGATTTTTTAAATGTTTGTTTGCTGTTAGGTTTGTGTTTTTTTTAATTCCCCTTCATAATATTGTTTTAAAGTAAGAAACATTTGTGAAAATGTTTTTGATATATCATACATTCTTTTTGTTTGGGTTGCTCTCCTCTCTGCTGTCTCTTCTCAATCTTCATCTATTTAATTTATTTAATCATAATTAGTTAATCTGTCTTGTCATTAATGTTCAGGTCAGTTGAGGATTGTGTGTTTGTTGAATACATCTCTATTTCTTTTGTTTCACCAGTTCCCTGCCTGTAGGACGTCAGCTGACATCCTTGTATTTTTTTCTGATTTTTCATAAGTTCGTGTCTGGTGCTAGAGTGAAAAATTTCCTCTCTCTCTCTCTGTCTCAGGGGATAAAATAATCCCTCTTGTGTTTTGTTATACAGTTTCACTTCAATTAAGGCATATATTTCCCTTGACATAAAGCCTATTGGTAACGTTTGTGCGTGCGTGCGTGTGTGTAAATCAATATGCCATTGTTGGTTTTTTGTTATTAAAAAAAAAAAAATGTTGTGCACAATTTTCTTTCCATTTAAAAGTGAGACGTGTGTTTTATACATTTTGCTGTTGGTAGTACTTTTTCTCCATTATCATGATATTGGCTAAGTTTCACATACTGATCCCCACAGATGACAATATTTACAAAACTGCATACACACAGGGACTGGATGAAAAAAAGCACATGATTGCTTATTCCATTATCCTCGATATTAAAGAATACATAAATAAATAAAAACAGTTCAACGGGAAAAGAAACCTTGGGCAAGCTTCCTAGTGACAATGGATTTGGCATCCAGTGACATTACCTCCCTTGGTCTGTCCAAACCTGCTATTTTGGGGACAACAGCCATTTTTCCACACCTCTCCTTTTTCCTGCACTTTGTCTTTTCTATTTTCTACTGTTTTTATTCTGATAATAAAAATATCAAGGCCATTTCTCCTTTTAAGGATACCAGAGGTTTTTTTCCTTAGTAATGGAAGACATCAACTCTCAGCTAGATACTTTCATTCTGGGGGTCACATTTTTGTGGTCAGCCTGTCTGTCCCCTGTAGTAGTTGGACAGGCCAAAGTGAGTGTTTATTTATTTTGATTTATTTATGCATTCTTTGATATCAAGGATATGGCAGGTGGGGACGGATAGCCTAGTGGTCAGAACACTGCGCTCGCAATTTGACGACCCGGGTTCGATCCCGGTTGAGGAGATTTTTCTCCTGGAGTTAACATCAGTGCTGACTCCACTCTTCCCAAAAGTCCTTCGGATCAGACTTTAAATCGAGGCCCCGTGTGCAAACGCACGCAGAACATCTTGCGCACACGTTAAATCCTGTTCCGCTTTTTAAGGGTAGGCCATCGTGTGCCGGTGGGAACAGATGACATTTACAAAACTGCATACTCACGGGGACTGGGTGTAAAAAAGCACAAGAGTGCTTATTCCATTATCCTCGATATAAAAGAATAAAAATAAATGAATAAATAAAATAACATTAATAAATAAAATAATGGATAATGTCTGACAGCCTAAGTACTGCTCACACACCTGTCCCTCCATCCCTCCTGCATTGGCTGTCAGCCTGTTTCTCCTCAGTCTCTCTCCTGGGCTTCAGGGCTGCCTCCCTCCACTGTCCCTGCCTCTCCTGTGTCTTCACATGGGCTAAACCAGACCTGGCAACACACACATGATCATAAATTGTTATCAACTGCTTGTGTGTTGAATGGGTCAAATGCAAACGCTTTGATTTGTTTTTACAAGATATAACGCTATATAAATTCCATGTATTATTATTATTATTATTGTCATTTGATAGACATGTTTTGGTTCTTTATGTTGAAATTGAAATTGTATTCTTATTGTCTAAATAAGGACAGGCTGTGTTTGTTTTTTTTCCCTCCCTTATTTATATATTACATTTTTTGTTGTTTAATTTCCCCTTATATATGTATATATATATATATATATATATTACACCTTTTTGGACTTTTAAACTCATGTTATTGAAGATGTCTTGAAAAAATGTTGTATTTGGGCATTACATCATAATGTTGTTGATTTTTAAAATGTTTGTTTGCTGTTAGGTTTGTGTGTGTGTGTGGTTTTTTTTTTAATTCTCCTTCATAATACTGTTATAAAATAAGAAACATTTGTGAAAATGTTTTGATATATTATACATTTTTTTTTGTTTGGGTTGCTCTCCTCTCTGCTGTCTCTTCTCAATCTTCACCTATTTAATTTATTTAATTATAATTAGCTACTCTGTCTTGACATTAATGTTCAGGTCAGTTGAGGATTGTGCGTTTGTTGAATACATCTCTATTTCTTTTGTTTCACCAGTTCCCTGCCTGTAGGACGTCAGCTGACATCCTTGTATTTTTTCTGATTTTTCATAAGTTTGTGTCTGGTGCTAGAGTGAAAAATTTCCTCTCTCTCTCTCTCTCAGGGGATAAAATAATCCATCTTGTGTTCTGTTAAACAGTTTCACTGAAATTTAAGGCATATATTTCCCTTGACATAAAACCTATTGGTAACGTTTGTGCGCACCTGTGTGGGTGTGTGTTAATCAATATGCCATTGTTATTTTTTTAATTTTATTCTATTTCTTTTTTAGATGTTGTGCACAATTTTCTTTTCAATTAAAAGTGAGACGCATGTTTTTATACATTTTGCTGTTGGTAGTACTTTTTCTCCATTATCATGATATTGGCTAAGTTTTACATACTGATCCCCACAGATGACAATATTTACAAAACTGCATACACACAGGGACTGGATGAAAAAAAGCATATGATTGCTTATTGCATTATCCTCGATATTAAAGAATATATAAATAAATAAAAACAGTTTAACAGGAAAAGAAACCTTGGGCAAACATCCTAGTGACAATGGATTTGGCATCCAGTGACTTATTACCTCCCTTGGTCTGTCCAAACATGCTATCTTGGGGACAACAGCCATTTTTCCACACCTCACCTTTTTCCTGCACTTTGTCTTTTCTATTTTCTACTGTTTTTATTCTGATAATAAAAATATCAAGGCCATTCCTCCTTTTAAGCATACCAGAGGTTTTTTCCTTAGTAATGGAAGACATCAACTCTCAGCTAGATACTTTCTTTCATTCTGGGGGTAACAGTTTTGTGGTCAGCCTGTCTGTCCCCTGTAGTAGTTGGACAGGCCAAAGTGAGTGTTTATTTATTTATGCATTCTTTAATATCAAGGATAGGGGGGGGGGGGGGACGGATAGCCTAGTGGTCAGAACATTGCGCTCGCAATTTGACGACCCGGGTTCGATCCCGGTTGAGGAGATTTTTCTCCTGGAGTTAACATCAGTGCTGACTCCACTCTTCCCAAAAGTCCTTCGGATCAGACTTTAAACCGAGGCCCGTGTGCGAACGCATGCAGAACATCTTGCGCACATGTTAAATCCTGTTCCGCTTTTTGAGGGTAGGCCATCGTGTGCTGGTGGGAACAGATGACATTTACAAAACTGCATACTCACGGGGACTGGGTGTAAAAAAGCACAAGAGTGCTTATTCCATTATCCTCGATATAAAAGAATAGAAATAAATAAATAAAATAAATAAATAAATTTAAAAAGTAATAATAATAATGGATAATGTCTGACAGCCTAAGTACTGCTCACACACCTGTCCCTCCATCCCTCCTGCATTGGCTGTCAGCCTGTTTCTCCTCAGTCTCTCTCCTGGGCTTCAGGGCTGCCTCCCTCCCTCCCTCCACTGTCCCTGCCTCTCCTGTGTCTTCACATGGGCTAAACCAGACCTGGCAACACACACATGATCATAAATTGTTATTGACTGCTTGTGTGTCGTATAGGTTGAATGCGCAAGCGCTTTGATTTGTTTTTACAAGATATAACACTATATAAATATTCCATGTATTATTATTATTATTATTGTCATTTGATAGACATGTTTTGGTTCTTTATGTTGAAATTGAAATTGTATTCTTGTCGTCTAAATAAGGACAGGCTGTGTTTGGTTCCCCCCCCCCTTATATATATATTACATTTTTTGTTGTTTTTTCCCCTTATATATATATTACATCTTTTTGGTCTTTTAAACTCATGTTATTGAACACTCCTCAAAATATCATATAAAGAACACAAGACCAATAACTATGTGAAAGAAGAAATCAAAAAGCGTGTGGGCCCCCAAGAGCCTATGCTCTCCACCATAAAGAGGAGAAAGCTGATGTGGTTTGGTCACACCACAAGACACAACACCCTAGCAAAAACCATCTTGCAAGGAACAGTCGAGGGCAAGAGAAGAAGAGGCCGCCAAAAGAAATCATGGGTCGACAACATCAAAGACTGGACCGCCCAACCCCTGCAACACCTCCTACTAGCCACACAGGATCGTGAAGCATGGAAAAAGATCTCTGTTGCGTCTTCTCTCATGTCCCCCCTACATCCTTTGGGACATGGGACTGAGTGAGAGTGATTGAACATGTCTTAAAAAATGTTATTATTTGGGCATTACATCATAATGTTGTTGATTTTTAACATGTTTGTTTGCTGTTAGGTTTGTTGTTGTTGTTGTTTTTAATTCTCCTTCATAATATTGTTATAAAGTAAGAAACATTTGTGAAAATGTTTTGATATATTATATATTTTCTTTGTTTGGGTTGCTCTCCTCTCTGCTGTCTCTTCTCAATCTTCATCTATTTAATTTATTTAATTATGATTAGCTAATCTGTCCTGACATTAATGTTCAGGTCAGTTGAGGATTGTGCGTTTGTTGAATACATCTCTATTTCTTTTGTTTCACCAGTTCCCTGCCTGTAGGACGTCAGCTGACATCCTTGTATTTTTCCTGATTTTTCATAAGTTCGTGTCTGGTGCTAGAGTGAAAAATTTCCTCTCTCTCTCTCTCAGGGGATAAAATAATCCCTCTTGTGTTCTGTTATACAGTTTCACTTAAATTGAAGGCATATACCGTAAAATCCCTAGCATACGCCCACCCCCCCTGTGCACTGATTTAGGGCAAAATTGGGGGGTGGGCGTTTACTAGGGATAGACCCCTTTGCACAAAGTAATTGTTGTGCTCAACCGTGTACCTGAGGGAATACAAACCCTGGAAGCATGTAACTTAGGTCGTGTGAGTAGAAGTGAAGGAAAATAGAAAAAAAGGGACTTTGAGGCAAAGAAGGCCGAGTTCCATCGCTCTCCGTTGTAGGTCCTTGTTTCGCAATACCCTGCCTTCAGATCTTTCATCTTCCAGATAATGCAGCACACCTTGGTCGACGTGTTCAGATCTAACTGCTGGTCCTTTTGACAGTTTCCGTTTTTGTTTGTCTTTTCCGTACTGCTGTTCAAGTCTATCTCTCTTTTCACTCCATTCCCTGATCCTCTTCCTATCCACAGAAAATTCACGGGCACACTCCGAAACATTCCCACCTGCTTGTTATCCAGATACTGGAGGGCTTCCAATTTGAAAGATACAGTGTAAGACTGTCGCTTCGGCATTTTGCAAAAATGACACAGAGAGATTCAAGAACTAACTCCCAGCCATCAGGAAGCGTCGTCAAAGTACCGGTACGTCACTGACAGACAAAAGACGTCAGTGGAAAAAGCATGTAATTTTAATTCACTTTGTTGGGGATGGGTGGGAGTGAGGAGAGGGGACAAAGAATAAGAAAAAAGGAAACACGAAAAGGTAAAGGAAGGGAAAAATATGACTTTTAGAACAGTCTGCACAAATCCTAGTGAAAGTGAGCATAGTCTCTTTGAAAAATGCAGGGTGGGCGTTTGCTAGGTAGTTACCTCTGTGCACAACTTTTGGCCCAAAGTGGGGGGTGGGCGTTTGCTAGATGGTGGGCTTATGCTAGGGATTTTACGGTATTTCCCTCGACATAAAGCCTGTTGGTGACGTTTGTGCGCACCTGTGTGCGTGTAAATCAATATGCATTGTTTATTTGTTTGTTTGTTTTTTTTTAATAAAAGTTGTGCACAATTTTCTTTTCATTTAAAAGTGAGACGTGTGTTTTATGCATTTTGCTGTTGGTAGTACTTTTTCTCCATTATCATGATATTGGCTAAGTTTCACATACTGATCCCCACTGATGACAATATTTACAAAACTGCATACGCACGGGGACTGGATGAAAAAACCCACATGATTGCTTATTCCATTATCCTCGATATTAAAGAATATATAAATAAATAAAAACAGTTAAATGGGAAAAGAAACCTTGGGCAAACATCCTAGTAATGATGGGTTTGGCATCCAGTGACTTATTTACCTCCCTTGGTCTGTCCAAACCTGCTCTCTTGGGGACAACAGCCATTTTTCCACACCTCTCCTTTTTCCTGCACTTTGTCTTTTCTATTTTCTACTGTTTTTATTCTGATAATTAAAATGTCAAGGCCATTCCTCCTTTTAAGGATACCAGAGGTTTTTTCCTTAGTAATGGAAGACATCAACTCTCAGCTAGATACTTTCTTTCATTCTGGGGGTAACATTTTTGTGGTCAGCCTGTCTGTCCCCTGTAGTAGTTGGACAGGTCAAAGTGAGTGTTTATTTATTTTGATTTATTTATGCATTCTGTAATATCAAGGATATGGGGGGGGGGGGGGGGGGGGAATGGATAGCCGAGTGGTCAGAGCATTGCATTCGCAATTTGATGACCCAAGTTCGATCCCGGTTGAGGAGATTTTTCTCCTGGAGTTAACATCAGTGCTGACTCCAATCTCCCCAAAAGTCCTTCGGATGAGACTTTAAACTGACGCCCCATGTGCAAACGCACGCAGAACATCTTGCGCACACGTTAAACCCTTTTCCGCTCTTCGTAAGAGTAGGCCATCGTGTGCCGGTGGGAACAGATGACATTTACAAAACTGCATACTCACAGGGACTGGGTGTAAAAAAGCACAAGAGTGCTTATTCCATTATCCTTGATATAAAAGAATAAAAATAAATGAATAAATAAAATAAATAAAGTAATGGATAATGTCTGACAGCCTAAGTACTGCTCACACACCTGTCCTTCCATCCTTCCTGCATTGGCTGTCAGCCTGTTTCTCTTCAGTCTCTCCTTGTTGCTGCACTGTCCCTGCCTCTCCTGCGTCTTCACAAGGGCTAAACCACACCTGGCAACACACACATGATCATAAACTGTTATTGACTGCTTGTGTGTCGTATAGGTCGAATGCAAGCGCTCTGATTTGTTTTTACAAGATATAGCGCTATATAAATTCCATGTCTTATCATTATTATTACAGCACACTTCTTGAGAAACAGCTCCCTTCTCTAGAAATAAATACATGCATACGCTGTTTAAAAATCATGTATACACCTACTTCCATTTTGAGAGAGAATAATAATCTTTATGAATAATCTTTGTTTTTCAACAGAGAGAGAGAGAGAGAGAGAGAGAGAGAGAGAGAGAGAGAGAGAGAGGAGAGAGAGAGAGAGAGAGAGAGATTTTATCTTCATTTTTATTTATTTATTTTATTCCCTTTATTTCAAAGACAATGGATCAAACACTCATGCGCTTTTTTACATCCAGTCCCCGTGTGTGTGCAATTTTGTAAATTTTGTCATCCGTTCCCACCGGCACACAATGGCATATTCTCTTTTGAAAAGCGGAATGGGTTTTAACATGTGCGCAAGATGTACTATGTGCGTTGGTACAACGAAACCTTGGTTTATAGTCTTATTCAAAAGACTTTTGAGGGGAGAAAGGTCGGTACTGATGTTAACTCCAGAGGAAAACTTCTCTGCCAAGTCAAGTCAAGTCAAGTCAAAATTTTATTTTCAGATGGTACATTGAGTAAGCATCGATTTGCTTTTTTTCATCAAGCCATCTATCTAAGGAAAAAACAAAAATAAATAAACAAACAAACAAACCCCCTCCCCCCAAAAAAAAACAAACAAACAAAAAAACAAAAGCAGAGAAAAACATTTCGCCAACATTAATTAACCAACATGATTTCAACGGCCTCAAAAATACAATATGCCTATAGAAAATCTGTGTGTGTGTGTGTGTGTGTGTGCGCGTGCATGTGCGTGCGCACATGTGCACGTGTGCGTGGGACAGTGAGTGAATGAGTGAATGTATTTGTGACTGTCTCTGTCAGGGTCTCTGTCTGTCTTTGTGTCTGTGTGTGTAAGAGTTCTGCAATGTATTTTTTGTTGTTGTTGGGGTTTATTATAATTGTTTAAAAAAAAAATTAATTGAGACTATCTGATTGTTATGTTTACGGTAATAATGTAGATAGCAAGTTGCTTTAGTTCCTAGATGGATGGCTTGATTCTTACGAAAGGAAATGCATAGCATATTCGTTGTACCATGTGGAAATCAAACTGAGACTTGACACAATCTCCCCTTCCTTCCTACCACCTGCAGCTGACCCAGTGCTGACAGAGAGAGAGAGAGAGAGAGAGAGAGAGAGAGAGAGAGAGAGAGAGAGAGAGAGAGAGAAGAGACAGACAGACAGACAGACAGACAGACAGAGACAGAGACAGAGGCAGGTGGCTGTTTCTGGAGCAGGCAGCCTGGCTGTTCTGTCTTAAATTCTTTTTTTTTTTCTTAAATTCTTTTATCTCGAAGATAATGGAATAAGCATTCATGTGCTTTTTTTTCATCCAGTCCCCGTGTGTATGCAGTTGTGTAAATACTGTCATACATTCCCACCAGCATACAATGGCCTACTCTTACGTAAAGGGGAACAGGATTTAACATGTGTGCAAGATGTTCTGCGTGGTTTTGCACATGGGCCTCGGTTTACAGTCTCATCCGAAGGACTTTTGGGGAGAGTGGAGTCAGCACTGTTGTTAACTCCAGGGGAAAAATCCCCTCGGCCAGGAATCGAACTCGGGTCGTCAAATTGCCAGCGCAATGTTCTGACCACTAGGCTATCCCGTCTCCCACCGTCTGACCACCAAAGCAGCAGACAAGAAGAGGAACAACAAAAAACTTCACAACAATACAACACTTCACAACAAAAAACTACCACATTCCAAAAACAAGGGTGACAATGATGATGATGATGATGAAAAACTGGAGAAGGAAAAACTTAAAAGTGGGGGGGGAGGAGAAGGAAATAAAGAAGGCAACAAACAATGAAGAAGAAGAGGAAGCAGAAAACAAAAAGTAAAAAAAACAAAACAAAGAAGAAGAAGAAAGTTAGAAAAAGACATAACAGAAGAAGAAGAAGCGGACAGCCACCGCTGTAGTCTAGTGGTTAGGGCGTTGGACTCATAATCTAAAGGTTGCGGGTTTGATCCCAGCTTTCGGCTACGGCGTTGTGCCCTTGGAAAAGGCACTTTACGGCTATTTTTTCACCCCACCCAGGTGTAAAAGGGGTACCAACCTTGTGTTGGGGTTAACCCTGCGATAGACTGGCGTCCTATCCAGGGGGTGGTCTATGACTTTCAGTCACTTAACGCCACAGAAACCGGGATAAGCACTGGCCTGATGAGCCGTAGGCTCCAGACAGACTTGAACTTAAGAAAGCGGACACAGCTGTCAGTTCCTCCACTTTCAGCTCCTCTCAGCTGCTAATTAATCCATCCCACTCCAGCCCAGATGGGGCCAGCTGGTGCTAATTATAGCAGCAACTGATCACACTTGGACTAGGGAAAAGGAAAGGGGCACACTAAGCTAAATACAGCAGCCTGGACTGAATGGTGTTGGATCTGTGTGCTAAATACAGCAGCCTGGACTGAATGGTGTTGGATCTGTGTGCTAAATACAGCAGCCTGGACTGAATGGTGTTGGATCTGTGTGCTAAATACAGCAGCCTGGACTGAATGGTGTTGGATCTGTGTGCTAAAATACAGCAGCCTGGACTGAATGGTGTTGGATCTGTGTGCTAAATATAGCAGCCTGGACTGAATGGTGTTGGATCTGTGTGCTAAATATAGCAGCCTGGACTGAATGGTGTTGGATCTGTGTGCTAAATACAGCAGCCTGGACTGAATGGTGTTGGATTTGTGTGCTGTGCGGAAGACAAGAAAGAAGACAAGTTCAGTTCATCCTAGACAATGCCGGCTATGTCATGTCATATCATGTCATGTCATGTCCCTCACCCTCGTGTTCACTGCTGGCTGGCTCAGTCAGTGTGGGGACAGACAGGTGTGGGGGCACAGGGCAGCAGGCAGTCAGTGTCTGTAGAGGGGCACAGGGCAGCAGGCAGTCAGTGTCTGTAGAGGGGCACAGGGCAGCAGGCAGTCAGTGTCTGTAGAGGGGCACAGGGCAGCAGGCAGTCAGTGTCTGTAGAGGGGCTAAGGCTTCTGTCTGTCCAGGGGTGAAGCAATTCTCCCCCACTCTGCACATGTATACAGAAAATGACATCAGAAACACTTATCACTGTGTGCGAGTGTGTATGTGTGGATGCATGGGCATACTGGTGCGCACACGAATGTTTGTGATTTTACTTGGGTGAGTTTGCGGCTGGCTGAGGTGTTGCTGACTTGTGGGTGCTCTTTGTGCTGTGATGGGTGTGTGCTGATGTTCAGAATCTGTGTTGAGCTATATTGATGTTATTTTTGTGTGGTTATTGTTTTTATATATGGCTTGTAACCCACCAGAATTTCTCTATTTTAGAGATAATAAAGTATTTTGAATTTGAATTTGACTAGCACAGAAATATCAAACATACAGAAACCTGTGTACAACACAAGCAAAGAAATATCAAACACAAAATCAAGTGTACATCACAAGCAAAGAAATATCAAGCACAACAAAATCAAGTGTACATCACTAACACAGAAATATCACAAACACACAAAATCAAGTGTACATCACTAACACAAAATAATCACAAACACACAAAAACAAGTGTACATCACTAGCACAGAAATATCAAACGTACAGAAACTAGTGTACATCACTAACACAGAGATATCAAACGTACAGAAACTAGTGCACATCAGAAACAGGCACACAGCAATCCCATGGAAACAAGGAGAGATCAGAAACAGCTTCACTTCACTTATCTAGCTGCAGCTAAACATCATAAAAAGAATAAGATGAACAATTACAAAAAGTCAATAACTATAAGTATTTTCAACTTGTTAAAATATTAGAAAAAAAGAACCCACAAAGATAACAACAGTGAACAATGGGGAGGGTGGATTTATCATGCCAATACATCAACAACAGTGAACAATGGGGTAGGTGGGTGTATCATGCCAATACATCAGTGAACAATGGGGGGGGGGGGGTGGGGGTATCATGCCAATACATCAACAACAAGGTAACACTGGCTGACCATTCTCTATCATCAAAGAGAAAAATTAACATACCAAAAGTAATGATCCCCCCCCCCCCCAAACAACACACACAAATACACCAACACACACACACACACACACACACACACACACACACGCACACAAAAAAAAGCACTTAACTCTTACACAGTGCTGCTGACAGCATCTCCAGCTGTTGGGTACACGAGCCCTGTGAAGACAGACACTGAAAACACATTATTCAAGTCTGTAATTATATATGCAATCCATCAACCCCAATATCCCCATCCCCTTCCCCCAAACATACTCTCACCCATATACAAACTTCACCCCCTTCCCCCAATACACACTCTCACCCATATACAAACTTCACCCCCTTCCGCCAATACACACTCTCACCCATATACAAACTTCAACTTCAAAAATACTTAATCATCTCACAGACAGAGAAATTTAAGCGGGTACAAGCCATACATTAAAAAGGTAATCATTTAAAAAAAAAAAAAAAAAAAAGTCCCACAACACAGTAGCCAAATATCAGAGCGCAACCATCACAATAAAAGCACCCAGAAATCAGCAATACATCAGCTAGTCATTGACTCACTCAAGCAAAATCACAAACACCCATACACGCACCACAATGCCAATGTATCCACACTCACACACCGCTCGTGCACGCACACACACACACATGACACAACACGCGAACATCTTATGACATAAACCAAATTGTTATAACACACTGTAGATAAAGACAAAATTAATATCAATTAAAACTAGTACTCTATTTTATTAGGATATTGAACAAAATCTAAAAGAATAACACATGCACGCATTTTTATGGCATAATGATAAACCAAATTGTCATAGGAAGTTGTATGATAAGATATATCTCGGTGAAACTAATACTATATATTATAAGAAAATTGAACACAATAAAAATAATAAGAATAAAAGGTAGCTTATCCTATGCTTCAAGTTGTCCACCCCTTGCCATGTCAATCCCTCTTCGAACATTTGTGCAAAAATGAGCTGCAACTGAACATCATGCTGAACACATGTTAAAAACATAACTGGGTGTAACTGCTTAAAAAAATTGTAAAAAAAAGAAATTTAAAACAACAACAACAAAGAAACAACAATGGGTCAGTGTATGACGGCAATACAAGGCAACATTATGGCAAAACTGCTTGTGACGGTGTCTTCAGCAGCAATGAAGAGCAGAACTAACTACCCGTGAGAGAAAACATATCACACTTACTCTCTCTCTCTCTCTCTCTCTCTCTCACACACACAGCACAACACACACACACACACCACACACACACACACACCACACACACACACAACACACACACACAAAATAAAAAGAGAAAAGGAAGCACTTAACTTTTAGTGTTGCAAAAATCATCTCCAGCTGATCGGTACACGAGGCCTGTGAACACAGATACTGAACGCAGATATTGAACACACATAAATCAAGTTGGAAATAATGTAGGCCATAATTATATCAGCCATGTTCTCCCCCCCCCCCCCTCATTCACCCAACATAAATACAGCAATCTCTCTCCCTACACTTATGTATACGTGCATATAATACCAGTTTACACCAACATTCATAATAAATGAATGAATGAATAATCTTTATACTTCAAGGATGACAGAGTAACTATTTACATCTTTTTTTACATCTGGCCCTTGCCCTGATTAGGAAATAGCAACAAAACAACCAAAAAAACAAACAAACAAACAAAAAACAACCCCAAAAAACCAACCAAAACAAAAACACAAAAACAAAAGAAAAACAAAACCACCATCACCAACAATTCAAGTTCAACCTATGATTTACAAAAAAAGAGACAGGAATACATTCAGGTAACCCATAATCCCCACTGAATACATTGATAATTATATAAACAAAAGAGATAGATATGTATTCAACAAACACATAATCCAACACTAACCTGAACATCAATGTCAAGACAGAAACACATTATAATCAAGTAAACACACACACACACATGAATGATTATATATCTATATCTATCTATCATATCTATATCTATATCTATCTATCTATCTATCTATCTATCTATCTATCTATCTATCTATCTATCTATTATAACATTTTCATACATCTCTCTTATTTTAAAACAATATTATGAAGAAATAGAAGGAAAAAACAAAACAATATTATGAAGAAATAGAAGGAAAAAACGCTAACAGCAAACAAACATTTAAAAAATCAACACATTCTGATATAATACCCAAACATAACATTTTTCAAGTCGTGCTCAAGAACAAGAATTCAAAAGTCCAAAAAGGTGTCAATTAACATATTGTGAAGGGGAGAAAAAACAAAGAGGGAAGCAAAACCAAACGAAGAAACAAACAAAACCAAAACACACACACACACACACACACACACACACACACACACACACACACACACACACACACACACAAACCTCAACAAAACCCAACCAAACACAGCCCGTCCTTATTAAGATGACAAGAATACAATTTCAATTCGACATAAGAATAAAATCATTTCTATCTACAGATAAGTAAAGGATAATATAATCTGTAAAAGCGCAAAATACAAAATATGGGAAGAAAGGAGAGAGAGAGAGAGAGAGAGAGAGAGAGAGAGAGAGAGAGAGGAGCGAGAGAGAGAGAGAGAGAGAGAAGAGAGAGCATCTTCAGGTTACATCATCATCAAAATAGACATGTCAAAACAGTCTGAAAAAAACACCTACACAAAACCCTTCTTTAACACGATATTTTCAATGAAACATGTCAAGTCACTATCTGTCAAAAGAATTAATTTTAGGCAAAACACCATCTCATACATTCAAACTTACACAGTATACATAAGACCAAAAAATTAATGAAGGAAGGATAGGGAGAGAGACAGAGACAGGGACAGGGACAGACAGAAAGAGAAACAGACAGACAGACAGAGACACAGAGAGAGAGAGAGAGAGAGAGAGAGAGAGAGAGAGAGAGAGAGAGAGAGAGAGAGAGAGAGAGAAAGAGAGAGAGAGAGAGAGGGGAGGGGTTAGAATTTTCAGGTTACATCATTATTATAAAAAAGAAAGTATTACATAACAGCCACACGAAACACTTCTTTAAAATAACATCATTATTAATGAAACCTATCAAATCACAATGTGGCCAAATACCTAAAACAAAAAAGAATTAAACTTCTCATAGTATACTAATGAGGAACATTATGATGCAACGCCTAAACACAATATTTTGCATATCATGTTAAAAGTGTAAAAAAAAAAAAGAAAAAAAAAGAAAAAAAGTAACAAATGTGTGAGAGGAAAAAACCAAAGAAAGAAGGCAAAGAAACATATTTAGTCAATGTCTATCAAATGAATCCATTTTAGGCAAAACACAATCTCAATATCAAACTATATCAAACACGCCCAACAAAAAAAAAAGATAAATATCAAAATATTTACACAAACCTTTTCTTTGTTTTCCATAGTACTATGAATGAAAACCAAAGAAATATAAATACACCAACATTCATACTAAATAAACAAATCAATAATCTTTATTTTTTCAAGGGTAACATAGTTAGTATTCACATACCTTTTTTTTTTTATCCGGTCCTTGCACTGATTAGGGAATAGTGAACCCCACCCCTCCCACCCCAAAAAAACCCCAACTTCCCCCCCCCCCCCCCCCCCATCTACAAAACAAAAACAGAAAAACAAAACCACCATCACCAACAATAAAGGTTCAAACTATGATTTTTCAAAATATAGGTATACATTTGAGAAATGCATAATCCCCACTGGATGCATTGATAATGATTTAAACAAAAGAGGTAGATATGTATTCAACAAAACACACAATGCCTAACTGACCTAAACAATAATGTCAAGACAGATACACTGATTATAATAAAATACATCAAATAGATTAGAACTGAGAGGAGACAACAGAGAAGAAAGCAACCCAATGAAATATATTATATATAAATATATATATATATATATATATATATATTATATATATATATAAAACATTTTTACTGTTTAAACAACATTATGAAGAAAAAGAAAAAAAAAACTAAAGGCAAACAAACATTTAGAAAATCAACATTATGATGTGACACCCAAACATAACATTTTTAAGTCGTGTTCAAGAATATAAATCTAAAAAGGCGTAACATTTTTGTGAGGAAAAAAAACAACGAAGATGGGAAAACAAAAAAAACTAACAAAAGAACTCACCAAACACATCCCGCCCTTTCTTCCACAACAAGAATACAATTTCAAATTCAGCTTAAGAACCAGAATATTTCTATCTAATGATAACTTTAAGATATAATATGTGAGTGTGAAAGTGGGAGAGAGAGAGGAGAGAGAGAGAGAGAGAGAGAGAGAGAGAGAGAGAGAGAGAGAGAGAGAGAATCTTATGTGTTACATCATGATAAAAAATATATCGATCAACAAAGTCTAACAAAATAAATATATCAATCAACAAAGTCTAACAAAACACCCAAACGAAACCCTTCTTTAAAATGATATAATCAAAGGAACATATCAAGTCAATGTCAATCAAAAGAACAAATTCTTAGCAAAACACCATCTCAGAAATCCAATTTGCTGAATATACATAAGGCAAAAAAAAAAAATAAGAGGGAGGGATGGGGAAAGAGACAGCGTCAGAGAGACAGACAGATAGAGACAAACAGACATAGAGTGGGGCATTTTCAGGTTATTTCATTATTACCCCCCCCCCCCCCCCCAAGTATTATAAAACACCCACAAGAAATGCTTCTTCAACAAGAAGAAACGCTTCTTCAAAATGTCCAATTTTATACAAAAATAATTTAAGCTAGGTACTGGTAAAACCAAGCTTTCAACCTCCATTCTCATACATTTCTTCAACATTATGTCGAGTAGATAGAAAAATTAAAATTAAAAAAAGATAACTGGGTGCAACTGTTAGAAAGTTGTGAAAATATTAGAAAAAAGAAATGACAAAGAAACAACAATGGGTCAGTGTATGATGGTAATACAAGGCAACATTACGGCAAAACAGCCTGTGACAATGTGTACATCATCGTTGAAGAGAAGAACAAAGTGCATGTGACAGAAAACAAATCACACACACGCACGCATGCACACACACATCCTTTTTTCATCTGGCCCTTGCGCTGATTAGAAATAGCAACACCCCCCACCCCACCCCCCAAAAAAAGCCAAAAAAACCCCAAACCAGAATAACCACACAAAAACAAAAGAAAAACAAAACCACCATCACCAACAATTAAAGTTCAACTTCCGATTATAAAAAAAAAGAAAAAAAAAAAAGAAAGGTGATGTGTACATTCAACAAACATAATCCCCACTGCATACATTGATAAAAATTCAAACAAAAGAGATAGACATGTATTCTACAAACACATAATCCCTAACTGACCTGAACATTAATGTCAAGACAGATACACTGATTATAATCAAGTAAATGAAATAGATTAAAATAGAGAGGAGACAGCAGAGAAGAAAGCAACTAAACCCCAAACAAACAAATATATATATAAACATTTTCATAAATCTTTTTTACTTTAAAACAATATTATGAATAAATGGGAAAAAAACAACTAACAGCAAACTTTTAAAAAAAATCGACACATTGAGATATAATGCCCAAACAAGTCGTGTTCAAGAACAAGAATTAAAAAAGTCCAAAAAGGTGTAACATATATGTGAGGGGGGAAAAACAAGCAAAGAGGGGGAAAAACCCAAAAAACAACAAAAAACCCCAACCAAACACAGCCTGGACTTAATTAGAGACAAGAATACAATTTCAATTCAACATTAGAACCAAAACATTTCTACCTAATGATAAATTTAGGATAATATAATATGTGAAAATTGAAAACAGAAAGTAATGGATGAGAGAGAGAGAGAAAGAGAGAGAGGAGAGAGAGAGAGAGAGAGAGAGAGAGAGAGAGAGAGAGAGAGAGAGAGAGAGAGAGAGAGAGAGAGAGGAGAGAGGGGGGGGGGGGGATTCTTACGCATTATATCATCATCAAATTGACCAATCAACCAAGTCTGATAAAATACCCACGGGAAAGCCTTCTCTAATTTAATTTAATAAAAAATCATCAAAGAAACACATCAAGTGAATGTCTGTCAAAAGAGTTAATTTTAGGTAAAACACCATCTCATACATTCCAACTCACAGAGTATACATAAGACCAAAAAATTAGAGAGGGATAGGGAGAGAGACAGACAAACAGACAGAGAGAGACAGAGAGAGAGACAGACAGAGAGAGAGACACAGAGAGAGAGAGAGACACAGAGAGAGAGAGAGAGAGAGAGAGAGAGAGAGAGAGAGAGAGAGAGAGAGAGAGAGAGAGAGAGAGAGAGACAGATAGACAGACAGACAGATACAAAGACATAGACAGACAGAGAAGGGGGAAGGGGCATTGTCAGGTTACATCATTATAAACCTCATCAAATCAACAACAAAACAACAATTAAATGTTATACAAACTAGCTATAAACCAAACTCGATACATTTATAAAAGTATAGTATACTAATGAGGAACATTATAATGAAATGCCTTATAAAATATTTTTCAAATCACGTTAAGAACATGAATTCAAAAGTAAAATAAGATGTAACCTATATGTGATGAGGAAAAGACAAAGAAAGAAGGCAAAGAAACATATCAAATCAATATCTATCAAAAGATATTCATTTTAGGCAAAACATGTTTTCAATATCAAACTATATCAAACAAGCCCAACAAAAAAAAAAAGAAAGAAGTATCAAAATATTTAAAACAAACCTTTTCGTTGTTAACCACAATACTATGAATGAAAACCAAAGAAAAATAAATACACAGAACACAAAAAAATTTCCCCAAATTATTAAATGAAAGCGCTCCATAAAATCCAAACATAAGACCTAATAAATTAATAAAACCACCAAACTCCCCTAAAAAAACAACAACCTACCCCCAAACCCACCACCACCAAACTACCCCCCCCCCCCTTCAAATACAATTCTGTAAAATATAGCATACATGTGATGAAGAGAACAACACTGTCCTTATTTTGACAGAAGCCAGGAAAAAAAAAGGAGAGAGAGAGAGAGAGAGAGAGAGAGAGAGAGAGAGAGAGAGAGAGAGAGAGAGAGAGAGAGAGAGAGAACATACCATAAACAAGATGCACGGACAAAATACTTCACCGATCATCCCATATTGTCTTCAGCTGTCTCCCTACACCTGTGAACACACAAAAAGGGACATGTCAAAATAAAGTCTGAGAAAAAATATAAACAGCAACCATTTCTCTCCTCTCTCTCTCTCTCTCTCTCTCTCTCTCTCTCTCTCTCTTTCTCTCACACACACGCATGCACGCATACACGCACGCCCACACGCATGCAAACGCATACTCTACCACACGGGAGTGGGATAGCCTAGTGGTCAAACATTGTGATGGCAATTTGACGACCCGGGTTCGATTCCTGTTTGTTTCCTCTGGAGTTTAACATCAGTGCTCATTCCACTTCCCCCAAAAGTCCTTCGGATAAGACTACCTATAAACCGAGGCCCCGTGTGTGCACACATTAAATCCTATTCCACTTTTCACAAGATCAGGCCATTGGGTGCCGGTGGGAACAGACGACAAGACTGACAAAACTGCATACACACGGGGACTGGATGTAAAAAAGGACACAAGTGCTTATTCCATTATTCTCGATATAAAAGATTTAAAAAAAAAAAAAACCCAAATAAAAATAAGTTTGGGTTGAACCAGGGATTGAACCTGCAACACAACACACCTGGCTTTCTGCACAGCTGGGTCAGTTACCTGAGGACCACTGATTCACCTGGTGACAGGTGGTGACAACGGACAGGGATGACAACTGGTGGTTGGTGGTGGTGGTGGTGACTGTTCTTCAGTGGAGGGGACTTCTCCCCTGGAGTCCACACTGCTACACATCCATTTCCCCACCAGCCAAACACGCTTCAGATCACACTGGACCAGCCAAACTCTCCTGTGCAAACACATGTGTACACATCTCCTAGCATCAGTAAGACAGGACACTACCCTCACCTGAATTTATTTCTACGTTATCACTGTCACTACTAGCATCAGTAAGACAGGACACTACACTCACCTGAATTTATTTCTACATAATCACTGTCACTACTAGCATCAGTAAGAGAGGACACTACACTCACCTGAATTTATTTCTACGTTATCACTGTCACTACTAGCATCAGTAAGAGAGGACACTACACTCACCTGAATTTATTTCTACGTTATCACTGTCACTACTAGCATCAGTAAGACAGGACACTACACTCACCTGAATTTATTTCTACATAATCATTGTCACTACTAGCATCAGTAAGACAGGACACTACACTCACCTGAATTTATTTCTACATAATCACTGTCACTACTAGCATCAGTAAGAGAGGACACTACACTCACCTGAATTTATTTCTACATGTATGTGTGTGCGTGCACGCGTGCGTGAATGAGTGTACATATGTGCTGAATTTTCTTCCAAAAATTGCACAGGTAAAGGTAACCTGTGTGGTCGTAGGGGAGCAAGATGTCAGAGACCTCAGCTTCTCTAGGGGCCAGCATGTTGAGGACGGCGCCCATCTCCTCTCCCTTGCTGCTTTACCTTCCCTGACCCTAAAGAGGGCAGGTACCCATTGACAGCTAGGTAAACTGGGGGACTGTACTGAAGCCAAGGCGTGCAAACGGTCATCCATCCAATTGGCAACCACACTCACGCTGCTTAACCTTGACAACCGAACAAATATTCATTGCTGTTGTTAATGGTATCATTATTCTTATCATCATTAGAATTATCATAATTTTAAAGTTCAGCAACACAACAATTATCCATTGTTGTTATAAATGTTATCCTTATAATTATCATATTTTTAAAAAAAATGCACAATGTAACAATTACTCAATGTATCATTATTATCACATATCTTACATTTTTTATCACTGTTATTAATATATTTCCACAATAACACTACATAACAATTACTTTGTTGTTAATGTTATTATTATTACTATCATAAATCTAACAACTGTGCATAAGATATATCAATATCATTTTCATTGATATAAGTCATGTTTTGGTTTTTGGAGTGTTTTTTTTTCCCTTTTGGTTTAAGCTGAGCTTATCCTGCTGAAAACAGCTTCAATGGCCTCAAAATCTTTTTTTTTTCATTATCTCACAAACAGAGAAATTATTATGGGTTACAAACCCTACAAATAAAAAAGTAAATAGAAAAACATGTCATGGTACACACAAAACACACACACACACACACACAACACAACGCCACACACACACACACACCACACACACACACACACACACCACACACACCATACATTTTGTTTCATCTGTCTTCGGTACACCAGCCCTGTAACAAACACACTGACCATGTATGACAAATTGAGGATAGCAATGCATTCCATCTTCCCTACACATTCAACACACATACATGACACGACACGACACGGACACACTCAGACACACAGACACAGACACAGACACACAGAGATTCATTCAAACACACACACACACAGAAGAAACAAATGTACAGTTTCCTTTAAAATCGTGAAAGACATAAAATACAAAACCTATACCATTTCCCTCCTCCAATAGAAGTATAGTTCATACAAAGAAAATGTGTGTGGTGTGTGTGCGTGGGCGCGTGTGTGTGTGCATGTGTGCGTGCATGCTGTGCGTGAATGAGTGTACATATGTGCTGAATTATTTTTCCAAAAATTGCACAGGTAAAGGTAACCTGTGTGGTCGTAGGGGAGCAAGATGTCAAGACCTCAGCTTCTCTAGGGGCCAGCATGTTGAGGACGGCGCCCATCTCCTCTCCCTCGCTGCTTTACCTTCCCTGACCCTAAAGAGGGCAGGCACCCATTGACAGCTAGGTGAACTGGGGACTGTACTGTAGCCAAGGCGTGCAAATGGTCACCCATCCAATTGGCAACCACACTCGCGCTGCTTAACCTTGACAACAGAACAAATATTCATTGCTGT
>CM060325.1:12852850-12877850 GCA_030674155.1 Stramonita haemastoma | reverse complement strand
ACAATGCCTTCACTACTCCACTACCCCTCCCCCCATTCTCTCCTCCCCCCCCTCCCCCTCAACCCCACCGACTGTGTGTGTGTGTGTGTGGTGTGTGTGTGTGTGTGTGTGTGTGTGTGTGTGTGTGTGTGGTGTGTGTGTGTGTGTGTGGCTGTGGTCGTGTGTGCTGTTTGTCGTGTGTGTGGTGTGTGTGTGTGTGTGTGTGTGTGTGTGTGTGTGTGTGGTGCGTGTGCGTGTGCGTGCGTGCATGCTGCATGCATGCGTGTGCATCTTCACCTCCACACCACAACCCTTCCCCTCCCCCACCCCTTTCCCCTGCATTCAGTGCACTTAAAAGAACCCACAGCAACAACAGAGTTTGTCCCAGGAAAAAGTCTGTAAAAATGGCACTCACCTCAGAAAAACTCCACTTGCCCACAGGACAATTACAAAAAAAAAAAAGAAGGAAAAAAGGGGGGCTGCTGTAGTGACTGACCAGCCTTGGCCCTGGAATGAGCAGCCATACTTCAGGCCACAGAGAAATGGATCCACTGCTGTCACTGAAACTAAGCAAGGTGGCAGGATGGTTAAGACGTTCACCTGTCAATATGTAAACCGTGAGTTTCTGGGTTCGTACCCAGCCTCGCCCTTTCTTCTCAGTTCGACGAAAAAAATCGAACTGAATGCCAAAGTCATTCAGATGAGACTAGAAACCGTTGCCCAGGTGCGAATGCACGCAGAACATCTTGCGCACATGTTAAAACCCCGTTCTGCCTTTTGGAAGAGCAGGCCATTGTGTGCCGGTAGGAGCGGATGACAAATTAAAAAATAAAAAACCAGCACGCACACAGGTGTCGTGTTTAGACACCATCCCTGACGGAAAAAAAAGGAAGGCGCTGCACTTGTGGCGATGTGCTCTCCCTGGGGAAAGCGGCCCGAATTTCACGCAGAGAAATCTGCTGTGACATAAAGTGGTATAAAATAAAATAAATAAAATAAATAAAATAAAGCAGTTGGCAATGTACTACACGCCACCCCAGACCACACCACACTACATGACATGACATGACATGACACGACACTACACAATATGACACGGCACACTGTTCCTTATAATGGTTTGATGAGAAAAAAAAAGGCAAAAGCTATGCTTTGTCGATGTACTACCATCCTGAGATAAAAATGTAAACTCTTAATGTCCTGAACCACTACACTACACTACTTTCACTATACTACACTACACTACACTACACTACCCTATGCTGGGCTGCACTGCACTGCACTAAAAAGACTAGTAATAATAATAATGATAATAATAATAACACAATAAAATATAATAATAATAATAATAATAATAATATAATAATAATAATAAAATAATGATGTCTGGTATTTATAGGCGCTGAATCCTGTAAAGCAAACATATCAAAGCGCTTGCATTCAATCATTTACACACATGCAACTGTCCACAAAACATGAATACAAACCCTCCACTCTACAAATCCACAGGCAAGAAACTGAGGCAATTTAGCAAGTAACAGCATACACAAACATGTTACATTATTCAGCAACTGACAGCATACACAAACATGTTACATTATTCAGCAACTGACAGCATACACAAACATGTTACATTATTCAGCAACTGATAACATACACAAACAAGTTACATTATTCAGCAACTGACAACATACACAAACATGTTCACTATTCAGCAACTGACAGCACACACAAACATGTTACATTATTCAGCAACTGACAACATACACAAACAGTTACATTATCACAACTGACAACATACACACGTTACACTGACCAACATAGATATAGATAGGACATTTGCATATATACACACTTCTTTCATATACCCCCCACACTTGATCCATGCAAGCAAACACACACACTCACTTGCACAAGAAAACAACAACACACACAGCACAACACACAGCACACACCACACAACACACACACACACACACTGCACTCTCCAACTCCACTCTTCCCAAAAGTCTGGATGAGACTATAAACCGAGGCCCCATGTACAAACACACCCAGAACATCTTGTGCACAAATAAATCCTGTTCAGCTTTTTGTGAGAGTAGGCCATTGTGTGCTGGTGGGAACAGATGAGATTTACAAAATTGCATACACACGGGGACTGGATCTAAAAAAAGCACAAGTGCTTATTCCATTATCCTCGATATAAAAGAATAAATAAATAAATAGAAATACATAAATAAAATAAAAACACTCTCTCTCTCTCTCTCTCACACACACACACACACACACACACACACACACACACACACAACAACATACACAACACACACACAAATTATTAGACAGACAGACACAGAGAACAGACAACAACGACGACACAACACATCCCAGATAAACTATAACCGATGTCCAGTGTGCGAACGCACACAGAACATCTTGTGCCCATGTTAAAACACATTCCGCTTTAAGGCCATTGTGTGCCGTGAGAACATGACAAAATTGACAAATCTATACACACATGAGGACTGGATGTAAAAAAAAAAAAAAAAGCACATAAGTGCTTATTCCATTATCCTTATAAAGAAGTAATAACTACAAGAATAAATAAACTAGAATAATAATTTTAAAAAATAAATAGACATACACAACATACAGGACATCTTACCACATGTTAAATCGACAGAATTGAAAAAACTGCATAATACACAGGGATTGGATGTAAAAAAGCACACAAGTGCTTATTCCATTATCCTTGACAGAAAAGAATAAAATGAAATAAAATGTGTGTGATGTGTGTGTGTGTGTGTGTTGTGTGTGTGTGTGTGTGTGTGTGTGTGTGTTGTGTGTGTGTGTGTGTGTGTGTGTGAGGGAGTGTGAGAGAGAGAGAGAGAGAGAGAGAGAGAGAGAGAGAGAGAGAGAGAGAGAGAGAGAGAGAGAGAGAGAGAGAGAGAGAGAGAGAAGACAACAGACAACACACACTCACAGAGTCAGAGAGAGAGAAGAGACAGAGAAGACAGAGAGACAGAGAGACAGAGAGAGAGAGAGACAGACAGACAGACAGAAGAAGACAGAAGACAGAGAGAGAGAGAGAGACGACAGAAGAGAAGAGAGAAGAAGAAGAGAGACAGAAGAGAGAGAGAGAAGAGAGAGACGAAGACGGAAAGAGCATGTGGAAATGCAATAAATTAACAACGAATTAACTAACCCCCCCCCCCCCCCCCCCCAAGGTAAGGGGTAGTTAAGGCATTGTTGTGTTCTCCATCCATTGTTCATTTTAGTAATCCACATGGTGTACTGTTGTTTTTTATGGTGTGCGTGAGTGTGTGTGCGTGTGTGTGTGTGGTGTGTGTGCGTGCGTGATGCATACGTGCGTGCGTGCGTTCGTTTTCAAAGTCAAATTTTTATTTCCTGAAGGTACATTGAATCAGCATTGATTTGCTTTTTGTCATCATGTTTGGTTTGTGTGCATGCATGTTTGTGTGCATGTGTGTTTGTTGTGTGTTTTCTTTCGGATGAGACGATAAACCGAGGTCCCGTGTGTTACACATCATTATTTAGTGCACATAAAAGAACCCACGCAACAAGGGGGTTGACCCTAGCAAAATTCTGTAGAAAAAAAGCCACTCTGATAGGGAAACAAATACAGTTGCATGCAGGAAAAAGAAAAAAAGGGTTGGCGCTGCACTTGTGGCGATGCGTTCTCCCGGGAGAGCTGCCCGAATTTCATGCAGAGAAATCTGCTGTGATATAAAGTGGTACCAAAAAAAAAAAAAAAAAATGCATGTGAGTGTATGCATGTTGTGTTTGAGTATATGTTGTGTGTGTGATGTGTGTGTGTGTGCATGTGTGTTTGTATGCATGCATATGTGTGTATGCATGCATGCATGTGTGTATATATGTGTGTGTATGCATGCATGCATGCGTGTGTGTATGTGTAAGTGTGTGGTGTGTGTGTAGTGTGTGTGTGTGTGTGTGTGGTGTGTGTGTGTGTGTGTGTGTGTGTGTGTGTGTGTGTGTGGAATGTGTTTATAGAAATCAACAATGGATTTATAACACAGAAATGCTTTAACTACCCCCCCTCCCCCCACCTCCCACCAAACCCCCCCCCCCACCCTTCCAAACCCCCTCACCCTTCCCACCCTCTCCCCACACCTTCCACCCCCCTCCCCACCCCCTCCACCCCTTCCAAACCCCTCCACCCTCCACCCCCCCTCCCTTCCACCCACCCACCCCCCCCCCACCCACCCCCCCTCCCCCCCCCACCCCTTCCACCCCCCCCACCCCCCCTTCCCCCCCCCCCCCCCTTCCCAACCCCCCTCCCCCCACCCCTTCCCAACCCCCTCCCCCCACCCCTTCCCAACCCCCCTCCCCCCACCCCTTCCCAACCCCCTCCCCCCACCCCTTCCCAACCCCTCCCCCCAACCCCTCCCCCCAACCTTCCCAACCCCCTCCCCCACCCCTTCCCACCCCAAACACCCTCCCCCACCCTCCCACCCCTCCCCCGTTTCCCTCCCCTCTTTCCTATCCCACCCCCATTTTCCTTCCCGTCTTTCCCCACCCACCCCATTTTGTCCCCCTCTTCCCCCCTTTTCATCTCCCTCTTTCCCCCACCCCTCTTCCCCTGTCACCTCCCCTAAGTCACCCCCCCCAACCTCCCCCTCCCCTTTTCCCCCTCCCCCACCTTACTCTCCCTCCCCCACTTCAACCCCCCCCCCTTATTTTTCCCCCCACTATCAAGTCAATAACATTTCAAAAATCCTCTCACCATCATCATCTTGCAAAAGAACACTTTCTTTTTAGTCATCTGTCCATCTATCCCCCCATTCGAGTCATTCAGTCATTGGATGAGACTATAAACCGAGGCCCCGTGTGTGAATGCACGCAGAACATCTTGCCCACACTTAAAACCCCGTTCCACCTTTCGGAAGAGCAGGCCATTGTGTGCGGGTAGGAGCAGATGACAAAATTATTATTAAAAAAAACACCAGCATGCACACAGGTGTCGTGTTTAGACACCATCCCTGAGAAAAAAAAATGGGTGGCGCTGCACTTGTGGCGACGCGCTCTCCCGGGAGAGCAGCCCGAATTTCACCAGAGAAATCTGCTGTGATACACAGTGGTGTAAAATAAAATAAAATAAAATCCTGGGTTCACGCTAGGATTTTTAAAAACCGTACTGCCAGTTGCCATTTCAAAGATATCTACCAACTCCCCCAAAATCGGTCCCCAGAAAATAAAATCCGGTAGTACTGTGAACAAAACGAAACTCTTCAGTGAGGCTGAACCAGAAAAAGCATCCAAACTGGCACTAGTGCTGCAGCTTTCACTTGCATCTTCTTCTCTGGATTGTTTGGTGGACTGAGGTTTTTAAAGAAAAAAAAAGTAGACCTCTGATTTTTTCAGCCATTTTTTACTCATCTCTCTGGAAGCAAAGGCAAATTCATTGTCAATGACCCTCTAGGCCTAGGCACCATTTACTCATTGTGAATGGAAGCACTGTCATGCCGAGAAGAGCGCGAAGCTCTATTTTTCACAGTAAAGCTTGCTGTTCTGCATGCTAATGAGTTGGCGCCTAAGACAAGAGTTCGTTGGAAGTAGTGTAAAGGGGTGGGAAGGGGTGGGTGGTAAGCACAGGCGCATGACAGACTGTCAGAAAATGTCACTTTAGACTTTTCTTTGAGACGGAAATCTACTCGGTCACAGGCAAACAGAATCGGTGCGCAGTACCGGCTGCTTCGAAAATTTTCGGTATTCCCTGTTTACAATGGTAAAATACCTACAATTACCGGTTATCGCAAACCCTGAAAATCCATTCATTTTCATCCATTGTTCAATCATTCAAATTTTCTTTTCTTTTTCGCCCCTGTTCTGTTCTCTTCCTCATGTTTCCACTACCTGAGTGACAAACCAAACATTCACGAGAACTTCAAACTACAGTGTACACATGCTGGTTACACATGGACACCCTCCCCTTGCTTCATCTAAAAAATATAATATCATAAAAAAAAAGTTTTAAAAACTCTTAACTAGCTGACAACTAGAAGACCAGTTGTGAAGCACATACTGTGTGTGACACAATATATGACAATTCTGTGTGACAATACTTTGAGACAATACCATGTGACGACACGTGGTGTGTGTGTGTGTGTGTGTGTGTGTGTGTGTGTGTGTGTGTGTGTGTGTGTGTGTTGCGTGTGTGTGTGTGTGTGTGGTGTGTGTGTGTGTGTGTCTGTGTGTGCGCGCGTGCACTCGCGCATATATGCGTGTGTATACATGCGTTAATAATAGTTTAAATGTCTTTTCTAGCCAATGGTCTCAATCACATTGTATTCCTGCATTAGTGTGTATGTGTGTGTGTATGTGTGTGTGTGGTGTGTGTGTGTCTGTGTGTATGTATGTGCGTGCAAGCATGCGTGCGCGCACGCACGCACGTGTCATGTGAGTGTTTGCGATATTTAATTTGAAGTTATCTTAGAATGTTTTGATAAATATGAAATGTAGCTATCTTGTGTCTTTTCATTAGGATTCCTATCAATATGCCTGTCAGTATTGTAATTGCCCTTCAGCGGATGATTAAAGAGTTTCTGACTTGACTACTTTGTGACAAAACTGTGTGACAAGTGTGAACAAGCTACATGGGTAAAATGGAAGACCCTGACACCCTTACTTATATTCTTTTACATTCTTTTATATCAAGGATAATGGGATAGGCACTTTTGTGCTAATTTACATCCAGTCCCTGTGTGCATGCAGTTTTGTAAATGTCATCTGTTCCCACCGGCACATGATGGCCTTCTCTTACGAAAAGTGGAGCAGGATTTAACGCGTGAGCAAGATGTTCTGTGTGCGTTCAGACACGGGGCCTCGGTTTATAGGCACCCTGAGCAGTGAGAGCAGGAGAGCATCAACACATCTGTAAAGACGCTCTAATCCAGCACTTAGTTTTTCTGAAGAGTGAGAGCAGGAGAGCATCAACACATCTGTAAGACGCTCTAATCAGCAATTAGTTTTTCTTGTTTGTAAGTTGGGTTTTTTTGTGTTGTTGTTGGGTTTTGTTTGGTTTGGGGTTGGGTTTTTTTGGGGTTTTTTTTTTTTTTTTTTGGGGGGGGTGCAGTATTTTTTCCTGTTTTCGGTATTTTTATATTCCTACTGTTGTTTATTTTGCTTGTTTTTTGGGGGGAGCGGGGGGCTGGGAAAGGTTGCTGATTTTTCCAGTTGTTGGTGGGTGTTCCCGTTGTTGTTTTGGGTGGATTTTTTTTGCTGTTGTTTTGTATTGTTTTTCTTTCCTCATGGGAGGGAGGGGGGGGATCACTTACATTATGATAGGTATTCTGTTTTTTCTTATGTGAAATTCGGTGACTGATATTTCTTTTTTGTTTTCATAGGAAATATTAATGATTTTGTTAGTTAGAACTGCATTTTCAGTATGGTTTATTGTGTAGTTCAATAGGTTAAGTAACGTAAAGGTTGTTTTTTTTTCTTCTTCTTTTTTAAAAATCACTTAGCAAGTATTGACCCCCTAAAATTCTTTATCCCATACACTGCCAACTACATCCCCTTCCCCTGACACTTACACCCCCCCCCCTCCATATCACAACTTGTGAAAAGACGTTAAATGAATTTGAACATCTTTCCTGACAGCTGTATACATGACAGCATCAACACATCTTCCCTGACAAATAAGCATGGTACAGCATCCCCCAAAATGTGGCTTGACAGTCTACAGGAGAAAGACCAGACACTTGACCACTAGACAGTGGATTGGTGGTCTAGATGATAATGCGCCTTGCCTAGAAAGCAAGAAGTCTGGGTTGGAGTGTGCAGTGGTTCGTACCCCGTTTGGGCCCAAAACTTTCCCCCCATCCATTAAACCCTGAGTGGTGGTCTGGGCACTAGTCTTTCGGATGAGACGATAAACTGAGGTCCCGTGTGTTACACATCACTATTTAAAAGTTAAAGTCTGTCCCGAGCCTAAGGCTCATCAGGCCGGTGCTTATCCCAGTTTCTGTGGCGTTAAGCCACTGAGAGTCATAGACTCCCCCTGGATAGGACGCCAGTCTATCGCAGGGTTAACCCCCAACACAAGGTTGGTACCCCTTTTACACCTGGGTGGGGTGAGAAAATAGCCGTAAAGTGCCTTTTCCAAGGGCACAATGCCGTAGCGGAAAGCTGGGATCAAACCAGCAACCTTAGATTACGAGTCCAACGCCCTAACCACTAGACTACAGCGGCAGCTACATCAATATTTAGCGCACGTGAAAGAACCCATGGCAACAAGGGGTTGACCCTGGCAAAATTCTGTAGAAAAAAGCCACTCTGATAGGGAAACAAATACAACCAAATGCAGGAAAGAGAAAAGAAAATGGGTAGGTGATGCACTTGTGGCGACGCGCTCTCCCCGGGAAGAGCAGCCCAAATTTCACGCATAGAAATCTGCTGTGACATAAAGTGGTACAAAATACAAAAAAATACAAAATACAAATAGACAGTCTACAGAGAAAGACCAGACACCTGACCAATAGACAGTGGATAGATAGTTCACAGGAGAAAGACTAGACACCTGACCACTAGACAGTGGGTGGATAGACAATCTACAGGAGAAAGGCCAGACATTCAAACTGTTACTGATGGCTTGAAAAAAAAAGAGAGGGGCACTGGAGATCTCAGAAGGAAGAGCATCCCTGAATACTGAGCCAGAATACCAACACACGCCCACACACACACCACAACACCACACACACACACACACACACACACACACACACACACACACACACACACTTGTACTCGCGCACAGCCACACACACTCACACACACACATACACTCGGCACACGCACACACATACACTTGCGCACACACACACACACACACGGACACACACATGCGTATACACACACACACACACACTCGGCACACGCACACACACAACACACATACACAGACACACGTGCATGCACACAAGCACACACACACACACACACACACACTTACACTGTTCCGCTTTTCATAAGAGTAAGCCATCGTGTGCCGGTGGGAACATGACATTTACAAAACTGCATACACATGGGGACTGGATGTAAAAAACCATATGACTGCTTATTCCATAATCCTTGATATAAAAGAATACAGAAAAAATTTTTTAAAACACACACTCGCACACATGCACACACACTCACACACCACACGCGCACGCACACAAGCACACATACATGCGCACACACACACTTACACACACGGGGGATGGGATCTATAGCTTAGTGGTCAGAACATTGCGCTTGCAATTTGGTGACCTGGGTTTGATTTCGGTTTGAGGGGATATTTTCCCCTGGAGTTCACATCAGTGCTGACTCCACTTTCCCAAATCCTTTGGATAAGACTATAAACTGAGGCTCTGTGTACAAACGCACGCAAACATCTTGCACACACGTTAACTCCTGTACCTTTCGTAAGAGTAGGCCATTGTGTGCCAGTGGGAGCAGATGACAAGATTTACAAAACTGCATAACATGGGGACTGGATGTAAAAAAAAAAAGCACATGAGTGCTGATTCCATTATCCTCCATAAAAAATTAAAAAAATAATAATACACACTCAATAACCCAGTTGCCACACACACATACATGACACAAGGCTACCCACACATAGAGCTAAAAATAAATAAATAAATAAATACACACTCAATAACCCACTTGCCACACACACATACATGACACAAGGCTACCCACACATAGAGCTAAAAATAAATAAATAAATAAATAATACACACTCAATAACCCACTTGCCACACACACATACATGACACAAGGCTATCCACACATGGAGCTAAAAATAAATAAATAAATAAATAATACACACTCAATAACCCACTTGCCACACACACATACATGACACAAGGCTACCCACACATAGAGCTAAAAATAAATAAATAAATAAATAATACACACTCAATAACCCACTTGCCACACACACACACATACATGACACAAGGCTACCCACACATGGAGCTAAAAATAAATAAATAAATAAATAATACACACTCAATAACCCACTTGCCACACACACATACATGACACAAGGCTACCCACACATGGAGCTAAAAATAAATAAATAAATAAATAATACACACTCAATAACCCAGTTGCCACACACACATACATGACACAAGGCTATCCACACATGGAGCTAAAAATAAATAAATAAATAAATAAATAAATAAATAAATAAATAAATAAATAAATAATACACACTCAATAACCCAGTTGCCACACACACACACACACACACACACACACACACACACACACACACATACATACATACATACATACATACATACATACATACATACATACATACATACATGACACAAGGTTATCCACACATGACAACACAGTATGAACATGGAAAGGCCAGGGTGAGTTACAGACAGGTTACAGGGAGGGAAGGGGGGGGGGGGGTGAAGGAGAGATGACAGTAGGGGAGGGAGGAGGGGACAAAAAAGAAGATGAACCTGTCAGTGTTCTAAGCAGTATCAACCTTTTTCTTGTGTGTGTGTGTGTGTGTGTGTGTGTGTGTGTGTGTGTGTGTGTGTGTGTGTGTGTGTGTGTGTGTGTGTGTGTGTGTGTAGTGTGTGTGTGTGTGTGTGTGTGTGTGTGTGTGTGTGTGTGTCTGTGTGTGTGTGTCTGTGTGTGTGTGTCTGTGTGTGTGTGTGTGTTGTTGTTGTTGTTGTTGTTGTTGTTGTTTGTTGTTGAAAGCTGTGTTGTTTGCTAGCTTTGTGGAATTTAGAAAAAAGTTAATGAAAAGCGGATTTCTGAAGAAGCGAGTTCCAAACCGAGAAAAGAAAAGAAGCATTGACTTCAAGTTTTACAACTGGTAAATTGAGAATTTCAGACGATGAGTAAAAGTTCCTTGCTGGTGAGTATATCTGAATATGGTTTATAAGAATATGTAGTCTAAGTCAATTTTTTAATTTCCGAATGCTCCATGTGTTTCTTCATTTCAAGTCAACGTCTATCCACTAAAAAGTGATTTTAGACAAAATGCTGCTCCACTGAATAACCAATGTGTTTGCTACAGTAGGCCAGATACACAAACTGCACGGTAGCACAGGCACGCGACTTTGTACTCGATTCTTACCTCCACTGGAAGCTAGTGCAAAGAACGAGAGTGTGGAGTGATATGTTTGGTACAGACAATTCTGAGAATTAACTTGTTCTACAGGTTTTTAACAGGCTTTTAAAAAATGAAGGAGATTTTGTGGGCAGATGACAAGAAGTGTGTTGCAGTAATCAGCACAGCACAGCACACATGCTGAAGTCAGAGTCAGAGTGGCTTGATGTGGAGGAGAATGACAAACAGAACTGCTACAGCCAAGTTCAAAGCTGGTCGTACATGTCACACTGATAACATAAACTTTCATAGTCAGTCAAGCCAGAATCAAGTCCAACTCCAAGATTTTCAGCTGATTCAGATTTTAAAAAAAAGGACCCTGGCAGTCCCAACAAAATGTGAATCAGAAAGCTGAACAGATGTAGACATCCTTGATGGAGGTTATAAAAGCCTAGCTCTTTTTATCATCATTCAGTTCTACCTTTAAAAGTCATCCAAGATCTAACGTTAAAACTACTTTTTACAGTGTGCATAGACTGAATCAGATCATTAATTTAATCAGTGTGCTGCAGATGTGTGTAACTGTGTAACATCAATTTAGTCAGGTGCTGCAGATGTGTGGCGCTCCACCACAAAATAAGTCGTTTTAGCACATTACTCACTTTTCCGCTAGGAGCCATTACAGGCAGGTGGGGTCAAGTTGGCAATTTGAGATTTTGATTGATTATTAAAGTATAGCCATTATTCTACCTATAATGAAATATCAAATCCTAATTTTGTCTCTTTTTGCCTTTAAACGTGTTTTAAAAAATACCCAAGCCCTCATTCTGACCACCTATTAGGATGCTAAACATGTCAATTTATCGTTTTGTCATTTCCTGCAGTCTAGCATTTCAACTGCAATAACTTTTCCTAGAATTGTCCAATTTTCAATCCGTTTTTTGTATTGTATAGCCATTTTATTGCAGTTTGATAACATGTCAATAACTAAAAATTGACCTCTGGTGCAATGCGTCTCATTATGTGGTGGAGCGTCAAATGTGTGTAACTGGTAACATCAATTTAGTCAGGTACTGCAGATGTGTGTAACTGTATAACATCAATTTAGTCAGGTGCTGCAGCTGTGTGTAACTGCGCAACATCAATTTAGTCAGGTGCTGCAGATGTGTGTAGTTGTGTATCCTTTGTATAGGAGAGGTGGAGGAGTGAATCAGAGGACCTATTTCTGCTCTGTCACTGTTATCTCAGGCTACACTACACACTGCTCTCCCTGTGTTCTCATCATATTTATTTATCTTAACACAGTAGCGTTTCAGGCAGTGAGTCATAAAGTACCTCCACAGACCACATTAATAACAATAAAAATACATCTTCTTCTTCTACTTGTTCATTGAACCCTCAGAGAGCAGCTATTGTTGTCTGTCATACGAGCAAAAATGTGACACTCCACCATGAAATGAGTTGCTTAGCACATAACCCACTTTTCCTCTAGAAGCCATTTAAGGCAGGTGGGGTCAAGTTGGCAATTTTCAGATTTTGATTGATTATAAAACCATAGCCCTTGTAATGAAATATCAAGTCGTATTTTCATTTTTTGTATCCTTGTGCTTCTAAACCTGTTTCAAAAATGCCCGAGCTCTCATTCTGACCATTTATTATGATGCTAAACTTGTCCATTTCTTGTTTTGTCATTTCCTGCAGTCTATCATTTCAACTTGTAACAACTTTTCATAGAATCGTCCGACTTCAATCTGTTTTTTTTCTATTCAATGTATAGCTATTTCATTGTTGATTAATAAAATGTCAATAACTAAAACTTGACCTCTGGTGCAATGCAACTCCTTATGTGGTGGAGTGTTACAAATGTGTTGCACTGGTGTTAAGCGCTTGACAAGTCAGGCCCAGTGCATCCAACCTGGGAGATAATTGCTATCTTTTAAATCTTTAGGGAAAAAAGGCAGGACAATGGAGCAAGAAGGCAGAAAATAGACAAGAAGGTGACAAGGAGAAATGGTTAAGGGCAGACACACAGAGAGTGCTAGAAAAGAGGATATTCCAAATATAAAATTTCCAGAAGGGGAGGATGCTATTCATACAGAGAGGCCCCTGGCATCACCATGGGGGAAAACAGACATTACAATAGACAAAAGTCACAAAGACATCAGCTCCCCCCCCCCCCCCCCCCCGAAAAAAAAACAACCCCAAAACCCCCCACAAACCTACCACATATTACAGTCAAAGCCCCCACCCCTGTCACATAAATAACAAAAGTAGTAATACTTTTCTTTTTTTTTAAAAGAAAGAAAGTAAAAACACCACAAACAACAAAAATAACAAGAGAGATATTACGGCAAAGTTACCATCAACTCCCCCCACCTCCCCTTCTCTTACATGATTAACAAAAAAAAAGACCCCCCCCCTCCCACCCACATCAATGATTGATTCAAGTTATGCTCACCCCCCCCCCCTCTACATCAATGATTAATTTAAAGGCATAATTAACCCCCCCCCCCCACACACACAACACACCCACACATCAAAGATTAATTTAAGTCATAATCAACCCCCCCCCCCCCCCCCCCCCCCCAGCTACATCAATGATTAATTTAAGTCATAATCACCCCCCCCCCCTTCCAGCTACATCAATGATTAATTTAAGTCATACTCACCCCCCCCTCCCACCTACATCAATGATTAATAAAAGTCATAATCACCCCCCCTACCCTCCCCTCAAAGCCACATCACTAATTGAAGTCATAGGGATCATTATCCCTCCCCCTCCCCCCTCCTCTCTTCATTACTGCTGACTGATACAGGGAAAAGTGGAGCAGATCCTGCCTGGTGACTTCACTCACTGAACTGGGGATGGGATAGCCTAGTGGTCGGAACATTGCGCTCGCAATTTGACCACCCGGGTTTGATTCCTGTTGAGGAGATTTTTTCTCCTGGAGTTAACATCAGTGCTGACTCCACTCTCCCCGAAAGTCTTTCGGAGGAGACTAAAAACTGAGGCCCTGTGTGTGAACACACGCAGAATATCTTGTGCACATGTTAAATCCTGTTCCGCTTTTCGTATGAGTAGGCCATCCAGTGGGAACAGATGACATCTTTCAAAACTGCATACTCACAGGGACTGGACGTAAAAAAGCACAAGAGTGCTTATTTCATTATCCTCGATATAAAAGAATAAAATAAAATAAAATAAATTTTAAAACTGCTGTTGCTGTGGATCTCTGTGTGGTCAGATAGGAATGATGACACAACTCCACACTGCTGCATGGTCAGATAGGAATGATGACACAACTCCACACTGCTGCATGGTCAGATAGGAATGATGACACAACTCCACACATCACTGCATGGTCAGATAGGAATGATGACACAACTCCCACACTGCTGCATGGTCAGATAGGAATGATGACACAACTCCACACATCACTGCATGGTCAGATAGGAATGATGACACAACTCCACACTGCTGCATGGTCAGATAGGAATGATGACACAACTCCACACATCGTTGCATGATCAGATAGGAATGATGACACAACTCCACACTGCTGCATGGTCAGATAGGAATGATGACACAACTCCACACATCGTTGCATGATCAGATAGGAATGATGACACAACTCCACACTGCTGCATGGTCAGATAGGAATGATAAACACAACTCCACACTGCTGCATGGTCAGATAGGAATGATGACACAACTCCACATCACTGCATGGTCAATAGGAATGATGACACAGCTCCATGTCACTGCATGGTCAGATAGGAATGATGACACAGCTCCACAGCACTGCATGGTCAGATAGGAATGATGACACAACTCCACACCGCTGCATGGTCAGAAACTGCTTTGGGCTTTTTCTCACTGACTCTATATGATCCATGATCATGATTGTATAGCACAACAGCTTCCATCACTACAGACCCTAAATTACCCATGATCATGATTGTATAACACAACACCTTCCATCACTACAGACCCTACATTATCCATGATCATGATCATTATTGTATAACACAACACCATCCATCACTACAGACCCTACATTATCCATGATCATGATTGTATAGCACAACACCTTCCATCACTACAGACCCTACATTATCCATGATCATTATTGTATAACACAACACCATCCATCACTACAGACCCTACATTATCCATGATTGTATAGCACAACACTTCCCATCACTACAGACCCTACATTATCCATGATCATGATTGTATAACACAACACCATCCATCACTACAGATCCTACATTATCCATGATCATGATTGTATAGCACAACACCTTCCATCACTACAGACCCTACATTATTCATGATCATGATTGTATAACACACCTTCCATCACTACAGACCCTACATTATCCATGATCATGATTGTATAGCACAACACCTTCCATCACTACAGACCCTACATTATCCATGATTATGATCATGATTGTATAACAGCTTCCATCACTACAGACCTTACATTATCCATGATCATGATTGTATAATTAACACAACACCTTCCATCACTACAGACTCTACATCATCCATGATCATGATCATATAACACAACACCTTCCATCACTACAGACCCTACATTATCCATGATCATTATTGTATAACACAACACCTAACATCACTACAGACCCTACATTTTCCATGATCATGATCATGATTGTAGCTGCAGACCAAATCTTCCACCAGCAACTGCAAGCTGACTGCCAAGTAGTGAAGGCCACAGACTGACTAACAACCAATGGTCCTGACACCACAGCTACCAACATCAGCAACTTTAGGGGAACAGGGAGGGGGGGGGGGGAGTTTGATGATCTTTTGGGTCAACTCATCACCAGACCTGCCAGTGCCTTTCTCTCCTTCATGGAGACATACAATCAGAGAATCACTTATACGTATTAATGATCCCATGGCGAGGCTGATATTGGCTTTTCTTAAGTGTGTTTGTTGTGTTGTGTTGCGGTTGTTTTTCCTTCTCCAAATAGAGCATATTATAACTACTGTATGGAAGTTTCACGGGTAGAGATATCTCCTGACAAAAGTCCACACTGAAAACTGCATTGTACTGACATCTTTGACTCCAGCACACACACTGCTCACTGACGCAGTATGCATTCATGCACAGGCAAATGCCACACCCCACCCCACAACATACACATACAAACACAACCCCCTCACAATCTACGTACATATGCAAAAACTCTCTCTCTCACACACGCACACACACACACACACACACACACACACACACACACACACACACACACACACACACACACACACATGGTCGAGGAGAATTTGAGTGCTTATCCCATTATCCTCAAAATAAAAGACTAAATAAATAAATAAACACACACGAGGAAGTCAAAAAAAGCCTATGCTCGGCATACCTGCAGCAATGTTGATGAAGAGTGGCCTGATTCTCTCTCTCTCTCTCTCTCTCTCTCTCTCTCTCTCTCTCTCCTCTCTCTCTCTCTCTCCTCTCTCTCTCTCTCTCTCTCTCTCCATGTGCTGATCAACATCAATGCACAGGAGATGCCCACCAGTCCTTTTTCTACAGATCATATAGTATTGCCTGCAATGACCTACACCTGATTCTTTATGAATGTCAACTGCTGAAGGCTATGCAACCTGTAGCCTGAAGAACATCACAGCCGGACATACAAACCTGTCCTTGGTACTCACTTGACAGCTGAAGGGAGTTTTTCTCTGCAAAATCCTTTCCCCCTACTATTCCCACTTACTTCACTTTTTAAGAAAATGCCCCCACCCACCCCCTCTCCTTAAAATGAACTCTTTAATTTCCCTTCCACTGCTTGCATATTTCCTTTCCATGACTCATAATAACTTCCTTTTCACCACTCTTAGTACAAGCTTTTTCCCCCTTACTCTTAGTACAAGCTTTTCCCCCCTACTCTTAACTTACAAGCTTTTTTTCCCCCTACTGTTAGTACAAGCTTTCCCCCCAGCCCCTACTCTTAATTTACAAGCTTCTTTTCCCCTACTGTTAGTACAAGCTTTTTCGCCCTACTCTTAACTGACAAGCTTTCTTTTCCCCTACTGTTAGTACAAGCTTTTTCGCCCTACTCTTAACTTACAAGCTTCTTTTCCCCTACTGTTAGTACACACTTTTTCCCCTGCTCTTAGTACAAACTTACTTTCCTCTACTGTTTGTTCAAACTTACTTTCTCCCACTTTTCATTATTTCAGAAATGATATCAACACTGCATCAGCAGATTCTGAATTTTTTCTTTCTTTTTTTATATGTTTATTTATTTTTTAAAAGAACTCCTTTAAACTAAATTTTTTTTTTGTGGGTTTTCTTTTTTGGCTGATAATTGCTCTAACAATTTTCAGAAGAATCAAAATCTGTTAACATGGTAACTGTAATTTATGTCCTCTTCATTACAAACAGAAGTCGTGAAAGCAAATCTACAGTGGTAGGCTGAGGATTGTATAGACATTCAGACAAAGGGGTTGGGAAAGAGAGACAGACAAACAAACAGACAGACAAACAGACAGAAAGCACTGTGGTGATGCACTTTCCTTGAGGAGCAACTTGAATTTCACTGGAAGAAATCTGTTGTGTGAAAATGAAGTACAGTTCTATATAACTCTTAACAATACTGTGTTATGAACTACTAATACACAGTTCTCTAATACTGTCTGTTGTATGGAGATACTACATAATAGCACAGTTCTCTAATACTGTCGTTAATGAATACTACACAGATACTACAGTCTTAATAACCTACATCTGTCTGTTGTATGGAGATACTAAAGTGCAGTCTTAATACTCTAACAATACTGTCTATTGTATGAGAGCATTTACTAGTATATAACTCTAACATACTGTTGTTGTATGAGATCACATTTTTTTCTCTATACTCTAACAATACGCTATTGATGAGATACTACAAATAGTACAGTCTCAATAACTCTAACAATACTGTCTATGTAGAATGCACTTTAACTGTATACTCTATAACTCTAACAATACTGTGTGTTGTATGGAGATGACACATTATAATACAGTTCCCTAATAACTCTAGCAATACTGTCTGTTACGGGAGATGACACATTATAATACAGTTCCCTAATAACATCACTGTCTGAAAATGACGCATGATAGTACAGTTATGTTGTAACTCTAACAACACTGTGCACAGAATAAGAATACCTTTTTTTTTTTTTCAATTGTAAAGAAATTCACAAAAATCCTAAGAAACTATGTCAAAGCTTTACACAGGCTGTTTAGAATACCAGATATTGATTTTGAGCACTTTTCCTCTCACACAGTTAGCACAGTGCTTTACATTCATGGAATCACAGACATACAATGATGATCACTGGCATACAATGTACACAGAATGTATTATCAACCGTAACAACAAAAAAATCAACAGTGGAATCCAAAACTCTTGGATTGTCTAAAGTCAGAATCATTTTAAAATGTCAAAAGGCTTATGTACACACACACACACACACACACACACACACACACACACACACACACACACACACACACACATCTCATCTTCTCACACACACACACACACACACACACACAACTCACACACACACACAACCACACACACACACACACACACACACACACACACACACACACACACACACACACACACACACACACACACACACACCACACACACACATCACACACTCTCTCTCTCTAATAAAGATTATTCATTCAAAGATTTCTCTCTCTCTCTCTCTCTCTCTCTCTCTCTCTCTCTCTCTCCTCTCCTCTCTCTCTCTCTCTCTCTCTCTCTTCTCTCTCTCAGTCACACACACTATATTCTGATACAAGGTATCAGGCAGTCAAAGATCTACTTCATACAACAACACAAGCAAATTTCTCCCCAGGATGGATCAACAACACACACACACCACACACACACAACACACACACACACACACACACCACACACACACACACACACACACACAACACACTCTCATCACACACACACTATGTTCTGATACAATGTATCAGGCAGTCAAAGATCTACTTCAATTATACAAAACAAGCAAGTTTCTCCCTAGGAAGGATCAACGATACACACACACACACACACACACACACACAACACACACACACACACACAACACACACACACACTCATCTCCTCATCTCCCTCTGTCTCTGTCTCTCTGTCTCTTCCGCTCTCTCTCTCTCTCTCTCTCTCTCTCTCTCTCTCTCTCTCTCTCTCCATTATCCTCGATATAAAAAAAATCAAATCAATCAAATTCTCTCTCTCTCTCTCTCTCTCTCTCTCTCTCCTCTCTCTCTCTCTCTCTCTCTCTCTTCTCTCTCTCTCTCCATTATCCTCGATAATAAAGAAATCAAAGAAATCAAATCTCAAATCCTCTCTCTCTCTCTCTCTCTCTCTCTCTCTCTCTCTCTCTCTCTCTCTCTCTCTCCTCTCTCTCCTCTCTCAGTCACACATACACTATATTTCTGATACAAGGTATCAGGCAGTCAAAGATCTACTTCATACAACAACACAAGCAAATTTCTCCCCAGGATGGATCAACAACACACACACACACACACACACACACACACACACACACACACACACACACACACACACACACACACACACACACACTCTCTCTCAGTCACACACACACTATGTTCTGATACAAGGTATCAGGCAGTCAAAGATCTACTTCAATTATACAAAACAAGCAAGTTTCTCCCTAGAAGGATCAACGATACACACACACACACACACACCACACACACACACACACACACACAACACACACACACACACACACACACACACACACACTCCAGTCCACACACACACTCTCAGTCACACACACACTATGTTCTGATACAAGGTATCAGGCAGTCAAAGATCTACTTCAATTTATACAAAACAAACAAGTTTCTCCCTAGGAAGGATCAACGATACACACACACACACACACACACACACACACACACACACACACACACACACACACACACACACACACAACACCATCACACACACACACTCTCAGTACACACACACACTCTCAGTCACACACACACTAGTCATACAAGTACAGCATCAAAGATCACTCAATCATACAAACAACATTCTCCCTAGAGACAACGATACCACACAACACACACACACACACACACACACACACACACACACACACACACACACACATCAGTCAAAACACACAACACACACACACACACTCACCACACACACATCACACACACACACACACACACTCAGCAGTCAAAGATCTACTTCATACAACACAAGGCAGTTTCTCCTAGGAAGATCAATATACGACTGGACAGGCCAGCCTTCTGTGCTGCTCTGATGTTACAAGCAATCATGTTATCTCTTCAAGCAATGACAACAACAACGCACAACCAGCCCTGCTATAAGGCTCACATACAGATGGAGACTGAGATTCAATAAACAGTCAACAGATGATCATAATAATATTTACCAGGTCATAATCACACAGTTTTGCAACATATCCGGAATGCTTAGGGAAACTATGACTGTTACCTATGTCTAATTATGAGGGAAGTGTTTTGTGTTTTTCACAAATGAACTGACTGGTTGCTAACTGAACAGCTTCTTCATCAACTGATTTGATTGAATGACAGTTGAACACTGACATCTGTACAGTTTGGTATGTAGCAATCACAGTTAATCACTCCGAACAGTTGAACTGATGATCCTTCTCCAGGAATTGTCTATTTACCTGTAGGGATCTGTGTCTGTCTGTTTCCCTGTCTGTGTCTGTCTGTGTCACTGTCTGTCTGTGTCACTGTCTGTGTCACTGTCTTTGTCTGTGTCACTGTTGTGTCTGTGTCACTGTCTTCTCCTTTCACTGCCTGTATGTGTGTTTGTTGCTTGCTTGTCTGTATGTCTGTCTGTTTTACTTGTATGACTGGTTACATACTTGCTTTGGTTGGGATTTACAATGAATCCAGGGAGACTTGAGAAAGTCCCTGGGAAATCTGACAGTCCACAAAAGACTAATTGGATCTTTTTTTTAAATTCAAAGACAGTCTTTGATTTCAGGGAATTCTGGTCAGATTTTAGAAAATCATCTTGATATCTTAAGTCCCAATACTGCATGCACAAGAGTGCTCCCCCCCCCTCTCTCTCTCTCTCTCTCCCCCCCTCTCTCTCTCTCTTTCACACTCTCTCTCTCTCTCTCTCACACACACACACACACTATCTCTCTCTCTCTCTCTCTCTCTCTCTCTCTCTCTCTCTCTCTTTCTCACTCACTCACTCACTCATTCACTCACACACTTACTCACTCAGTCCCAATACTGTATGCACAGGAGTGCTACCCCCCCTCCCTCTCCCCCCCCCCCACCTCCTCTCTCTCACACACACACACACACACACACACACACACACACACACACACACACACACTCACACACACACACTCTCTCTCTCCTCTCACTCACTCACTCACACATACATACACTCTCTCTCTCTCTCCTCTCTCTCTCTCTCTCTCTCTCTCCTCTCTCTCTCTCTCTCTCTCTCTCTCTCTCTCTCTCCCCCTCCCCTAAGCACCAACACTGAGTGATATAAAACACAGCAGATTCTAATACTCCTCTCTTGCAATCTCTCCACTGGCTGCCTGTGCCACAGAGAGTAAACTACAAGATCAGTACTCTCTGTTATAAATGTCTCCACGAAACAGCACCCTCCTACCTCTGTGAATGTCTTCACGTGTACACACCTTCTCGTACCCTCCGCTCGGCTGCAGATACATTATCCTTAAAAATTCCGAGATTCAACCTATCTACCATTGGCCACCGCTCTTTCTCTATTTCTGGTCCATCAATCTGGAATGACCTCCCTCTATCCCTTCGGCAAAAGCCTACATATGACACTTTTAAATCCAACCTCAAGACACACTTGTTTCAAACCTAAGATTTTTACCTTCTGTTTTCATCTCCTATTTGTCCCTGCCTTCAACATTTGAAATTCCCTTCACCCTGTCAAAATGTATAACCTCTATAGGTGTGTGTGTGTGTGTGTGTGTGTGTGTGTGTGTGTGTGTGTGTGTGTGTGTGTGTGTGCGCGCGCGCGCGCGCACGCGCGCGTGCGTGCGCGTGTGTGCTTTCGATTTTGCTAGAATTATTTATTGTCATTGGTTGTTTGTTGTGAGGGTCGAGTGCAAGCGCTTTGATTTGTTTTTACAAGATATAGCGCTATATAAATTCCATGCATTATTATTATTATTATTATTATTATTATTATTATTATCAGCATCACTATCTTATTACGACCTAGAGTAGAAAAGGATGACTACCACCACCTCAAAAGAGAAGATCAAGTCACAATTCTAAGACTCCGCGCTGGGCACAACAGGCTAAACCACCATATGTCCACAAAGCTGAAACTTCCTCCTTCTCCCCTGTGTGCCTGTAGTAAAGAAAACCAGACAGGCGAGCACGTCCTTCAAAGGTGTACGCTATTCAGCGACCTGAGGAAGAAAGTGTGGCCGACAGAGATAACCCTACAGACCAAGCTGTACAGCCCACAAGAGGAGCTGGAAAGGACATGTCATTATTTTTCCCCGGACACATCTGACAGTGTAAAGCGAACCAGAGAAGATGAAGACTATCACAACACCTGGCTGTTGAAAACTGCTTCAATCAATCAATCCTGATGCTTTCAGCCAAGCCGACCACAGAGGCCATACCATGGCTTAAGTGTGAGCATTGGGTCTGTAGACAAGACTTGTGCAGAAACAAAAGCCCTGATGAGAACAACATCTCTACAGTCTGTAGACAGAATGCAGAAACATACCCATAGACACATCTACGTCTGTAGACAGAATGTGCAGAAACATGACCCCAATAAACAACATCTCTACAGTCTGTAGACAGATTGTGCAGAACATGACCCAATAAACAACATCTCTACAGTCTGTAGACAGCTGCAGAAACATGACCCCAATAAACAACATCCCTACAGTCTGTAGACAGACGTCTACAGCTTGGTAATTACAACCACTTTTATAATTATGTCAGCAGCAGAAGCCTGATACTTAGAACAATTTATTATCATGAGAGCAGTAGAAAGTCTGATAATTATATCCACTCATATAATATATGTCAGCAGCTAAAGCCTGATAATTATAACCATCCATGAAATTATGTCAGCAGCAGAAAGCCATACAATTATAACCATCCATGAAATCATATTAGCAGCAGAATTCTGATAATTACACCCACTCTGATTATCATATCAGCAGCAGAAGCCTGATAATTATAACCATCCATGAAATTATTCAGCAGCAGAAAGCCCGATAATCATAAGAATCCATAAAATTATGTCAGCAGCATCCATAAAATTATGTCAGCAGTAGAAGCCTGATAATTATAACCATCCATGAAATTATGTCAGCAGCAGAAAGCCTGATAATCATAAGAATCCACAAAATTATGTCAGCAGCATCCATAAAATTGTCAGCAGCAGAAGCCTGATAATCATAACCATCCATGAAATTATGTCAGCAGCAGAAAGCCTGATAATTATAACCATCCATGAAATTATGTCAGCAGCAGAAAGCCTGATAATTATAACCATCCATGAAATTATGTCAGAGCCAGGTAATTATAACCATCCATGAAATTATGTCAGCAGCAGAAAGCCTTTTTGGGAAAAAGTAGATATGCTCATGAACTAAATGATGACAGATTAAAAAAATATTTTAATCTCTCTCTAGAGATAGAATTGATTCTAGCATTTACCAGTAGAATTTAAATGGATGAATGTTTATAAAAAATATGCTAGAAACGAACCTCATGATGATAAAACTACTGGTGAAGAACGGATCATAGGTCTGAAGATCATGTATTCAAATATAAAGAAGAGCAACAATCACAAGATTTTAAAGAAGGTATAAGAGATGCTTTGACAGCAATGAACTCTGATGTCAATGAATTCCATCAAAATATTTAACAATCATTGTGTATTTCAGCAGCATGCATGGTTAGGACAGTAGGGAAGAAGAAAAACAGAAATAACTGGTTGGATGAAGAATGTGACAGAAAAAGAAAAAAGTAAGAAAACTACTGAGACTATTTAAGCAATCAAAACAGTCAAGCCAAGAGAGGAAAGACGCGTATGTCAAAGAACGAAAAGAATACAAACATTTACTGAAAAGTAAGAAAAATGACTTTGATGCTTTAAGACTAGCAAAACTAAAAAAAAAGTTAATAATCCTAAATTGTTTTTGGCAGACAATAAGGTCAGTAAATAGAAAGTAAGTTATCTACAATAGTATCACTACAGAACAGTGGTATGTGCATTTTTTCAAAGTATGTAATGAAACCAATTTAGCTATTCAACTTGATGACATTGATGTAACGGAAGAAATAGAAGAGGAAAACCATGATGTTTTGTTTAATGAGCCTATTTCCACACAAGAGGTTCTTGCCAGTATTGGAAGCCTCAAAGCTGGAAAGAGCTCAGGACATGACAGAGTAGTCAGTGAAATGCTCAGACATGCAGACAATTCAGTTTTCGATTTTTTGGTTGCATATTTCAACAGGTTGTTTGATAAGTTGTTTTCCCTAATGAGTGGTCCAAATCTATCATTGTGCCACTTCACAAGAAGTGAGATGTAAACCTCCCTGATAACTATCGTGGTATAGCCCTAACAAGTATTGTCAGCAAGGTGTATATACACATTATGAACAAAAGACTCACAAAATGGTCAGAGCGAGAAGAAAAAATACTGGAAGAACAAGCTGGCTTCAGAGCAGTGTACAGAGCAGAGCACAGCTGGTTTCAGAGCAGAGCACAGTGGACCATATTTTTACCTTGTATGCAATTGTTCAGAAGTTTTTGCTTAAA
>CM060325.1:12840350-12842850 GCA_030674155.1 Stramonita haemastoma | reverse complement strand
GAACTGGAGGCAGAAGCTACTGAAGGTCATCCATTCTACAATCAGCTGCAGACCGCCTTTCTTCACTGCATCCTGTTGTTTTATTGGGACGACAATCCATGGTGTTAACTCCTTACTGACCTGCCTCTCTAGAAATAGTCACAACCTGACTGCATCATTTCAGAACCAACCAGACCCAGCTATACATAACTGAGAGAGAAACACTGAACTCAGTGAGTTAGTTAAAGTTAAAGTCTGTCCCGAGCCATAAGGCTCATCAGGCCGGTGCTTATCCCGGTTTCTGTGGCGTAAGCGACTGAGAGTCATAGACTCCCCCCTGGATAGGACGCCAGTCTATCGCAGGGTTAACCCCAACACAAGGTTGGTACCCCTTTTACACCTGGTGGGTTGAGAAATATAGCCGTAAAGTGCCTTTTCCAAGGCACAACGCCATAGCGAATAGCTGGATCGAACCCGCAACCTTTAGATTACGAGTACAACGCCCTATCCACTAGGCCACAGCGGCGGCTCTGAACTCAGTGAAAGAAGAGAAAATAATGTTCAGTGCCATCACTCATGAACAGATCTGCTTAGTTCCTTCATTCCTGTATGCTGAGTACAGCCCAGGGTAGGTGGACACAGTGACTGACTTCTCCCTCCACTTCTGGAGGAGTCACAGGGGCAGTGCACTGACGTGATGCTGTGTTCACTTGTTTCAGGCAGAGGGAATCTGGCACAGCCCATCCCTCTGCAGCATGGTATGTTCGTGTCATCATCATCCATAGCACTGGCCATAGCAAGCATCATGGTGTGTGTTCATGTCATCATCCATAGCACTGGCCACAGCTGACCATTTTTTTCTTCTTTTTTCCTAGATAGATGGCTTGATGAAAAAAAAAAAAAGGAAATCAATGCTTATTCAATGTACCATCTGGAAATAAAAATTTGACTTGACTTGATTTGACCTACTCTTATCAGAAAGATGGACTAGATTTGAAAGATGGGCTGCGTGTCTTCACACATATGAGACTCCGGTTCACAGATTTATTGGAGGAATGATATGCAGAAGAATGGATTGGGAACCAACAACCCCCCCCCCCCCCCCCAACCATACAGCTCCGTGGTGACTCCAACCTGCACCATCATATTACATCACGTTACCATCTGACCCTGTACTATAACCTACCAATTTTACCTGATTAACCCTACTAAATAACCCTGCACCACACCTTCTAAATGACACCCATTACATCTGCTAAATATCATCTTAATGTTATAAACTGCTATAACTGTAACACCATGCTAATTATTAAAGTACCCTGCTAACCAACCTGTGACACCTGCTATACATCAAGTTATACCTGTAACCAACATTACATCTGCTTATACAAAGTTTTACCTGCTACAACTCTGTGATACCCTGCTATATTATTAAAGTTATACCCTGCTAACCAACCCTGTACAGCCTGCTATATAAATTATATCCTGTTAACCACTCATTGACATCCTGCTATATTATCAAAGTTATACCCTGCTAACCAACTCTGTGACACCTGCTATATTATCAAAGTTATACCCTGCTAACCCTAACCTGTTATACCTGCTATATTATCAAAGTTATACCCTGTAACCAACTCTGTGATACCCTGTATATTATCAAAGTTATACCCTGCTAACCAACTCTGTAACAGCCTGCTATATTAAATTATACACTGTTAACCAACTGTGATACCCTGCTATATAATTAAAGTTATACCCTGCTAACCAACTCTGTAACAGCCTGCTATATTATCAAAGTTAATAACCCTGCTAACCAACTCTGTAACAGCCTGCTATATATAAATTATACCCTGTTAACCAACTGTGATACCCTGCTAATATTATCAAAGTTATACCCTGCTAACCAACTCTGTGACACCCTGCTATCTGACCCGATGACCACCCTGCAAAAAAAACCTTTTTTTTTTTTAATTAAAAAAACCCCAACAAAATCACAACACAACAACAACAACAAAAAGAGAAAAAGAAAGCCAAGGTAAAGCAGAGCCACACAGTACAAATGAACCCACACTAACAAAGTGGAGACAAACTAGGATTCTACCCCTCTTCAGCTTCACCCAATTCAAAACAAATAACAACAAAATAAAGTGCCTACTCTACATGTTAATGAACACAAGCTCAAACAGAAGACAGATAATCTTCACTCTTCAAATGCCCAGCTTTCTAAATTCACTGTATCTGCCACAATCACAACACACAACAAAGAGAGAATGAATGAACCAATGAAGGAATGTAGGAAAGTTATTGCTAATAAGCTATGCAGCCCAGTTAGCAGGCCACGCATCTACAACATAACACTACATGTTATTATAGATAATAGATATGGTAACCATGTCAATGTCTTTTGAAAAAAAAATCCAAATCAAGACAAGTGTCACTGAAGCATGTATTCTCCTCTGGACAGGTGACACTGTCATACCCAGAACACAGAACATCTTGCACACACGTTAAATCCTGTTCC
>CM060325.1:12820350-12837850 GCA_030674155.1 Stramonita haemastoma | reverse complement strand
ACTTTGAAAAGGGCACTTAAAAAATACAGATCTTTTTCATCAACACAACTGACATTTTCAACTACTTTTATCACTTCACTTTTCTTTTCTCTCACCCTGTAACTTTGACAGCTCTTCTGAACTTTTTTTAAATTAAAATTTGTGTTTTTAACATCATTCTTATTATTGTCATGATTATATGTAGATTTAAATGTGATAAAACATGTAAGCAATGCAATGTGGTGTAATGTGATAACGTAATGTCAGTGGAATCTTGCATAATGCTTTTACCTAGAAGTGGCCAGAAGCACTATTTCCATAGTTGGGCCCAAAGAAGTAATGACAGTACAACAGGGGAAAAACAACAAACATAATCACAAAAATGGCAAGAAAACAACAGAAACAAACAGTCAAAACAAACCACATGTAATTGCACAGGCAATCAGTAACTCACACGTTCACTTACTCAGGCTAACAGCATTTCATGCACTAAGGCAGGCACACCATATATGCACATGTGCATGCAAACAAATCCACATGAATGTACACACACAACACCACACCAACACAACACACACACACACACACACACACACACAACACACACACACACACACTACACACATACACAACCTACATGATACACTTACTACTATACACATACCCAAGCTCTCCTCTCTCTCTCTCTCTCTCTCTCTCTCCTCTCTCTCTCTCCTCTCACTTCTTACTATATCACTCTCTTACAGACAGCCTTTAACTGAAGAAACACACACACACACACACCACACACACACACACACACACACACACACACACACACCACACACGCAACACACGCACGCACACACACCACCATGCACACACACTTATGCACACATGCACATGCCACAACACACACACACACGCAACGCACACACACACACAACACACACAACACACACACACACAAGTAAAAATCCTAGTAACTGCAAAGATATAGCTAGCTACATATGAAGAAAGGAATGAAGGCTGAGACTGAATCAGAGTGTTAAAAGAGAGATCTATGTAAGATCATTCCATAGAGAGGACTGTACGAGAGAAACTTTTACTGTATATGAGCCACAGGATATACAATGCTGAGTTGGAATGTGGAGTCTGGTTGTATCAGAGGAAGAGGAAAAACAGCAAGCTGGTACATAAAGCTGATGAAGGTCAGACAGACAGGAGGGAAAATCCAACATTTGACTGTGAGATGCAGTGTTTGTTAGCTCTTCTGTCAGTGACGAGAATGAACCAGAGGACAGAATGATAAAAATAATCAAGTTGAATACATGAGTTAAAAGATAAAAGTCAGGACCATTGTTTGAACCCTGTAACTCAGATGACATTGGGTACACACAGAAGAAGAAAACTGCAACAAACATGCCTGGAAAGAACACAGGGACAGCCTAAGGCCTTTCTTTCTTTGGACAGAAAATGATGTATGGAACCAAATCAGGATGATTTTTTTTTTATACACCACTTTATGTCACAGCAGATTCCTCTGCATGAAATTCGGGCTGCTCTCCCCGGGGAGAGTGCGTTGCTACAAGTGCAGCGCCTACCCAGTATTTTTTTTCTTTTTCCTGTCTGCAACTGTATGTTTCCCTATCAGAGTGGACTTTTTTCTACAGAATTTCCAGGGACAACCCCCTTGTTGCCGTGGTTCTTTTACGGCACTAAATAATGATGTGTAACACACAGGACCTCGGTTTATCGTCTCATCCGAAAGACTAGCACCCAGACCACCACTCATGGTCTAATGATGGGGGAAAAGTTTTGGGTCCAAACGGATTCAACCACCTGCACACCCCCAACCCGGACTTTTCGCTTTCTAGGCAGGCGCGTTACCATCTAGACCACCGATTTACACAGCAGATCTAACAATCTACCTGTGTTTTCAAACAACTACTGTCAATGTCCACCTTCAAGATGATGGAAAGTTGTATGAATCTTCTTGAAACTTTCCTCAACAAGCCTACAGCTAAATATCAGCCATGAAACATTGCTTAAATAGGCATCAAGTGACTCCTATTAGACACTGCTGCACTCTGAAAATATCTGGTTTATCAAACAGCCAGATTTGAGGCACAGATAAGATCTGTGGTCTGACTGAAATTTATGATCATTGCTGTGATCATTTTTGCACTGGTATGTGACTATGCTGGTTGTGTGTGTGTGTGTGTGTGGTGTGTGTGTGTGTGTGTGTGTGTGTGTGTGTGTGTGTGTGGTGGTGTGTGGTGGGATGTAGGGGGGGAGAGAGAGAGGAGGAGGAGAGAGAGAGAGAAGAGAGAGAGAAGAGAGAGAGAGAGAGAGGAGGAGAGAGAGAGGAGAGAGTGGTGAGAGTGTGAGGGAGGTGGGTAGGTGTGTAGTGTGGTAGTGGTGTGAGGTGATGGTGTGATGTGTGTGAGTTCAAATTCATTTAATGTCTTTTCACAAGTTGTGATATTAGACAGGAGAAGGGGCGAGGGGGGGGGGGGGGGGGGGGGGGGGAGTGCAGGGAAGGGGGTGTAGTTGGTGATGTGTAGGATAAGGAATTTCAGGGGGTCAATACTTGCCAAGTGATTTTTTTTTTAATACCTTTTTTTAACTTATTGAAGTACAATAAACAAAAAGGAAAATGCAGTTCTAACAAAATCAGTAATTCCAAGTGTGGTGGTGTGTGTGTGTGTGGTGTGTGTGTGTGTGTGTGTGCGGTGTGTGTGTGTGTGCATGTGTGCCTGTGTGTGTGCATGTGTGTTGTGCTGTGTGTGTGTTGTGTGTGATGTGTGTGTGTGTGTGTTGTGATGTGTGGTGTGTGTGTGTGTGGTGTGTGGGGGGGGGTATTTTTTAAGACAAGTTTATTACTTTCTGTGATAACTGTTTCTGCTCATTATTTTTATGTACATGTATAATGCTTGAGACCACGGAATTCCTATTTGATAAAGTGCTGGTATTGGTGTTGGTATAGGTATAGCTTGTAATGTGTGTGGGGTAATGGTTGTAAACTGTGCCGTGTTATTCCTCTGTGATAAATGTTTTTCCTATTTACTTTCTTATGCATGGCTTGTAACCCACATGAATTTCTATTTGTGAGATGATTTAAATGTTTGATTTCAATACTGACAGAGGTCAGACAGGGTCTATGGAATGAACTGGACTGCTGACTTCACTCAGTGCAGTGTTGCTGGCACTGCCCTGAATTGTTCAGGCTGTGTGCCTTGGGCAAGTTGAAGCTGGTGGAGCATCTCTCTCCTAGAGGTCTGCTGTGCATGCTGCACATGTTCATGTCATGCAGTCCACCATCCATAGCTGACTGGCTACTTTCCCACAAAAAAATGCATGTTTTTCAATATTCACTTCTGTCACATATCACTCCCAGTTTGTTGGGGGGGGGGGGGGGGGGGCCTCCACTGAACCCCCTCTCCTCTTCCTAAAGCTTCTTCTTTTGCAGCTCATTTGTGCAAGAGCACTGCTGTATTGGAACAGAGCACCAATACCTTGTCATTTCCTTAAAAATAAACTGCAAGGGGGGAAAAGAAAAAGAATACACTCACAACTCACACACACACACTCATCCAAGGTGCAGTTTTTAGGACACTACTTTGCTTCTGTAGATTATCAATGAAAAATCATTTCTAACTTATATTTAACTCACAGCCTGTTTTGGTAATTTGGAGAGCAAAATAGTTTTGATGCTGCTGTTAAACTGACTAAAAAGAAGCTTGCCACTTTTTCTCTTTCAGACTAGTTACCTTCTGTCTTTAATATTTTAATCTGAAATATAACACACACACACACACACACACACACACACACACACACAACACACACACACACACCACGCACACACCACACACACCACAGCACCACCACACACACACACACACACACACACACACACACACACACAAGGAGAAGAGATGCTATGCATTGCGCTCAAGATCTGCTGACCTGGGTTTGAATCTCATGTAAGAGGATTTCTTCTCTGGAGTTAAGATCAGTGCTGACTCCACTCCCCCCTAAAATCCTTCGAGAGACTACAAACCAAGGTCACTTGTGCAAATGCATACAGAACATTTTGCGGACACATTAAAACCTGGTCCGCATTTGGAAGAGTATGCCATCGTGTGCCGGTGGGAACAGATAACAAAATTTACAAAAGTGCGTACACACAGGGACTGGATCAGTGGATGTAAAAAAAAAGCACATGAGTGCTTATTCCATTATCCTCAAAATAAAAGAATAAAATAAACCCTCACACATGCACACACCATAATGAAAGACACTGACATTAAATAAAACATACAGCTCTAACAGTTATGATTTGCACAAAAATTGTGTAAATCCATGAATGATTCATTGTAATGTATGTATGATGAACAATATTACTCATATATTCATATATTTATTTCATCGTTTATTTATTTTTTCATTTATTTGTTCATAAGGCCTATGGAAAACAAATCCTGAATCTTGCAAGAAATATCTAACTTATACAGCAGCACCTAAACATCAATTGCTCCTTTAGCATCAGACAGGGTCTCTAAAATGTTGTTGTCATGAAATGCAAAATATGACCTATTTAGGTCATGGCTGACCCAACAATAGTAGACAGGAAAAACATGATAAAAAAAAGCATCAACAGCAATGTATGAAGACAATGAACATCCCAAAGCAACAGAAAAAAATAAGAGGAAAACAAAAACAGAAGAAAACAACACAGGAAAAAAAAAAAGAGTAAAGTAACAAGAGAGAAAAAAAATGCAGAAAAAAAACAAGGATGAAAAACAACAAAAAAACACAGAGTTGTGCTTGCAAAGTCTGGGCCAGCTATGGGGGAGTTTACACGCCTTGGGTGCTAAGCACAGTCCAAAAATCTACACCTTTTCAGCCACACTCCCACATCTTTCATACCAACTAACTTTCAATCCCCCTGTGTTTTTCCTCTCCTCTTCGCAGCTGTTTCAGTTCTCTGTCACAAATCTGGTCCAGGGCTCCTTCTCCCAAACATCTCACTCTGTGCTGACCCTGTCAAACAAACAAAAACAAATATTACTCTTCTGGTCAGACTTCAGCTTGTGGTTCTGAACACGTCTGTTGATTGACTTCTCCATTAACTTCTTTAGCAGTTTTTGGAGCACTGAACTGATTTTTTTTTCAGACAGTGTGCTGTGAACTAGTTGGCCCTGGAATCAGACTGTTTCTTATCCAGATACAACACAAACCCCAAGAAGCAAACATGAGCAGTTATTTTTCCACATGTGTGCATGTACTTGTAAATAAAATCAAGTACAACAGTTGTAAAAAGTTGCCCTGGAAAATGATAAAAATACCCCCCCCCCCCCCCCCCCCCCCCATGTGAATCCCCAGGCACTGCTGGCATTTAAGTCCATGACTTCAGGACTGCAGGTCTGACTCTACCATTGAGCTCAAGGATATTTTTGATCAGATCAAAAATATACTGGACAACACCTAATGAACTATGGATTAGAAAATGGCATTGGAGATGGTGCCTTCTGTCAATGATTTACTTGAAAATGACAATGATGATGAGTTATTATGATGTACAAATCTAGCTGGATGTGATACAGTTGACACGCATTTTAGAGGACAGAGAAAAGTGCAAGTTAGCTTGCTGAATTAGCCACTTTGACCCAAAAAAATCATTCTTTATATCGAGGATAATGAAATGAATGCTTATTCCATTATCCTCGATATAAAGAATAAAAGCTTTTTCATCCAGTCCCTGTATGTATGCAGTTGTGTAAATATTGTCATCTGTTCCCACCGGCACACAATGGCCTACTCTTACGAAAAGCGGAACAGGATTTAACGTGTGCGCAAGATGTTCTGTGTGCCTTCACACACGGGACCTTGGTTTACAGTCTCATCCAAAGGACTTTTGGGGAGAGTGGAGTCAGCAAATTGATGTTAACGCCACTGAGTACATGTGTCCTCATGATAGTGACAGTGAGTCGACTAAATTAAAGCAATAGCAAAACTAAATCAAGGCCTGGGGCAGTAGGAAGGGGGACGGGTCCTGTATGTGGTGTATGTAGGAAGAGAGGAGGGGCAAATAGGAGTTGAAACCTGATCAGAGTAGAATATGTCAGTGGATTTGATCCAACTCAAATTAGGCATATTATCTAAAGTGAGTTTATAAAAAAAATTAAAAAAGATCCAAATTGACTCCCATCATTTTCCATTAAAACATTTTCTTACCCACATAGTTTCCATAACTGAGCTTTTTTGTCAATGCTACAGACCCCTGATACAGGAAGGGGAAGGAGCATGATCATTCAATATCTGCAGCCCCATGACTCCTGTCGTAAGTTTGAAACATAGATCATACAACTTCCTGATCTTGGAAGGGATGGGAACATTAGATCTAAACGTTACATTGGCTTGGGTTATCTAAGCAGTTTTCTTCATCACAAAACAATTCTCTCATGCACAGATCTAAATCATTCCATTGCCAAGAAAAGCTGAAACACATGGATCAAAGCCACAACGAAGTTGGAATAACAAGCCAGGACTTACCTTCAAAATCACAAAATTGCCCAGCATGCTCAACCTTCTACGTAATGCCCCGTTTTGCACATCTAACCACACAAGCTACGCAAAGTACAACAGCTAGATGCAAATTGTAAAGATCGATCAAATTAATTTCATTAATCTTTCAACAATCACCGGAAATTGGGCCTGGAACCATTCAATGCTTGTGCACATGCGTGACCTTCACCCTTAGGTTTCCTTTTTTAGTGCGTCTTTTTACTAGTGGTGATCTGAAACAACCCTACACGCAACACAAAAGAAGGGGAGGAGGAAAGGGGGGGGGGATGAAGTCTTTTTTGTTGTTGTTGTTGCTGCAGAGTTTGTTTGTTTGGGCTTTTTGGGAGGTAAGGAGGAGAGGGCGTTAGTGAAACTTTTTATTCAGGGAAATGATTAAGCACACACAATGACCCTTTAATTTTATAGTACTCAGCCCAAAACCAAGAAAAATTGATTATGAAAAAAACCCTACTCGACTAACAAATAAAGATTGGGGAGGGGGGAATCAATCACCATAAAAAAGGAAAAACTGAGAATAATTGATAAGCACATTGAACACTTAGACATATTACACCATTCAAACACAAGGCAAAGAAAATGGGCACACCAAAAACAGAAACAACTGGTGAAAAAGTGAGGAACAGTAACTTCAGAAAGAGAGTAAGGGAGACAGCAATTAAAACAGCAAGTGAGGGGGGAGGGGGGCAGGAGAAAGAATAAATGAAGATACTTTAATTAATAAAATGTCTGTAATAGCCTACCTATCGATGACAGTTTTAGGCCAAGCCTAGTTTTACAATCTGTCCTTGTAAACATATATGTCCACATGGTAACAATCAATACAAAATGAAAATCAATAAATCAGGTTAAAAAAAACAAACCTTACTTTATATCAAAATAACACACATTATTATGGTCAGACACACACATGTGGGCGCATGCACACACACACACACACACACACACACACACACACACACACACACACACACACACACACACACACACACACACACACACGCACACACATGCTTTCAGGACAAAATACGTGAAAGATGTAAACTGTATTTGTGGTGAGAAGATTACAAATAGTCATGTCATTTTTAATTGTGGACATTTAAAAGCATTTTTACCTGCTGTACCTAGTTTGTCACTGGATCAGATTTTGTCTGAACCATCTTGCTGTTGGACATTGTGTTAGCGTTGAAAAGAAGTCCAATAATCCAGTTTTTGTAGTGTTAGGAGTAGTTTTTATTTCAGCACATTTTAAGTGACATTTTTCAGTTTATTGTTTACTCTTTCTTGTCAAATTTTTTTTTTGGTCTAAAAACACTAAATGTGAATAGACGTTTAACTGAAGATACAATACAATACACAGAGAGAGCGAGAGATTGATTGATTGATTGATTGATTGATTGATTCTTTTATATCGAGGATAAATTTATAATGGAATAAGCACTCTTGTGCTTTTTTACATCCAGTCCCCTGTGTGTTTGCAGTTTTGTAAATGTCATCTGCTCCCACCGACACACGATGGCCTACTCTTACGAAAAGCGGAACAGGATTTAACGTGTGCGCAAGATGTTCTGCGTGCGTTCGCACACGGCCTCGGTTTAAAGTCTCATCTGAAGGAGAGAGAGAGAGAGAGAGAGAGAGAGAGAGAGAGAGAGAGAGAGAGAGAGAGAGAGATGTAAACAAAAAAATACTGCTATTTTTTAAAAAGCTGGGCATTGTAGGTCCCTTCCTTCCCCCTCCCCTCCACCTCCCTCCTTTCTTTCAACACCGCTGCCACTGCCTCTGCCTCTCAAGTCTCGAGCTTTCCCTGTTTTATTTGTGCACCAGGCACGTAGCTATGCTAGCATTGACCCATGTACAGGACAGGCTAGGCCTAGGCTGGTAGAATTGCACCTTGGTGGGCATTGAATGAGAGAGAGAGAGAGAGAGAGAGAGAGAGAGAGAGAGAGAGAGAGAGAGAGAGAGAGAGAGAGAGAGAGTTTCAACCAACTGACATACTTGTACTGTAATGCGTTGGGTTTCCTGTCTTCCTTTGTTATGGTGTGTGGCTTGCAACACTTGCCCTGTCTGAAGGCAGGTAGGTAGCCGATTAGAAGCCATTATATTCACAGTTATTATTATTATTATTATTATTATTATTATTATTTATTATTATTATTATTATTATTATTATTATTATTATTATTATTATTATTATTATTATTATCATTACAGTGGGACCGGCTTATAAGAAAGTCGTGGGGACCCCATTTTAGGTTTTCTTATAAGCTGCTTTCTTATATCCCAGCACCTGAACACTATTTTGAATGTGCTTTCTTATAAGCGAGCAAAAGTGTAAATGAGTAAAATAATAGCTAATTTCATAATGGTAAAACATAAAACACACCATATCTGCAATTAGCCGCAGCTGTAGTCTAGTGGTTAGGGCGTTGGACTCGTAATCTAAAGGTTGTGGGTTCGATCCCAGCTTTCGGCTTTGGCGTTGTGCCCTTGGAAAAGGCACTTTACGGCTATTTTCTCACCCCACCCAGGTGTAAAAGGGGTACCAACCTTGTGTTGGGGGTTAACCCTGCAATAGACTGGCGTCCTATCCAGGGGGGAGTCTATGACTCTCAGTCGCTTAACGCCACAGAAACCAGGATAAGCACCGGCCTGATGAGCCTCTATAGGCTCGGGACAGACTTTAACTTTATATCTGCAATTACTTATCAAGTTTGTTGTTGTTGTTGTTGGTGGTGGTGGTGGTGGTGGTGGTGGTGGTGCTGCTGCTGCTGCTGCTGCTGCTGCTGTGGTTGTTCTTAAATTGGTTTGTTCTGGTCACGTTCTGTCTACATCGGAATGAGATTTTAAACTGTAGCCTTCTCCATGTTTTAGTTGAAATTCAGCCATAACAGTATAATGTTCAAAATCTAAAGCAACTTAAAACACACACACACACACACACACACACACACACACACACACACACACACACACACACACACACACACACACACACACACAAGCAGCATGCGCGCCCAGAACACTGAACACTGAAACTTGAATGCATATTGGCCTATGGCCACAATACATGTCAAGGTACAAAGATGGAAAGATGGAAAAAAGACAAACCAACCAACCAAGAAGCCCACTCAGTCATAACTTCTCACTGTCTTTGTTTAGACCTTGGCAACACAAAAATATTCACCCATACATGCATCATATTTTCTTAAACAGGAGTAAAGTGGTGACAGAGACAAAAATGCCTACAGACACAGTTAAGATGTCTTCATTCATTATTCCTGCTTCTTAGAAGACCACCCGAGTCCCAATATCACCCAGAAACAAAACTGATCATGACGTATTACTTGATAATTGTTGTCACTGTCCTCTCCCATAAAATAAGCATATAAAGTACAACATACATCAGTTGGTTGAAATCAATCTATTCAGGTACTGTGGGGCTTATTGTTGTTTTTTCAGAAAGTACCCACTTCATACAATTTTGCCATCCAACAGTTGATACAATGCAATCACATTTTAAAAAAAATGAATATGCAAAAATAACAAGTTACATATGGTGCATAGCATTTGATGTCATGAGAAGGACAACAGCCACATTATCATTTCAGAACCAATAGCCACCCATTGCCTGCACATTGTATTCAGTAATTAATACCTTCTGGATCGGAGTTAGTAGCATGCAAACAGCTTCAAGTCAGACTGTTGTATTCAGAATTTCCCCTCTGAGCATCATCACACACACCGCATACCCACTAACACCAACACCCCTCAACCACACACACACACACACACCCTGCACGCACATACTGCATACCCACAGACACTGGATGTAAAAAAAAAAAAGTACAAGTGCTTATTCCATTATTCTGGAAAAAAAAAATCACACACACACACGCCCTCGCAAACACGCACACAGATACAAACAGGCCGCCAGCGAGCTCTCACACACTTACACACACTTACAGAGCCATATACACGCAGGCACGTGTGTGTGTGTGTGTGTGTGTGTGTGTGTGTGTGTGTGTGTGTGTGTGTGTGTGCGGGCGTATGTGTGAGTGATTGTGCGCCCGCGCTTGTGTGTGTGTGTGTGTGTGATGATTTTATTTGAAGTTGGGCTATCTTGGATGGAATGTTTAGACCAATATCAAATGTAGCTACCTTGTCTTTTGTGATTATGATTCCTATCAATATGCCTGTCAGTATCGTAATTGCTGTTGATAGGATAAATGAAGTATTTTTGATTTGACTGGTGGTTAATTAAAGGTGTTTATTTGCATCTTCAGATATTTTATTCTGTGTCAGTTGATGTTTGGAGTCTCTACTTTGCAGAAATGTCATTTCCGTGTGAATTATAGGCTGCACCATTGCGAGATTCCGAACATTTAAACGTCTACTAGGCCAGGCCTACTCTAGGCTATTGCCTGTCACGGCTGCTGTGCATGTTATCAGAATAATTAAGCCTTTAGGCTAGGCCTAACAAACACCAATACCCTTTTCTGTCAATGCTTCCCATAGGTCAGTACTGACCAACCATTGTTTTTCATTTAGGCTAGGCCTCCAGTACAAAGAATGTTAAACAAGATGGTGAACAACATGTGAGTTTGTTGATTGAGATGGAAAAGAATTCATGAGCAAAAACAGCTGTGACATTAACAGAGAAGGGTAAGAGTTTTAATGAGGCTTTACCAAAGGATTTTTCCTTAAAATTAAGGTAGGTTAGGACATTTGTGATGATTTTTATTTAAAAAAAAAAGATTAGGCCTGTTATCAGGTGCCAGCTCCCATATAGGAGGGTATCGAATTTTGATTTGGGCCCAGTGTCTCCCTTTAAATACCCCCTCCCCCCCCCCCCCCCCCTGGAATTAAGGGCTGATAAGTAAGTTTATCCTATTTGAAGTTACTTTATTCTTATTCTAAAATAAAATGTCGAAATAAGTTGTCTCACTAAATTTGTTGAAAGGAACTCATGCAACCCTCCACCCCCACCCCCCACCACCTTGACTGCTGGTTACTTAAAGGTGTTTATTTTAATCTTCAGATATTTTATTCTGTGTAATTGTCAGTTGATGTGCGGATTCCTGCACATTTGAACGTCTGCTCTAGCCTATTGCCTGTTATCTCAGAATAAATAGCCTTGGCTTATACAAGTTAAGCCTAACAATCACCAAGTACCATTTTTCTGTCAATGCTTCTGATAGGTCAGAACTGACCAATCATTGTCTTTCATTTAGACAGGCCTACCACGAAAAGAAAAAAAACAAGATGGTGGACAACATGTGAGTTTGTTGATTAGATGGAAAACAATTCATGATCGAAAAACAACTGTGACATTGACAGAGTAAGGCCAGAGTTTAAAGTGTGGCGTTTAGGAAGGATTTTTTCTTTGCACTCCATCAAAAATAAGTGATTTGCTTTCTGCATCCTTTACTGGTTAAAATTAAGGTAGGTTAGGACAGTTGTGATGATTTTTAAATTTTTATTTTTTATTTTTATAATGATCAGGCCTGTTTATTAGATGTCAGCTTCCATATCGGATGGTATCGAATCTTGATGGGGTGCAGTTGTATAGAGATCAGAAGACAAAAATAAAAATGCAGCTAAAATTAATATCATCTGGAGTTTGTATTGATCTCTGTAAGGTGGCTGGAGGAAGGGAGACAATCATCTTTTTTTTCCCCTTCAAGGGCACTCGGCCCAGTGTCTCCCTTCAAATATAAAAAAAATCCTGGAATTTAGCTCTGACAAGTTTGTCCTATTTGAAGTTACTTTATTCTTATTCTAAAATATAATGTAAAAAAATCTTTTCTCACTAAATTTTTGAAAAGAACTCTGCAACCTCCCCCCCCCCCAACTAATGACAGTTATATTCTCTCTCTCTCTCTCTCTCTCTCTCTCTCTCTCTCTCTCTCTCTCTCTCTCTCTCTCTCTCTCTCTCTCTTCTGTTTGTGTGAGTGATCATGCATGCATACTGGTATAATGAAAAAAAACCTTCTGCTTTTAATCTCCTTTGGGTTTTTGTTGGGGTTTTGGGTTTGGTTTCTTTTGTTGCTGTTTTTTTTTCTTTAGTTTTGTTGTTTGTTTTTACTGCGTGACTATGTGGGTTTGGGGCTGATTTTACTATTATGATGTATCTGTATTGAATTTATTTTATTATCATAATATGTACCTTAGGGCAGGGACTAGATGTGAAAAAAGCACACTGGTGCTTATTCATTATCCTTGAAATTAAAAAAAAAATTTGATCTCTCTCTCACATCAAGCAGATTAGTTGTTTGTTTGTTTTGTAAGTTCTGTTCTATAAGTAAACTTGTACCTTAAGTATATTCTTTCCCTTATAGCATGTACTGATGTAGGCAATTGATGTGCACACATATAATTATGTTTTTCTTCTTCTCATTGGTTTAATGTCCATTCACTACAAGGTGATTTAGACAATGGTACATTCACATTAAGAATGTACTGAAAAGGGGATGAGGGAGAAATGAAAGGATGAAGAATGTAGTGGATGATGCTAAGTTTATAAAATTTCATTTACAGTAACTGTCCTACTGGTGACTGGCAAGTACTTTCTGCAACTGATACTAGGACATGCGACTCGGAATCATTCAGAACACTTTGGATATTTCCATATTTTGTTCTTAGATCTACCCCTTTGCTTTTAGTCGAGGCAATGAGCACAGGGCAATCAAAGAATATATGATGGGCTGATATAATAGCAGAACAAGTGCAGAAAACATTTTTTGAATAGTTAGTTTTCCAAGCATTTAGACGTAGTTTATGAATTATGATTTCTTTGAATACATAGAATTGCAAGAATTGAAATAATTTCAATTGGAGATAAATGTAGACCTATACTTTTAATCACTTTGTCACTTTACAATCTGAAGCACCACGTTTTGCCAGAGAATCTGCCAACTCGCTCCAGTAAATACTGCAATGTAATGGCACCCAGCAAAAATTTATCCCAATACCTGTAGAAACAAGAGAATGCACAAGAAACTTGATTCCAAAAATAACATAATTTCTCATTTTAGAGTCCCAATGTTTCAGAGCAAGTAAAACTGATTTTGAATCAACACAGAAAACTACATTGTAAATAGCAAGAGAAATATTTGAAAGATAATTTAGCGCCATAAAAATTGCGAACAATTCAGATGTGAACAGTGAAACAAATTTTCAAATACAAAAAGATTTTTTACTTTTAAATGGGTTATAATGAATGCAGCCCCACACATGCCGATTCTAAGACAGATTTGTCTGTGTATACTTTCAAGACCTTTTCACAACTGAGGTTCAAAATCATATAAACTGTCAGTATTTAAACACATATGTGTATGCATGTGTGTGTGTGTGTGTGTGTGTGTGTGTGTGTGTGTGTGTGTGTGTGTGTGTGTGTGTGTGTGTGGAGCATATTTCCTTGCTTTAGAATCTTTGATATTTGTTCCTTTGTAGTTTGCTATTGCAACAGCTCTTTTCCCATAGTGATGAATATTGGCTGAAGTTTCTTCTTCCCCTTTACCAAGTTGTTACCTGTCAGGATTTATAGGGTTGGCTAGACTTAATTTATGGTGGTGGTAAGGGGTTTTCAGTGGTTTCAATAGTTTTGTTCCTTTTTTGTTTATCATCACCATTTGTTGTTTGTTGTGTGTGTGTGTGTGTTGTGTGTGTGTGTGTGTGCGCGGCGCACGCGCGTGCGTGCGTGCGTGCGTGCGTGCGTGTTGGGGTGTGTGTGTGTGTCTGTGTCTGTCTGTGTGTTTATTTATTTTTATTATTATATAGCAAGGATAATGGGATAACCACTCATGTGCTTTTTTTAAAAGAATAAAATAAAAATAAATCTCTGTCTCTGTCTCTGTCTGTCTCTGTCTCTCTCTGTCTCTCTCTCTGTCTCTCTCTCTCTGTCTCTCTCTCTGTCTCTCTCTCTCTTTCTCTCTGTCTTGCTCTCTCAGGAAAAACTGTTATTACCGACAAACATAAAGTATTGAACAACTGCCTTTTGTCACACACTCGGTCTCAAATACAGTCTTCTGTTCACAGACAATGAAACGCATTGTCATCACCTGATCAAGACATCAGACTATCCTTTTCACCCTGAAGATGTCAGTGACGCAGGTTGGTGTGTTTATTTATTCTTTTTATAAAGAATTTCTTTCAGGAAAAACTATTTTTACCAACATAGTATTGAACAACTGCCTTTTGTTACACACTCAGTCTCAAATACAGTCTTCTGTTCACAGACAAAGAAACGCATTGTAATCACCTGATCATGACATCAGACTTCGGATGAGACTATAAACCAGGCACCCGTGTGTGAACGCATCGCACGACGCATGCACAGCATGTTGCGCACACGTTAAAACCCTGTTTTCGCCTTTTGGAAGAGCAGGCCATTGTGTGCCAGTAGGAGCGGATGACAAAATAAAAAAACAAAAAAAAACCAGCATGCACACAGGTGTGTTTAGGCACCATCCCTGAGAAAAAAAAAAAGGGTAGGCGCTGCACATGTGGCGATGCACTCTCCCCGGAGAGCAGCCTGAATTTCACGCGGAGAAATCTGCTGTGACATAAAGTGGTATAAAAAAAATATAAAATAAATAAAAAATAAAATAAAGACTATCCTTTTCACCCTGAAGATGTCAGTGACTCAGGATGGTGTGTTTACAGGATGGACAACGATGACGGACAGACAGACAGCGGCAGAGTGAGCAGCTCAGTCACAGTCCATGACACTGGCTGCACTGTAATGTAAGTCACTGCTGTGCCACAGGCCAGTAGCAGCATGTGGCAAGGTATATGTGTGGTTTGGGGTCAGTTGAAACTTCTGCCTGTCTCTCCTGGTGTGTGGCTGTGCGTGCGTGCATGTGTGCGTGCATGTGTGTGCTGCGTGCGTGTTGTGTGTGTGTGTGAGAGAGAATCTTTTATATTGGAGATAATGGAATAAACACGCCTGTGCTTGTTTACATCCGGTTTCTGTGTGTATGCAATTTCGTAAATTTTTGTCATCCGTTCCCGCTTGCGCACAGTGGGTCGTATTCATCCGAAAATCAGAACAGGTTTTAACATGTGCGCAAGATGTACACTGCGTGTTCGCATGGGACCTTGGTTAATTATAGTCTCATCAGAAGGACTTTGGGGGAGTTGAGTTGGAACTGATGTTAACTCCAGGAGCAGATATCTCTTTGAATGGGATTCAAACCTGGGCCATGAGCACATTGTGTGTGTGTGCGCGTGCGTTCATGTGTTTGTGTGTTCATGTTAGTGTGTGTGTGTGTTTTGTGTGTGTGTCACTGTGTGCGTGTGTTTGTGTGTTTTGTGTGTGTGCGTGTGCCTTTGTGTGTGTGTGTGCCTTTGTGTGTTTGTGTGTTCATGTTAGTCTCTGTGTGTGTGTGCGGTCTGTGTGTTGTGTTGTGTGTGAGAGGAGAGAGAGGATGTTTTGTGTGTGTTGGAGTGTGTGTGTGTGGCGCACGTCTGTGTTGTGTGTGTGCGCTCTGTGTGTGTGTGTGCGTGCGATGTGCATGCGTGGGTGGGTGCATGTGATGTGTGTGTGTGTGTGTGTTGTGTTGTGTGTTGTGTGGGAGTGTGTGTTGTTGTGTTGTGGTGTTGTGGTGGTATGTGTGTGTTGTGTGTATGTGTATGTTTAGTGTGTTGTGTGTTTGTTGTGTTGTGTGTTGTGTGTTTGTGTGTGTGTGTTGTTATTGTTGTTGCTGTCTATATATATGTCCAAGAATGTAAGGCAAAACCAATCCCCCACCTGTCAACAAAATCCCAAGCACACAGAGCTGTGGTGGCGCTGCCCTGTGGTATGGTTCCTGCCCTGGGTCCTGTACTGTGTCAGCTGATCAAGCTGTTGGGGGCTTCCATCAACGCTGTCTTCTTCATCAACGCTGTGCTTCTTCATCAACGCTGTCTTCCTTCCATCAACGCTGTCTTCTCCTTCCATCACACTGCTCTCCTTCCATCAACGCTGCTCTTCCTTCCTTCCATCCTTGGCGTTCAGTGGCAAGATAACATCACCAATGAAGAAATTTGTCACAGAGCCAACCTGCCTGGTCTGGAGTCCACAGTGCTGCAGCAGCAGCTTGGTTGGGCTGAAGATGGAGCAAGGATGGAGGACACGGAAAAACTGAAGCTGTCTTCCTTGGCCAGCTGAAACAGGGCAAAGGTCACTGCTGCATTCCCAGGAAAGGCTTCAGAGACTAAGTGAAGAAGCAGTAGCTGTCATAGGCGGAAATCCAGCACCGGACATGGCATGGGAACAAGTTTGGCTATTCTACCCAAAGAGCCAGCAGAAAGTTTGAACTTCAGAGAAGCATACTCACAGCAAAAGAAATTTAAGAGGCAGGAGTGTTTATTTATTTATTTAATTTTATTCTTTTATATTGAGGATAATGGGATAAGCACTCTTGTGCTTTTTTACATCCAGTCCCGTGTGTATGCAGTTTTGTAAATGTCATCTGTTCCCACCGGCACATGATGGCCTACTCTTAAGAAAAGCGAACAGGATTTAACGTGTGCAAGATGTTCTGCGTGCGTTCGCACACGGGGCCTCGGTTTATAGTATCATCGAAAGACTGTTCATGCTAGAATAGATCGGTTTGGGATTCCCTTTTCTCAGTCCCCCCTTTCAGCTGATGATATTTCTGTGTTAACATTGTGACTTCAGTTCAGGTAGTGGTAGGTAAGCCTGTGGATTAACGCATTTTTCAGTGCTCTGTGCGTCTGTTGTTAGTAGTGTTTTATTTATTTTATTTTTTATTTTTATTGTTTTATTTCAAGGATAATGGAATAGGCACTTGTGTGCTTTTTTTTTTTTTTTTTTTTTACAGCTGGTCCCTTTGTGTATGCAGTTTTGTAAATTTTGTCATCTGTTCCTACTGGCACACATTGGCCTACTCTTCTGAAAAATGGAACAGGCTTTAACTGTGCGCAAGATGTTCTGCATGCGTTTGCA
>CM060325.1:12777626-12820250 GCA_030674155.1 Stramonita haemastoma | reverse complement strand
GGAATGGGTGCACGAAAATAATATCACTGGGGACATTTAAAGTGAAATTAAAAAGAATGCTCAATAACAGATCAGATCCATATTTTCCCTGTTAGCTGTAATTTAAAAGGATTCTTTTTGCAGTTGCAAATTTGTGACCCTTCCTCAGGTATAGTGAAGGCATATGACTCAATAAACATATACTTACAATGACCAGTCTGTCAAAAGGAAGAAGATGAAAAGGAGTAAAGGTAAAATATGAAAATGATATAAATCTATTCAGAGTGTGTCTAAAATATGAAATGTCAAGTTACATGTGGAACTACACTGGCAGATCATATTTACAGCAGGAGTAAAACAAGGTAATGTGTCCAGCCTCACCCTATTTTCGCTTTTTATAAATGCACACATTTACCACATCCACGGTCTGTCTAAAAGCTGGTCAACTTGGTAAATCACCTTGATGCCTCTTTGGCACATGGCATGCAGACAGTGGAGACAATACCCAGCTGATAACAAATAGTGCCAATGGCATCAGCACTGATTTTACTACAGACAGCAAGACAGTCCATAGCATTCAACATCTGGGAGCTATATTATGGCATAAAAGTTCTACAGCTCTCTCTAGGACACCCCAGGCCACAGCTGCAATGACCTAGGTAAAAGTCAACTGGAACAATAAAAATGTGGCCCTTATCTTCAAGGTTTGTTTTTACAAGATATAGGGCTATATAAATTCCATCTATTATTATCATTCTTATTATCATTAAGATCAGCTGACTGATGCCTTTCCTGGTGTTGTCCATATTACAATAAGAATACAGGCAAACAGAGATGAAATGCTTTTGCAAACTCTTGGGTATCTTATACTGAGATCAAATCACTAACAAAGATATGAAAACCAGAGCTGAAAACACCATTGGGCCATATGAAGAGCTCCTGACTTCTGTGTGTGTGTGTGTGTGTGGGGGGGGGGGGGGTATGTGTGGGTAAGTCTCTGTGTGTGTCTGTGTGTGTGTTGTGTGTGTGTGTGTGTGTGTGTGTGTGTGTGTGTGTGTCTGTCTGTCTGTCTGTCTGTCTGTCTGTCTGTCTGTCTGTCTGTGTCTGTGTTTCTGTTTCTTTGTGTCTATTGTGTAGAGTGTGTGTTGGTGTGTGTGTGTGTGGGGGGGGGGGGGGAGTGTGTGTTGGTGTGTGTGTATGTGTGTGATTGTGTGGGAGTGTTTGTTTGTACGTTTGTGTGTGTTGGAATGTGTGCTCTGGTGTGTGTGGTGTGTGTGTGTGTGTGTGTGTGTGTGTGTGTGTGTGTGTGTTGTGTGTGTGTTGTGTGTGTGTTGGAGTGTGTTGTGTGTGTGTGTATAGTGTGCGTGTGTGTATTTTGGTGTTGTTGGTTAGTTTAAAGCCTCTTCATGCTTATACACTCTGTGTGTGTGTGCCTGGGTGTGGGTGTGTGCGCGCGCGGGCGTGTGTGTGTGTGTGCGCGCGCGCGTGTGTGTGTGTGTGTGTGTTGTGTGTGTGTTCAAGAACGCATATGCCTAAGGCGTGGGCGTGACGCGGAAGAAGACAGCGAAGAGGCGGAGACTCGTGACCTGAGGGACAAGGAGGAAGCCATTGATGTCCCCGCCACTGGGATGAACCCCTAACTCTTTGCCCTTCTGCCTGGGGTAGGGCACCCTGCTGTGTGTTTGCCTCTCTCATTGTCTCTGTCTGTCTGTCTGTCTGTCTCTGTCTGTCTGTCTGTCTGTCTGCTCTCTCTCTCTGTGCCTGTGCCTGTGCCTGTGCCTGTGTGTGTGTGTGTGTGTGTGTGTGTGTGTGTGGTGTGTGGTGGTGTAAGTGAGTGAGAGAGAGAGAGAGAGAGGAGTGTGTGTGTGTGTAAATGTATGTGTGTGTGTAAATGTATGTGTGTGTGTGAGTGAGTGAGTAAGTGAGAGAGATAGAGTGGTGTGTGTGTGCGCGCATTTGTGTGTGTTTGTGTGTATGTATGTGTGTGTGTTAAATGTGTATTTGTGTGTAAATGTATGTGTGTGTGCATGTGGGGGTAAGGCAGACAGGAGAGGATGAAGACAGAGGCAGGTGTTTGGTCTCAGGACCAGGAGGATTTTGTAATGGCCTTCACCTTAAAGCCCTCACCCACCTCCCAGATTCAAACCTGTGAGGGCAGGAACATTGGGGTAGGGAGATCAAGTCGTAGTCCATTTTGACACACACCCACCCCCTACACACACACACACACACACACACACACACACACACACACACACACACACACACACACACAAGTGAGTGTGCATAAGCATACCCAGGCAACTTAATGTTATTAATGTTGCTGTTGCTGCTGTTTTTATTAATTCTAACTTTAATCCGCTGCTTCTCATAGTGACTGTCTTTATTGGGGCTGCTGTTCTTAATGTCCATCCTGTTTTTGGTTCTTCTGTTCGTCTTGTTTGCTGCTGTTGAATAACGATGTTGTTGTGTCTCTGTCTTTGTTACTGCTGTTGAATAACGATGTTGTTGTGTCTCTGTCTTTGTTACTGCTGTTGAATAACGATGTTGTTGTGTCTCTGTCTTTGTTACTGCTGTTGAATAACGATGGTGTTGTGTCTCTGTCTTTGTTACTGCTGTTGAATAACGATGGTGTTGTGTCTCTGTCTTTGTTACTGCTGTTGAATAACGATGTTGTTGTGTCTCTGTCTTTGTTACTGCTGTTGAATAACGATGTTGTTGTGTCTCTGTCTTTGTTACTGCTGTTGAATAACGATGTTGTTGTGTCTCTGTCTTTGTTACTGCTGTTGAATAACGATGTTGTTGTGTCTCTGTCTTTGTTACTGCTGTTGCTTTCTTATTTTGCTGTATTGCTGCTGCGCTAAAATGTTCTAGCTGTTGCTGTTGTTGTTGTTGTTGTTGTTGTTGTTGTACTTGACAATGCTGCTCTTGCTGTGATTGTTGTTGTTGCACCTGATACTCTTGCTCTTGCTGTGACTGTTGTTGTTGTTGTAGCTGATATTGCTGCTGTTGCTGTGACTGTTGTTGTTGAAGCTGATATTGTTGCTCTTGCTGCGATTGTTGTTGTTGTTGTTGTTGTGTTTGTTGTTGTCGTTGTTCCTGATACTGCTGGTCTTGCTTGTTGTCGTGGTGTCTGTTAACTAGCACCCATCCCTCCCACTGTTGCAGATCTGGAACTGGAGGGAGGAATAGGAAACGGACTGCAATCCACTGATGCCGCTTCTGTTCTCCCTGGACATGAGACTATTTACCTGTCCGATCTTTTTCTGTTACCTGTCCGATCTTTTTCTGTTACCTGTCCGATCTTTTTCCTGTTACCTGTCCAATCTTTTTCTTGTTACCTGTCCAATCTTTTTCTGTTACCTGTCCGATCTTTTTCCTGTTACCTGTCCAATCTTTTTCTGTTACCTGTCCGATCTTTTTCCTGTTACCAATCAGATCTTTTTTCCTGTTACCTTGGCTCAGCTTTTGGTGGTGTTTTTTTCTGAGAATGCTTGGACAAAAACTTTCTTGAGCTTGAGCTCTTGAAATCTATCATAAGGAAAAAATAAAGCTTGAAAATAAACTTTCACTTGCAAAGAGAAAATGCAGAGTATTTGAGTGTTTGGAATGTGTGGTTTGTATGCGTGGAAGTGGTGGTGGCTGTGGAGGGAAGAGGGGGTGGGGGGTACTTGAGTGACATGATGTACATTATTAGAGCGCTTTCATTCCTCTTTGCAGGGGTAATACAAAGCATAATACATCACGGGCTTAACATCAGTGCTGACTCCACTGCACTCTCCCCAAAAAGTCCTTCGGATGAGACTATAAACCGTAGCCCCGTGTGCAAACGCACGCAGAACATCTTGCGCACACGTTAAATCCTGTTCCGCTTTTTGTAGTAGCAGGCCATTGTATCCCGGTGGGAACAGATGACAAGATTTACAAAACTGCATACACACGGGGACTGGATGTAAAAAGCACATGAGTGCTTTATTCCATTATCCTCGATATAAAAGAATAAATAAATATAAAAGAATGAATAAATAGATAAATAAAAATCGGCATGGGTATGATACATCAACACAAACCTCAGTTCTAGTGGTATGTAAATAAAAAAAAACAACCCGCTGAACATGAAAAAAGTTCCAAAGACATCAAATTTTGCCATCTTCCAAATTTTCCGATTAATTATTTGTTGGATCTCTAAAACAACATGGGCGATAATTTAATCAGTTATGCAAAGCCACTGATATTTTTTACTAATAAAAATGTATGTCGCACTACCTACCTGTTTTTGTTTTTTTTACTACTACATTATTTTAAAAAGCAGACAAAATACTCTCCATGCTTTAAAAATACTTTTGAGTTTGGTTGTACCCACTCTTCTTCCAAGCCGCCCCTTCAGTTTTAAAATAAAAATCACATCTATTTCTGTTAATTTTCCTTTGCAGAAGGATTTCAAGGCATCTTTTTTAGTCCATGAATTCCACACAGACACAACAGCCTCCACTGAAGATCTAGAATCAAAGTTCCTCAGGGTGCACTGTTGGTCCGTGAATGCTTTGCCGTGTTGGTCAAGTAAGTTAGTTAAAGTCTGTCCCGAGCCTAAGGCTCATCAGGCCGGTGCTTATCCCGGTTTCTGTGGCGTTAAGCGACTGAGAGTCATAGACTCCCCCCTGGATAGGACGCCAGTCTATCGCAGGGTTAACCCCCAACACAAGGTTGGTACCCCCTTTTACACCTGGGTGGGGTGAGAAAATAGCCGTAAAGTGCCTTTTCCAGGGCACATCGCCACAGCCGAAAGCTGGGATCGAACCCGCAACCTTTAGATTACGAGTCCAACGCCTTAACCACTAGGCTACAGCGGCGACTGTTGGTCAGTAAACTGGATAACATTCCCCGAACTCAGCCATGAAGTAACTCTGTGGTCACATTCTTCCACAATGAGCCCGTTGCAAACTCACACCAGATAAGAGCCACCCAGAGTAAAAAAGCAAAACAAGGACAAAACAACAACAGCAACAGCAACAAAACAAACAAAATGAACAAACCAAACATCCTATGACACTTGTGGAATTTGAACCCATGCCTTCAAGCAGAGAACCTCACATGCTATGTGTGCTTTACGAAAACTGGTACCGTTAATTCTTTGTTTGGCTGTTTTGAGTTTCTGCAAAATCGCATTCAGTAGATTTTCTTTCGAGCACTCCTGCAAAACCACATCTTATTAGTTTTGTTTTTATGTGTGTATCAAAACTTCGTAATGATAATATAACAACAACAACAACAACAACAACAACAACAATAATAATAATAATAAATATAATAATAAATATAATAATAATAATAATAATAATAATAATAATAATAATAATGATATGATGATGAATATAATAATAATAATAATAATAATAATAATAATAATATATAATAAAATAAATAATATCTTGGGGCCGGGATAACTCAGTGGTCAGAGCGCTCGCTTTCCCCAAGTCAAGTTAGCTGCGTCCAACGTGGTTCCAATTGGATGGGTGACGTTTGCGCCTTTGGCTTCGTACGTTCCCCCAGTTCCCCAGCTGTAATGGATACCTGCCCTCTTTAGGGTCAGGGAAGGTAAAGCTGCGAGGGAGAGGAGATGGGCGCCGCCCTCAACATGCTGGCTCCTAGAGAAGCTGAGGTCTCTGACGCCTCGCTCCCCTACGACCACACAGGTTATGGGACACCTTTACCTTTTTAATATATCCTGTTTAGGTTTTTGTATGAAATCCCTTGTTTCCTTTGTCTATATTTATCACAACAAATCCTTTGTCATACTTTTTACAGTAGGCTTTTTAATCATGTTTTTCATTGATTTTTTTTTCCAAGAAATAGATAAATGCACTATGATGTTGTACACGCTGTTACACTGCATCCCCCAATAACCCAGTAAATTGTCAACAACAAAAAAACCCAAAGCCAGGAAAAACTTATCAGCAGAATACCACTTGTTCTATCTAGAAGAGAATTCTCGTCAACTGTCTTGAACAGCTTATACAAACCTAAAGGGGCCTGTCAAAATTAGATCAACTCATAATTGTATCGGTGATACGACCACACAGGTTATGGGAGACCTTTACTTTTAATATAATATAACCACCTATTCGCTTGTTTACCACAAATGTCTGATTATATTCTAATATAGGCAGAGACTGCATGTTAAACAGAGAATGGTCCTTTAGAAGGAAATGTACACACAGATAGTGGAAGACCGGCTTCGCAGGTTCCTCTTGCCCAGAAATACTGCCTGAAAAACCCAGTGCAGTGCCCCTACACTCCTCAGGGAGAAGAGAGAAGAAGAGGAGATAGAGGAGAGCACGCAGACATAATCTTCGCCTTCACCTACCCGTAGTCTAGTAAGCCCTTGGGGTACCACCAACGATTTTGCAACCAGCTTCCTCCTCCACTCTTCCCGGTTTTCAGCTTTCTGGAGCAAGTCGTTCCACTCAAGGCCACTCCACTCTCTGATGTTGCCTTCTCATCATCGTCTATGTCTACCTCTTCGTCTCCTTCTTTGTACTGTCCCCTATAGGACAGTCTTGAAAATTCAGATCTTCGTGTGACATGCCCGTTTCCACTTAAGGTTTGCGTTTTTTTTTCACTGAAGTCAGGATTAGGAAGCAGGTCAATGTAAGGATCAAGTTCAGTCTTAAGAAACCAAGGACTCAAACATAGTAAAAATTTCCAAGCAATTAAAGGAGGAAAATTTGCCCCACCCCTCGTTCTTGACAACCAGGACATAAAGTATATGCCTTGATCAACAGCTTCAACACTGCTGTAACAGAAACAGCCAACGACATCTTGGTAAATTCTTTTCTTCTTCTTTCTTCTTCTTCTTCTTCTTCTTCTTCTTCTTCTTCTTCTTCTTCTTCTTCTTCTTCTTCTTCTTCTTCTTCTTCTCTTCTTTCTTTCTTCTTTTTCATGACCGGAATGGTCGTGGAGGAGACATGAGAGACGATTCTGCAGCCAGCCGTCGCCATCCAGCCCTGTCCTCCGCCTTCCGAATGAGTGTTGGACTGTCCAGGTGGGTCCACTCCTTGATGTTATCCATCCAACAAAGAAGCCCTGGGTCATGGAACACATTCATACAAAGCTGCACTGTGCAACAAACACAGAGAACACAGAAATCAACCAAGTAAATAGAAAAATAATCAGAAACTACTATATATTATAATGGATTTAGATTCAGTTTATTTCCCTAATTACTTGAAATTTCTTTTTGCCTGTTAGACAGCACCAAGTTGTAGGCAAAAGCAGATTCATACCAGAATCAATACAACAAATGTCTAAGAAGAGTGCCAGACCGCATTCTAAGGTCTTAGTCACACATGCAAATATGGAAATTTGCAGCTGCACATCACTGTCCACATGCTTGCACGCAGACAAGACTAAACTGTCAAGTATGCAATACAAATGCCTTCAGCCTATCATTGGTAACAGTCCCTGTCTTGGGCTGGTTAAGAATAGAAATAATTTTTGGACCGCCATGTTTTAATCAACAATGTGTTTTTTACCTTTAATATAAAGTTGCAAAAACAATACTGCAAGGCACTGTCCATGGAGGAAGAAAAAGAGGCAGACCAAAAAAGAGATGGGAGGACAACTTCAGGCGAATGGAAAGGCCTAGAACGCAACCAAATTTTGAGAAAGGCAGAACAGAGAGAGCAATGGAAGGAAACGGTTGTCAAGTCTTCAGGGATGCCACCACGGTCACCAGACTAAGGGAAAGATAGCTAGATAGATGTAAAGTTGTTGTTATAGTTGCTGTTATAGTTGTTGTTACAGTTGGTGTTCATGCTGTGTTGCATAATTGTTAATACAACTACTATCATAGAAGTCGTGATAATGATATTTCAAAGCAGACTTCTACATACATGGCATATCTCGTCATTAAAGATTTAGAATGGCAAAACAGTTTCTTCGGTGGTGGTCAACAAAGCACTGCCTTACATGGAGCTTGTGTTGCTTGATAGGCACTTAATATCATTGACCTTACATTTCTGCATGTTCTAAGTTGTACTTCTAAACATTATTTGTGCCGCAGATGAAAGCTCAACAGGAGTTCTTAAGAAGTGTTCAGAATCATCACCAACACTAGGTCACAGAAAGTCTCCACACCATGTTGCAGAGCTGACGGGGCTTTGGCTCTGTGGTTGTTTCAGACATCGTATTGACAAGTCATGCAGTTCAAATCATCACATGTGGAATTATATAGATGCCATATCTATTTCTGTAAATGTTATGTCTGAATTGTGCTTTTTTTTTTTTTCGTAGGGTGTAAGAGAGTGTTGCAGCTGAGAAACATTGTTTGTTCACAAAGGTGAAATAAACAGAGCATTTTATACTCATTCTTCAGGAATTCGATAAAAGGAAAATGTTCTCCCAAAATTAAAGAAATCACCCACACATACACAAATTTATTCAAAAATTAAATTGTTCTCTCTCTGTCTCTCTGTCTCTGTATCTGTCTCTGTCTGTCTCTGTCTGTTCTGTCTGTCTGTCTGTTCTGTCTGTCTGTCTGTCTCTCTTCCTGTCTCTCTCTTCTCTCTCTCTCTCTCTCTCTCTCTCTCTCTCTTCTCTCTCTCTCTCTCTCTCTCTCTCTCTCTCTCTGGATAGCCTAGTGGTCAGAACATTGCCCTGGCAATTTGACGACCCAGGTTCGAGTCCGGTCGAGAAGATTTTTCTCCTGGAGTTAACATCAGTGCTGACTCCACTCTCCCCCAAAGTCCTTCGGATGAGACTTTAAACCGAGGCCCCGTGTGCGAACACACGCAGAACATCTTGCGCACAGTTAAATCCTGTTCCGCTTTTCGTCAGAGTAGGCCATTGTGTGCCGGTGGGAACAGATGACATTTACAAAACTGCATACACACGGGGACTAGACGTAAAAAAGCACAAGAGTGCTTATTCTATTATCATCGATATAAAAGAATAAAAAGAATCTCTCTCTCTCTCTCTCTCTCTCTCTCTCTCTCTCTCTCTCTCTCTCTCTCTCTCTCTCTCTCTCTCTCTCTCTCTATATATATATATATATATATAATATAATATCATATATATATATATTTGCAGTGATCTATGGCCAGTTTTAACGGGTTAAAAACAGTCGCCTTTGCTATTTTGTTAAAAGTTTTACTAGCAAAGAAAACAGTGCGTCTGTTGAAACAGGCTCATCATTTAATCTAAAACAATATGGAAGCTTTTGTAATGAGGAGGGGAAAAAGAGGGGAGAGGGTGGAAAGAAAAAGACAAAAACATTGCTGTACAATCAGAGGACAATTTTCGTTTCCAGCAGAACTCATTTCATCAGCACTGAAAACAAAACAATCTTCATTGCAGACCAAAGGGTGGGCATATCTCTTTCAGAGTTTTGCGAAATCTTGAGCTGAGTACGAGATAAGCACAAAAGTTGACCGTGGAATTCACACAAGATGATGTCCGTCTAAAAACGTATTGAAAAACAAAAAAAGAGTTATGATATTTTCTATATATAAAAAATTCAGGGACGACATTGTGTATGATGCTACTGGATATGAGAATAAGACAGAAAACAGCATAGACAATGCAGAGGAACAGCAACATGGCAGTCAGTCTGCTATCTCCTGCTTCACTTTCCTCACTCGATTTTCCTGTCATCTGCGAACGGTTTTGAGACGCCCGTCGTAAATGAATAACCGTGATGCTGCTGCAGATGACAACAGTGACGAAAGATATGGCTGACCAATCAGGTTGAGGTAAGAAGGAATCAACGTTTGCAATCTGCCTGCCGGAAACCAGCTGGTGGGAACGATGTAAGCCACCTGCGATTGGTTGAAGGGTCCAGTCTCCATTTCACCGTGAGGGAAAGGAAATGTGGCACGTAAGCAAGGAAGTTAATCAGGTAGCACAGGAGGATTGCTGCAACCATAGACCTACAGGGGGAAAAATCAATCAGTTATCAATTCAAATTTTGAAAAATCAAGAAGATGGAAGATTCCCAGCATTCCTTATCCCTTGAAAATGAAAATATTTACATGCCTCACTAGTATGGTCTGTCATGCTAAATGGTTGCAAATCATGTCTATGAAAAAGGTAGAGTTATTTTTTTATGTTGGGGGTATTTGGGCAGAGGAAGTATAGTTTGAAGACCTGCTGAAAGGCAGTTCTATCTTTGACAAAGCAGCCTGTTCTTCGAGAGTGATAAAATTGGCTTGCATGTCTAATCCTTTAAGAATGGCATGGGTTTGCTGGAATGACTTATTCTGTAGATAAAAAGGTACAAGAGTTCCCATAAAATATTCGGTCGTTGGGGAGCAAGATGTCATAGATCTCAACTTCTCCAGGGGCCAGCATATTGAGGGTGGCACCCATCCCCTTACCCAGAGAGGGCAGGTATCAAGAGCTGTAATTCTAGCTAAAGAGTTTTTTGTGGAAACAGTATCACAGAGTACCTGAGGAGAGATGGGCTCCACCAGGTTTTACTTGCCCACTATACAGGGCCTGAAATAGTCAGTGCAGGTACTCACAACTCGTCATCCAGTTAAAGGAAAATTAGAAGTGCAATACGTGACGGAGTCCACGATCACACGATCACACCATCCGCCATTTCTCTGTGTACCAGGTAATTGATTACTGTCTGTCCACCATGTTGTAAAAGGTCTGCGGGGATGGTGTCCATGCCTAAATTCTTAACGACTTTCAGTTCTTCTTCTTCTTCTTCTCTCGTTCGCTCTACACTGTCAGATGTGTCTGGGAAAAATAATGGCAAGTCCTTTCCAGCTCCTCTCGCGGCCATACAGCTTGGTCTGTAGGGTTACCTCTGTCAGCTACACTTTCTTTCCTCAGGTCGCTGAATAGCGTACACCCTTGAAGGATGTGCTCGCCTGTCTGATTTTCTTTACCACAGGCACACAGGGGAGAAGGAGCAAGTTTCAGTTTTGTGGACATATGGTGGTTTAGCCTGTTGTGCCCGTGCGGAGTCGTAGAATTCTGACTTGATCTTCTCTTTTGAGGTGGTGGTAGTCATCCTTCTCTACTCTAGGTCGGGCCATAGATTTGATGATTGTCTTCTTTTCATGGAAGGTAAGGCTACTTTCACACTGTTCTTTCTGTGCCCCCTGTTTTGCAAGTCCATCAGCTTGTTCATTGTCAGGTATGCCACAGTGGGCAGGAATTCATTGCAGCGTTACACGTTTGTTTTGTGTCAAGAGGCTATAGTTCCTGTTGGAGTTCTGTTTCTTTGTCTGCACACAGAGCTTGTAAGACTGACAGGGCATCGGTGAAAAAAACTACTTGCTGACATTCATCTTTGGAGTGTCTGACCATAGTGGCAGCTTGTTTCATGGCTTGAGTTTCTGCACGGTAGTTGGTACAGTGTGTTCCTGTTGGGTGTTTACTGTTTCTGCTTCTCCAGATGAGTGCTTGATCAGTACTCCTGCTCCTCCATTGAAAATAGCACCTGTAGCTGACCCATCTGTGTAGACATGGATCCAGGCCTGTTCTGGATAGAAGTCTTCTATCATGGCAGGGTGAATGCCTTCTTACTGGTGTTGCTCTGAGTTCCTTTTGAAGCCACATCGGACAGTGGTGTGGATCTCAGGTTCCCTGTGGTTGGCTTCCCATGGCCTTGGTAGAGTAGCTGGGTCCCATGGAACAGAATGGGCAGGTAGACTGTTCAGTTGCTGTCGTCTGAGTACAGGCTATGGTGGATGAAACTGCCAGGCTTTATCCTGTTTCTTGTTGGCTTCTCATTCTATGGTGCATTGGATGTTCCAGAGACACTTGTAATTCTCTGCCTGCACAAGGTCTTGGTGTCATGCTGAGTATTGAGCGGTTGGATGCCAGTCAGGTGTTCCATAGTTCTGATGGGGGTAGATCTCATAGCACCCGAGATGAGTTGCAGAGCTTGATTCTGTACTTTATCCAGAACTTTTTGGTGAGATTCTGCTGTTGTTTCCCAAGCTGGAGCAGCGTATTCCAAGTGGGGCCTTACAGTTCCTATATAAACTGTCTTGAGAATTCTCTCATTGGCACCCCAGTTGGTTCCAGCTAGCTTCCGCAGAATTGCCAATTTCTGTGTGCCTTTCCTTCAGCTTTCTCGATGTGAGGTCTCCATGTGAGGCGTTTGTCAAATGTGACACCAAGGTAGGTGGGTTCATTGTCATTCTTGAGCCTTATGTTCCCTAGTTTGCAGGATTGTGGTTTCTGTTTTGTTGAGAGGGTGAACAGGGTTGTGGATGATTTATCTTCATTGATCTTCACATACCAATCCTCAGCCCAGGCTGCAAGCTTGTCAAGTGCCATCTGTAGTCGATATGCTGCTGTGATAGCATATTCTTCAGTGCACCACATCACAAGGTCATCAGCGATAAAGGGCAGCTTTGACTCTTTTTGGCAGTTCAGGCAGCAGGTCATTGATGAAAATCAAGAAAAGCGTTGGTGAGATAACACCTCCTGTGGAACTCCGTGTCTGATAAGCTTTTTCTTGCTGTAATGATTGTTTAGAGTCACCCTTGCCCTTCGATTGTGTAGGAATGACTTGATCCAGGAGAGTATGTTGCCTTCGATTCCATTTCTTTGTGTCTTCACCAGTAAACCGTCTGTCCATACTCGGTCGAAAGCCTTCTGCAGGTCTATCCAGGCAGCAAAGACAAGCTTCTGTTCCTGAAAGGCATCTTCTATCTCTTGTGATAGGTATGTGGCTTGATCTTCAGTGCTCCGGAATTGCCGAAAGCCTGCTTGTTCAGGAGCCAGGATGTTGTCAGTCTCCAGGTGGCAGAGTAACCTGGCATTGACTATCCTCGCCATGGTTTTGGCGACGCAACTGGTGAGGCTGATTGGTCGGTAGTTTGATGCTTTCTTCCTGTCTTTGCCCTTCTTGTATATAGGGATCATGGTTGCTTCTTTCCACACTTGGGGGAGGGTTTCTTTCTCCAGCTGAGGTTGAAGATATGGAGGAGTTTGTCCTCTGCATCTCTTCCTAGATGGATTAGCATCTCATTGATTATACCATCTGGCCCAGGTGACTTTTTGAGCTCAATTTTTTCAAAGCACTCTGCAGTTCTTGTTTTGTAATAGGATTTGTCATAAGCCCTGTTCTTGGGTTCTTGGTATGTCTTCCTCTCTGTTCCCTGCGTGCTTGTCTCTGCTTTCCTGCATCAATATGGATGTCACTTTCTTTGGCATAACTATGGGCAAGGTGATATGCAGCCTGCTTCCTGTCAGGATTTTGCCATTCATTCCAGGGTTATCTTGGTCCTCGTGTGTCCTCGTCGCTTAGCTGTTTGGAAAGTTTCCATAGCTTGGCACCATCTTTCTCAAAGTTGAGAGATGCAGTTTTCTCTCTCCAGCTTGCACGGATAGCTTGGAGTTTCGTTTTCAGGTATTATAGCTTTTGCTTCTTGAAAGTTGTTGTGGCTGTCTTGGCTGGAATTCTGTTCTGCCTCCAGTCGTGTTTTCTTCAAGCTTGTCATGGTGGATCTGTAGAGTTTGGGTCCAGTAGGGCTTGTAGTTTCTTCGAGCACCAGGGGTATGCTTCTTTGGCAGCGGTCAAAATGCACTGGTTGAATTCTTTGCTGACTTTGTTTAGGTCTCTGCCCTCCACAGAATGTTTTGTACTAGCATAATTTGGATCTATGCCAGAAGAGGCTCCAGTTTGCCTTTTTGTAGTTCCATCTGGGGTGGACTGGCTCTGCTTTTACAGTCTCTCTCTCAATGGTAAGGAAGATGGTCTGTGATCACTACCACCTAGCTGCTCTCCCAACTTCCCTTTTTGTTTCCATACAGGTCATCCGTGCAAAAGACAAGGTCTGGAGTGGTGGTAGTGTGCCATCTTCTGGAGTAAAAATTGGTGTGGTCGTGTGGGTATTGATCAGGAGAAGGTGATTCTCATCCTGCCAGTTCTCAATCTCCTCTCCTCGACTGTCCATATGGTCATATCCCCAGCTCTGGGAGTGGCTATTGAAGTCTCCCAGTACTATAAGGGGGATTCCTCTGTTGATATTGTTTCGAGCGAGAGTGGTTTGTTGCCGGGGTTGTAGTAATTTAAATATTAAGTTCTGTTGAGCTACCCTTATACTATCTTCTGGTACTCTGCTCCTTCCATGTATACAGTTGTCTCACTTGCACTGATGTTGTTTCTAACAAATGTTAGAATACCTCCCTTTGTTCTATCTTCTCGGTTTTGTTTGAAGAGGGAGTAGCCAGGATCTTGAAAGGCTTACTCTTCAGATGTGTTTCTTGTATGCAACACACGCTCACATTCTTGTCTTGCAGGTTTTTTCTAGTTCTGTCTTCTTATTAAAGACTCCCTCTGCATTCCCACTGCATAATGATGAGGGGTTGCTGTCTTCTGTTATGTTGGACAGTTGCTCTCCTCCGCTGTCCCTGACTCCACAGGACAGGCTAGAGGGTCCTTCCAGAAGCTGAGGGTGGGCCCCGTTGAGGCTCGGGGCGCCGGCACTGCACCTGCATGGAGGGTCTTCACAGGGCGAGCACCATTACTTTTACTAATATCTGACAGTGTCTTCATGCGGTTTTTTGCATGGTATCGTGATTTGTTAGAGGGCGCCTATGGCCCGATACCTCTGACTTCAGCCCTCTAGTTTCTGTCAGGGTTACCCCACCCTTATCTCCTGTTACCCTGGGAGCCCAGGGGGCAGAGCTTTTAACGCGGCTCTTGATTGCGTGATGTTCCCGTCATAGGTCATATGGGATATTTCATGGAGACAACAGAGCCACCAGTTGTCCCGCCCCGTCCTGGTAGGAACATCGCCAGTTTGTCGGGACTGCTTTCGCAGCTAACCCCCATTTCTGAGGGCCGTCCCCCTATCCGCCACCCGGGGACCCGCCCGGTTGAGGATGGTCGCCTCGCCAGGACAACTTTCAGTGACTTCAGCTTTATACATTTGTCACTGAATATTAACAGCCAACGTCCATTGATGTTTCTGGCTCTATCACTGCTTAAATATCATGTGTATAGCTTCTTGAAGTGTGCAGAAAGCAGTACTTTATTATTTTTTTCAGGAAGAGACAGACGCATAACATACTTTGTCATTAGTCTGCATTTGCTTGTTGAATTGTAAGTTCACTGTTGTTTGTTTTACAGCAATAAACGGTAAAAATGATCATGTATGATGGCACGGCACGCTCCACACAGTTCTCACCTTGACCAATCCTCAGAACTTACCTGTAGGTCAGCAACCTCCTGGCTTTGAATGGAATGACCACAAACAGACACCGTTCTATACTCATCACCACAATCAGGGCACCAGAGATAGCCCCAAACATGATGAAAATCCGGCTGATGTTGGCGTTCACGAGCACGGTGAGGTTATTCAGCAAAACGCTGTCAGACGTGTAACACGTGATGATGCTAGATAACTGAAAGGCCAGGTGGAAAAGGTCAGCCAGGGCTAGCCAGAAGAGGAGAAGGTTGATCCTGTCTGACAGACCTTGCTGTGGATGGATGGACACAGAAACACAGGCATGTTTTGAATTTAAAAAAAAAATACATTTTTGATTTTCACCTAGGCATTCACCTTCACTTTCACATACCCCCTTATTCTGTCAAGACTGTTGAGGCACCACTGAAGATTTTGCAACCAGCTTCCTCTACTCCTCGTGACGCTCAGCTTTCTACAGTGTATCATTTAACTCAAGGCCAGTCTGCATTGGGAAGAAATCTGGCCTGTACTTGAATGCAAGCAAGACCGTGGCTGTGTGACTAGGAAGACAAAAGAACTCTCCAATACGCCACAGTCCTCATTTACACAAGCAGTGGACTCCTCCAAGGTTTAAGATCATGACAATTTGGCTCTTCAACAATTTTTCTGTGTTGACCAAATATGTTCACCATTCCTCAGGTCTCTTTTCCTGGTCTCATGGTAGCAGCATTGGCTACATATCCCCTTTCCGACTATTGCTTCTTCCCCTATCAAGCGTTCCAGTCGCCCCTACTACAATGATATCTTTCTTTGGAGTCTGGTCTACAGCTTCTTGCAGTTGATCATGGAAGTCTTCAACGTCATCGTCATCGTAGTCAGTTGTTACAGCATAAGCTTGGATGATGTTATTGTCAAAAGGTGCTGCTTTCAGACAATAGCAATGAGTTGCCTGGAGACTGGTCGGCACCACATGATAGCATTCACAGTGTCTTAGTGGATGAGGAATCCAATTCTGTGTTCATGTTTGTCTTCACTGCCACGGAAGTAGAGTCTGTGGCCTTCAGGGGTAGAGATTTCTCCAATTTTTTTCAGCGTACCTCACAGAGTCCACGGATGTTTCATCGGCATCTCCCCATTTTTCCACTTTCCTGTCGCTGTCAGAGACCTCACATTTCGGGTGTCAATAGTGATGCTGTTAAATGGCAGGAAGTGATTATGGTCCATCAGTCACATAGTTTTGATCTCCTTCCTGATTGTCAGCAACTGAAGGCGTGGTTCTTGTTCCAGGGGACGAACTGATCCGGTAAGAAACTGTTGATTTGAAGATCAGTTAACTTTGATAGGTCCATGATAAATGATTCTGAGAAGGAGAGATTTTAAGCCTAGATGCGGCTGTAAACAATGAGTCAACTTGAAAGTCTGCATTAATTACAGTACTAGGGTGCCACTAATGATGAAAACAGCAATACCACAAAACAAAGCAAGCTATGAAAAGATTTTTGAAAAATTGTATAAAAACAACTACGTTAAAATATCCAAAGCAAGTAGCAAACTAGGAGGATAATGATGATGGTGATTACCTTTATCAAGCTAGGAAGATGATGAGATGGTATTACCTTTACTAAGCTGGGAAGAAGGTGATGATGGTGATTACCTTTATCAAGCTAGGAAGATGATGATGATGGTTACTTTATAAGCTGAGAGGATGATGATGATGTACCTTTACAAGCTGGAAGATGATGATGATGGTGATTACCTTTATCAAGCTAGGAAGATGATGATGATGGTAACTACTTTACTAGCTGGGAAGAGGTGATGATGATGATTACCTTTATCAAGCTAGGAATGATGATGATGGTATGAAAGAGAGAGAGAGAGAGAGGAGAGAGAGGGAGGAGAGAGAGAGAGAGAGAGAGAGAGAAGAGAGAGAGAGAGAGAGAGAGAAGAGAAAGAGAGAATAACTTAACACTTTGTTCCCATGTCATGTAGAATGTAACACAGCCTTGTATGTGGTGCATGATTGAGAGCATTCATAGTAGCTTTTGTTTAAACTGATATTGATCAAAATCTAGGGCCATGCGTTCAACACACATTTAGCGCAGTAAAAGAACCCATGGCAACAACATAGTTCTTCCAGGCAAAATTCTGTAGAAAAAGTCACTCTCACGGAGTACTTGGCTAGCTAAACATCCTAACAAGAGGTCAGTGTGTTCATTTGCTATCAATGGATCCATGGCCTAGAAGTAACGCACGCATCCAGAAAGCAAGGAGTCGCGGGTTTGATCCCGTTTGAATCCGAACTTTCCCGCATCCCCTGGACCTTGAATAGTGATCTGGGTGTAGTTCTTCCGATTAAACACAAATCGAGTCCCGTGTCTGGGTGCTAGTCTTTCGGATGAAACACAAATCGAGGCCCCGTGTTTAACACACACTCAGGGCAGTGAAAGAACCCACGGTGACAAAACATGCTGTTCCTGGCAAAATTGTGTAGAAAAAAGCCATTTTTATAGGGTGACAAAATTTATATTTACATAATGAAAAGAAAAAAAAAGCAGCCCTGCTTTTATGGCCATGAACTATGCCTCGAGAGAGCAGCCTGGATTTCATACAGCAAAATCTGCCCGCTACTGAAAGGGACATTTACACTTTTTTTTTATTTTACACTACTTTCAGTAACGGCAGATTTCTCAGGCTGCTCTCCCCGGAGAGAGCCCATCACCACGAGAGCAGCAGCACCCGTATACTTTTTTTTCTTTTTCCTGTCTGCAGCTGTATTTGTTTCCCTACCAGAGTCGCTTTTTCCTACAGGAACAACTCTCTTGTTGCCCAGGCTCTTTTATTTTTATTTATTATATACCACTTTACGTCACAGCAGATTTCTCTGCGTGAAATTCGGGATGTTCTTCTCGGGGAGAGCGCGTCGCCACAAGAGCAGCACCACCCTCATTTTTTTTTTCTTTTCCTATATGTAACTGTACTTGTTTCCCTATCAGAGTGGCTTTTTTCTACAGACTTGTTCCAGGACAAATTTCTTGTTGCCGTAGGTTCTTTTACGTACGCTAAGTAATTTTGTGCAACACACGGAGCCTCGGTTTATCGCTTCATCCGAAAGACTGGCATCCAGGCCCCACTTTTAGTCTAATGGATGTGTGGAAAAAGTTTTGGGCCCAAACGGGGTTTAAGTCACCGTCCACTTCCAACCCGGACTTTTCGCTTCCTAGGCAGGCGCGTTACCTCTAGGCCACCGATCCACTCCACTCCGCTCCGCTCCATTCCAATCCATTACACTCCAATTCCACTTATCCACTCCCACTGTAATCCACTCTCCACTTCACTCCACTCTGGACCCCACCCGCTCCACTCCGCTCCGATTCCACTTCAATCCACTCCACACACTCCACTCAACTTCACTCCACTCCACTCCAAAAACAATAGAGAGCAAAGCGAAGCAATACAATACAGTAAAAAAAAAGAATCACTGTTTGAAATATTATTATTAGGTAAAGTAAAAAGGTAAGGTAAAGGTGTCCCATAACCTAAGCGGTCGTAAGGGAGCGGGGCATCAGAGACCTCAGCTTCTCCAGGGGCCAGTATATTGAGTGCGGTGCCCATCTCCTCTCCCTGGCTGCTTTACCTTCCTTGACCCTAAAGAGGGCAGGTGCCCATTTACAGCTGGGTGAACTGTGGGGACTGTAGCTACTGAAGCCAAGGCACGCAAACGATCACCCACCCAACTGGTAACCACACTCGACGCTGCTTAACTAGGAAGCGAGCGCTCTGACCACTTAGCTATCCAGCCCCCGAAATATTCTTATAAAAGAAACAAAAATACGAGCTTCACCTTCCAGAAAACGACACAACAGATGACATTTCCTACTGTGCCTATCAACACAATGACTTGTAGAATGTAGCAGACGAAAACTTCTTTGATCAGGTCACGAGTCTCAGCACTGAAGAAGGGATCTGAAGTGTCCCAGGGTTTGCCCATGGATTGTCCAGCCTCCTTCGTCTCTGTGACTGATTCCACAGTGCTCAAGACTACGGTGGCATTGTTTGTCTGGGAATAGTTGATAGACATGGCCATTGCATTCCACACCTCTGAAAATAGTTTTGATCGTTGCACAATACACTATTATTTTATGATGGTTGATTGATTGATTTATCTATTTATTTATGTAGGTATATAGTCTTGTATTTCAAGGATAATGGAAAAATCACTCATGTGCTTTTTTTGCATCCAGTCCCCGTGTGTATGCAGTTTTATCAATTTTGCTATTCGTTCCCACCAGCAGTCTTTCGAACCACCGGCATACCGACAGTCATTCCACCTACTTTTTCGAAAAGCGGAACGGGTTTTAACGTGTGCCCAAGATATTCTGCGTGCTTTCGCACATGGGACCTCGGTTTATAGTCTCATCCGAAGGACTTTTTGGGGAGAGTGCAGTCGGCACTGATGTCAGCTCCAGAGGAAAATTCTTCTTGAACGAGATTCGAACCCGGGTCAGCAGATCACGAGTGCAGTGTGCATCACTCTAACCACCAGGCTATATGTCGCCATTAAAATGAATGAATATATAGGTTTGATTTACTGCAGTTATACTATTCTTGGAGATTGTTCTTTTGTTGATTCTATTACACGCATTCAGGTAGTACAAGAAAATACAGTAGTTTTACAAATAGACAGACACCTCTTTTCTACAGAGAAGAATATAATGATGATTTGTTCATACATCCCACCTTGTGATTCCTTGTTCTGGAAGTCACAACATGGCGTATATGGAATTGAATTACTTGATCAGTGTTTAGCAGATATATATGAACAACATAGCGATTTTTTCATTCTGTTAAGTGGAGATTTTAATGCAAGAACTGCCATGGAAAACTATAGCTTTAATGGTGATAATAGTGATTTTGAACAAATGTTGGTGTCTGGCAACAATCATTATTCAAGGACATCTCAAGATGATAACATTAACAACTTTGGGGAACAACTAATTGAACTGTGTAATATGCATGACTGTGTAATTCTAAATGGTCTGAGTGACCCAGCGTTTGATGATAATTGTACATTTATTGGATATTCTGGTGAAAGTGTGGTGGATTATTTCATTGTATCCGTGGAACTTTATTCGTCTGTTCATATTTCAGCTTTAGAGGTAGAGAGCATAGTAGAATCAGACCATTTGCCAGTAAGTATGAAAGTAGTTATAAGGGATAATCAGGAAGGGGGTTTTATTGAAGAAAAACACAAGAAAACAAAACATGTGAAAAATTCATGTGGAATGAAGCATATAGAGACGAGTTTGTCAAATCATGGGAGAGCAAAGATATTCAAAACAGAATGATGATAGCTGTTGGAGATTTAGAGAGAGATGTAGACAGTGCCCTTGAAATGTTTGTACATTGCCTGAAAGATGCCAGCAGATGTATGGTAAAGCAAGCTGGTTTTAACAAAAAGAAAAAATCAGCATGGTTTGATGATGAGTGTAAAAACATGAAAAAAGAAACCAGAAAAAAACTTAATCATTTTCGATTGACTAGGAAGGAAGAAGATAGAATTATGTATGTTGAAGCTAGAAAGAAATATAAACAGTTGCTAAAAGCCAAGAAACTCACTTACAGCAGGCAACAAACTGAAAGGTTAGCAAACGAGGCTAACAGTTCCTCTAGTTTTTGGAAGGAGTTAAGACGGTTAGGTCTTGGAAATAAGAAAAGAATAACAAACAACATTACAACAGATGACTGGTTTAACCACTTTAGAAAAGTCTTCCAGGGTATAACTGATGAATGTTTTGATGAATGTACTGATGAATGTGATATGGTGATTGATTTATCTGAGGAAACAGATCACGTGTTAAATAAAAAGATAGCAGAAGAAGTTATTTATGCCATTAGAAAGCTGAAAAACAACAAAGCAAGTGGTATTGATGAAATTTCTGCAGAAATGCTACAAAATAGTGGTGCAAAGTCATTGTATTTCTAGTAAAGTTATTTAATGTGATTTTTGATCAAGGCATTTACCCACAAGAATGGTCAAAAGCCATAATTAATCCTCTGTATAAGAAGGGAGATCCGAGGATGTTGACAAATATAGAGGTGTGTCTCTTTTAAGTATATTATCTAAATGTTACACTACAATACTGAATGCTCGATTGTATGACTGGTTGGAAAACAATAACGTTATTTCGGAATGTCTAGCAGGTTTTCGTCAAAAGTATTCCGCAATTGATCATATATTTACATTGTATGCCACTATTCAGAATTATATGTCTAAAAAAGGAAGAAAATTGTACGTTGCCTTTGTAGATTTCAAAAAGGCTTCTGACTCAGTTGAACATGATAGGTTATTACGTTATATCAAAGGCCAAGGTGTAAAAGGTAAGTTTTTTGCATCACTTAGGCTATGTACAAATCATTATCAGCATGTATACGAGCAAATTTTGAATTAACTGATATGTTTCAAACACCAGTGGGAGTAAGACAGGGTTGTGTTCTAAGCCCCACATTGTTTTCTATGTTTATTAATCAGTTAGCAAATCTTATGACTGAAAACGGTAAGCATGGGGCTCAGATGTTTCCAGATATTTTTTAGTTGTTTATTTTGTTATTTGCTGATGACGTGGCATTAATGTCAACTACACCTTCAGGCTTACAAAATCAATTAAGGGTTTTAGAAACTTGCTGTGAAAATATGAAATTAAATGTAAACATAGACAAAACTAAGATTATGGTATTTAGAAAAGGGGGATACTTAGGAAAACATGAAAAATGTTTTTTTCATAATAAAAAATTAGATGTAGTGAACAATTATTGTTATTTGGGATTTAATTTACACCCATGATTAGGGCAAAGAGAGGTACATCGCGTTTAGTTACTAAAGGCAAAAAAGCAGTTATACAGCTTAACAAAGTTTTCTAGAGGTGCAAGGAGATGACAGTTAAGTCATTCTTTTAAATTTTTTATACTTAAATCCAACCAATATTGTTATATTCAGCTGAAATTTGGGGGATGCATAGATTAGAACATCTAGAAAAAGTACATTTAATTGCTTGTAAAAGGTTTTTAGGTGTGCCTGCCGGACACCAAATAAGATGGTTTACGGAGATCTTGGCAGGTACCCACTGTATGTAAATACATATGTTGCATGCATAAGAGTTTGGTTTAAACTACTACACATGAATTCTGAAAGATTACCATATAAAGCTTATCATATGTTGTTAGAATTAGATAAAAAAAAAAAAAGGTAAACAATGTTGGGTCTCTAAAATCAGGGAAGTATTATGTATTACTGGGTATGATATCGTTTGGTTAAACCAAGGTGTAGGAGACATAAAAATGTTATTGCGTGCCTTTAAACAAAGACTTGTAGATTGGTTTGCTCAGGAATGGGCAGGCACCATTAGAGACCGTGAGCGATATGATGGCTATAGAAACTTTAAAACTATTTTTGAAAAAGAAAAGTATATAACCGAAATGGATACATATTGTTTTCGAGTTGCAGTTACGCAAGTTCGATTTAATGTTCTACCATTGAACAATAATACACAGCGGTATAATAGTTTAAACGAAGTTAAGCAAAGCCCTGTTTGTAAAGATCAAATAGAAAATGAAGAACACTTTATACTGAATTGCCCTATCTATGAAGACTTAAGAACTAAGTTTCTTAAAGATTCCAAAAGACTTTCTTTCTATGTACTACTCAAAGCCACTGTACCTACTGATAGATAACAATTTATCACGTTTTATCTTTCATGCAACCAATAGAAGAAATAGGATAACTTTCTAGAAATTGATAATTGTATTGATGAATAATACATCTAAAACAGTGTCGTTTACGACACGTGTGAGTTGTTCCGTGATTAACGGTTAAGAAATGGCTTATATAACTTTCTTACTTTATTATTACTCATACATTATTTCATATACATATACGTTGATGGTAGTATGCTTATAACACCTATGTCATATGCACACACTCTATGCCCACCACTCTTTTGTATTGTGGCCTAAGGCCGATGTACATTAAACAATTTCAGTGTTCTTCTCTCTCTCTCTCTCTCTCTCTCTCTCTCTCTCTCTCTCCTCTCTCTCTCTCTCTCTCTCTCTCTCTCTCTCTCTCTCTCTCTCTCTCTTCTCTCTTTCACACACTCACACACTCACATACACATACTCACGCGCGCATGCACACACACACACAGACACACACGTGCACACACACAAACACTTCTTTCTCTCTTTCCCTCTCTCTCTGTACATACTCACAAGCACATACGCACGCACACATGCACATGCACACGCATACACACACACATACACAACACACACACACACACACACACACACACACACACACACACACACACACACTCACACAATACACACCACGCATCACAACTCTTCTGTCTTATTTATGTATGATCTATGTATTTATGTATGCATCTATGTATCTATGTATCATCTATCTATCTATCTATTCTATCTATCTATCTATCTATCTATCTATCTATCTATCTATCTATCTATCTATCTATCCCTCTTTATACACACACATACATACATATACACACATGTATGCATGTATGCATGTTCACACATACACACACGCGCGCGCACACGAGCGTGCGTTCACTCACATCCACAGACATATACATGGGCACACTTGTAAAAATAGATGCACGCTCATGCTCCCACCTGTACGCACATATACACACTAGCACGCAGGGATGCACGCACAAGCACACAGAGCAAAACCTGACACACTCATGTACGTATGCGAGCACGTTTACTTTCATCCCCCCCCCCCCCCCCCACACACACACACACACACATACACACACACTTGCACACACACACAAACACACACACACACCTAGACAGACACTCGCGTGCGCGCGCACGCACACACACACCTACACACACACACACACACACACACACACACACACCACACACACACACACACACACACACACACACACACACACACACACAAACTTACACACACATACACACACAACAGAAACGCACACACAAGTACGTATGTCTGTATGGACGCACGCTTGCTTGCTTGTTTTCTTGCACACACACACACACACCACACACACACACACACACACACACACACACCACACACACACACACACACACACACACACACACCACACACACTTGCGCGCACCCCCACAAGCTCAATATGTGCTTGAAAATACTTTTAATTGGAGTTTTCTTAGTTGTGGAGTTTTATTTTTTTTATTTGTGTGTAGCTTCCATATAAAAATCATTAATTGCCACAGTCTCAAGCCGTCTTCTTGTTGTTTGTTTTCCTCTGCCAAACGTACATGTAATAAAACAATATTATTTTTTATTTAAGCTCTAAAAAAAATAAACATTATCCTTGTTATCAGAGGGTACGCACGAGAGTTCAGTAGTAAAAGCCTTTGCTCTTCCCCAAGCTAAGGGGACGGGATAGCTCAGTGGTCAGAGCACTCGCTTTACCCAAGCTACCGTTAAGCAGCATCGAGCGTGGTTACCAAGCGATGGGTGACCGTTTGCGCGCCTTAGCTTCAGTACTATCTCCCAGATTACCCAGCTGTTGTTGGGTACCTGCCCTCTTTATATTAGGGTCAGGGAAGGTAAAGCAGCGAGGGCGAGGAGATGGTTACCGCCCTCAATATGAAGGCACCTAGAGAAATTGAGGTCTCTGACGCTTTTCTCTCTTACGACCACGCAGGCTATGGAACACCTTTACCTTTTTCTTTAAAGGTAAGGTTAAGCCGCGTTGTGCATTGTTGTTGCAACAATTTGTGTCTGTTCATGCTTATTGCGGGGCGACATGTTCTGAGGGGTCTGTTCTGTGGGCTCTTGGGTCTGAATCCCTCGTGGACCCAGTTAACTCTTAAACGATGATCATTAATTTTTCGTCCAGGGATATACCTGTTTCATGTAAACAGCACACAGCTAGTAACATGCGAAAGGGATACTGGCTAACTGAGCCATCCCAAGGCAGTCCTACAAGGCACAGGGTGAAGGAGGAGGATGTGAGGAAAACAATTCATCTCCATTGTGATATTTTGCCCTAAACTCATAGTGACCTGTGATGATATAATTATTGCCCTAATCTCGTAATAATTCATGCTAATGATTTGCCCTAATCTCATGATGATTCATTGTGGTATATTGCCCTGAAATTATAGTGACTCGTGGCAATGTTTCGACCTGATCTCACGATGATCCATGGTGGTACATTTTCCTGGTCTCATGATGATGTATTGCCTTGATCTCAGAAAGATAATAATAATAATAATACATGGAATTTGTATAGCGCTATCTCTTGTAAAGACAAATCAAAGCGCTTGCATTTGACCTACAGAGCCACAGATCATGCTGCCACCAGGCGCAAAGATCCCCAACTCCAACTCCCCGATTTTTCCTCAGGGATGGTGTCTAAACACGACACCTGTGTGCATGCTGGTTTGTTATAATTTTGTCATCCGCTCCTACCGGCACACGATGGCCTACTCTTCCGAAAGGTGGAACGGGGTTTTAACGTGTGCGCAAGATGTTCGTGATTACACTTTCCCGATCTCAGATTAATCCATACTGATGTGTACAAGCCTGATTTCCTAAGGATTTCTGGTGACAGATTTCTCTTATCTCGCAATGATTTTATGGTGATATGCTGTTTGTTTTGTGCCTACAATTATCCAGTGTGATAATTATATTATCCTGAAATTACAGTGACCTGTGGTGTGTCTTGCACTCATCTCATAATGATCCACGCTAATGTATTGTCGTAATCTCATTATGATCCACGCTAATGTATTGCCATGATCTCATAATGATCCATATAATATATTGCCATAATCTCTTAATGATCCATACTAATGTATTGCCTTGATTTCAGGATAATCCATGCTAATGTATTGCCTTGATTTAAGGATAATCCACGCTAATACATTGTCTTGATTTCAGGATAATCCACGCTTATGCATTGTCTTAATTTCAGGATAATCCACGCTAATGTATTGCCTTGATCTCTTGATGATGCACGTTGGTACTTTGCCCTAACCTTAGGATTATCCAGGCCGGTACAATACCATGATCTCTTGATGATCCACGTTGGTACATTGTCTTGATCTTAGGATAATCCATTCCTGTGCTTTACCTGTGCCTTAGTCTTTCAGATGAGACTCTAAACCGAGGCCCCGTGTGCGAACGCGCGCATAACATCTTGCGCACACGTTAAATCCTGTTCCGCTTTTCGTAAGAGTAGGCCATCGTGTGCCGGTGGGAACAAATGACAATATCTACAAAACTGCATACACACGGGGACCGGATGAAAAAAAAGCACATGATTGCTTATTCTGTTATCCTCGATATAAAAGAATAAAATAAAAATTAAAAAAACACCTTGATCTCGTGATAACCCACGTTGGTACATTGCCTTGATCTCAGGATAACCTATGCTGATGTTTTACCCTGATTTCAAGATAATCTTTGCTGATGTTTTACCCTGATTTCAAGATAATCTATGCTGATATTTTACCCTGATTTCAAGATAATCTATGCTGATATTTTACCCTGATTTCAAGATAATCTATGCTGATGTTTTACCCTGATTTCAAGATAATCTATACTGATGTTTTACCCCGATTTCAAGAAAATCTATACTGATGTTTTACCCTGATTTCAAAATAATCTTTGCTGATGTTTTACCCTGATCTCTGGATAATCTTTGCCGATGTTTCACCCTCATCTCAGGATGATCCACGTTGGCACAATTTCCTGATCTTGGGATGATCCGTGCAAAGGTATTGCCCTGATCTCAGGATAATCTTTGCCGATGTTTTACCCTGATCTCAGGGTAATTCACGTTGGTACATTGCCTTGAACTCCAAATGACCCACACTAATGTAATGTCTATATCCCATGAAGACCCATGGATAAGTTGTTCCGGGATCTTATGGTTGGCCATTATGATATATTGTTTTAATCTATTAGTGATCCTCGGTGATGATTTGCCCTGATCTTATGATAATCCGTGGAGACGCATTGCCCTGTTCTTATCATAATCCATGGTGAGGCTTTTTCCCTGATCTCATGATTATCCATAGTGATCTATTGGCTTTGTCTCATGACAATCCACCGTGATATAGCACCCTGCTCTCATGACGATCAAGGTGGCATGTTTCCTTGAAAGATAATCCATTGTTATGCAGTGCCCTGAAAAGTAACCCATTGTGATGTGTTGTCCTGAAACATAACCTTTTGTGAGTAGTGCCCTTGAAATAACCCATAGTGATGCAATGCCCTGAAACATAGCCCATAGTGATGTATTGCCCTGAAAAATAACCCATAGTGATGCATTGCCCTGAAAAATAACCCATAGTGATGCATTGCCCTGAAAGATAACCCATGGGGATGTATTGCCCTGAAACATAACATATAGTGATGTATTGCCCTAAAACATAGCCCATAGTGATGTATTACCCTGAAAAATAACCCATAGTGATGTATTACCCTGAAATATACCCTATATTGATGTATTCACATGAAAAGTATAGTAACCCATAGTGATGCATTGATCTGAAAAGTAACCCATAATGATGTATTGCCCTGAAATATACCCTATAGTGATGTGTTGACATGAAAAGTAACCCATAGTGATGTATTGATATAAAAAGTAACCCATAATGATGTACTGCCCTTAAACATGACCCATAGTGATGTATTGCCCTGAAACATAATCTGTTGTAAGTATTGCCCTTAAACATAACCCATAGTGATGTATTGCCCTGAAACATAACCCATAGTGATGTTTTACCCTGAAAAATAACACATAGTGATGTATTACCCTGAAAAATAACCCATAGTGATGCAATACCCTGAAAAATAACCCATAGTGATGCAATGCCCTAAAAAATAACCCATAGTGATGCATTGCCCTGAAACATAACCCATAGTGATTTATTACCCTGAAAAATAACACATAGTGATGTATTACCCTGAAAAATAACCCTTAGTGATGCATTGCCCTGAAACATAACCCATAGTGATGCATTGCCCTGAAAGATAACTCATAGTGATTTATTGCCCTGAAAGATAACCCATAGGGATGTATTGCCCTGAAACATAACCTATAGTGATGTATTGCCCTAAAACATAGCCCATAGTGATGTATTACCCTGAAATATACCCTATAGTGATGTATTGACATGAAAAATAACCCATAATGATGTATTGATCTGAAAAGTAACCCATAATGATGTATTGCCCTGAAAAATAACCCATAGTGATGCATTGCCCTGAAAAATAACCCATAGTGATGCATTGCCCTGAACCATAACCCATAGTGATGTATTGCCTTGAAGCATAGCCCATAGTGATGTATTACCCTGAAATATACCCTATATTGATGTATTGACATGAAAAGTAACCCATAGTGATGTATTGATCTGAAAAGTAACCCATAATGATGTATTGCCCTGAAACATAATCTGTTGTAACTATTGCCCTTAAACATAACCCATAGTGATATATTACCCTGAAATATAACCCGTAGTGATGTATTGCCCTGGAATATAACCCGTTGTGATGTATTGCCCTGAATCACAGCCAAGTGTAAGTTTTGCCCTGAAACAACCCCTAGTGATATATTGCCCTGAAAGATAACCGGTAGTAATGTGTATTGCCCTGTACGGTAACCCATAGTAATATATTGTCCTGAAAGATTACCCATAGTGATGTAATGTCTTGAAAGTGACCCATGATGATGTATTGCCTTAAAACATCACCCATAGTGATATTTTGCTTTGAAAGATAACCCATAAGAATATATTGCCCTGAAACGCAACTCATAATAATAATTATAACTGTCTTGAACGACCACTCATAGTAATGCTTTTCCCTGAGCTCATAATAATCCGGTGGTGTATCGCTTTGATGCCATGACAAGCTATGGACATATTTTGCCATAATTTGATGGTAATCCATTGGTCTGGTTTCGAGGCTACGTCACTGCTTTCATTCCACCCCTCTCCCTCTCTTTTCCTACTTCCCCCTTTCTCTCTCTCTTTCTTTTATTGCCCCTCTCTGTCTCTCTGTCTTTCTGCCTGCCCACCTGTCTGTCTGTCTGTCTGTCTGTCTGTCTGTCTGTCAGTGTCTGTTTATCTCTGTTCTTGCCTTTCTGTCTTGTTTTATTGAATCTTTGTCTGTCTGTCTGTTTGTATGGTTGTTTGTATGTCGCCCTATTGTCATCTGTGTGTATCTGTGACTGTCTGTCTGTCTGTCTGTCTGTCTGTCTGTCTGTCTGTCTGTCTGTCTGTCTGTCTGTCTGTCTGTCTGTCTCTCTCTCTCTCTCTCTCTCTCTCTCTCTCTCTCTCTCTCTCTCTCTCTCTCTGTGTTTCTGTCTGTTTGTCTGTCTGTCTGTCTGTCTGTCTATCTATGTCATAGTTTGGTTCCAAACTGAAATTCAAACACACACACACACACACACACACACACACACACACACACATACACATACATACCACACACATACACACACATACACACCCAAACACATGTACGTACGCACGCACGCGCGCACGTACGCACGTACCCACGCATACACGCACGCACACGTCTCAACAATTATCGTTTTCGAAAAACCCGACAATTTTTTTCTTCTTATCAGCTTAGGGAAAAAAAAACAAAAACAAATTGTAGGTCGAACTAGGGTATTAGCAAATGTACATGTCCACCTACCTTGACATCGTATATCAAGGACAGTTTGGACATGATACATTAGCACAAACCACATTTCTGATAATACGTAAATCGGAAAACATAGCTAACGAATGCAGAAATTCCCCATGCCTGAAAAGTATGCCACCTTCCAAACTGTTCCATGGGTAATGTATTGGATCTGTAAGATATGGTGACCATTAACATTTTTTTTAAAAGATTCTTTTATTTGAGGATAATGGAATAAGCACTCGTGTGCTTGTTTTACATCCAGTACCCGTGTGTATGCCCTTACACATCAATTCCTTTTTATTTTCTTGGCTAGAGTTTTGAGGTGGCTAGGTATTGCTCTCAGTGCTACATGGTGTCAAACGCAGACACTATTTTTCTTTACTTTAAAAAGGCTTTTGATTTCGGTTCTTCCTATATTTCTGACAAAACAACCTTTTTAGATAAAAGAAAACTTTCATAACTGCATACCTTTCATTTTAAAAATCTGCAGACAGACCTAAGAGGGTACTTTTTTTTCTTTTCTTTTTTTTTTTTTAGCAAAAGACTGCACACAAACAAAACAGCCTCAACTGAACGTCTAGGTTTAAAATCTATCAGGGTGAACTGTTGGTCCCATTTATGTTTTGCTGCGTTGGTCAAATAAACGGAGTGTCATTACCAAAATCACTACCACAAAGTGGATGATGATTGATTCTGTTCTCAGTCTTCCCAATGAGTCCGTAGCAAACTCACTCTGGACTGGAACTGGCCACAGTAAAACAACAACAACATCAACAACATGAAACCTCATACAAACCAGAAACCCTGCGATAATGATGGAATTCAAACCAATGACCTTCCAGCCATAAACTTGTATTTTATTATTATTCTTTTATATCGAGGATAATGGAATAAGCACTCATGTGATTTTTTTTACACCCAGTCCCCGTGGGCATGCAGATTGTAAATTTTGTCATTTATTCCACCGCCACACAATGGCCTACTCTTACGAAAAGCGAAAAAGGATTTAACGTGTGCGCACGATGTTCTGCGTGCGTTCGCACACTGGGCCTCGGTTTATAGTCTCAATTAACGCGCCGTGTACTGTACTAAGAAATCCGGTACCTTTAAATATCTGTACTTTTGATGGTTTGAGTTTCAGCAAAAATCTATTTAGAAGAATTTCCTTTCAAACAGCCCTTCTAAATTATATCTCTATTTTTTTCTTTCACTCTTATCTCCATTCTTTGTAATATATGATATTCTGTTTAGATTTTCGTTTGAAATCCACGGTTACTTTCGTCTATAAATAAAATCCCTTGCATTCGATTTACACCTGGCTTTTGAACTATATTATTTACTCATTTATTTCCAAAAAATAAACAAAGCATTATAATGTTGTTCGCCTTGCGTTACACTGCATCTCCCAACAACCCAGTAAACTGTCAAAAAATTGAACCAGAAAAACTGATCAGCAGAGATATTCAAAGCTCTGTCCAGAACAGAATTCTGGTCAAATTTTATTGGAACAGTTTTTAGAGTCCTAGAAGGGCCTATCAAAACTGAATCATTATGTATAATACGTGGTTGGTGTAGTGTTATATGAGTATCTTTCCACTTGTTTACTGATATAAACAGAGACGCTTCTTTAAACTTGGAATGGTCCTTGACATATTTTATTGTTATATTCTATATTTTATACCACTTTATGTCACAGCAAATTTCTCTGCGTGAAATTCGGGCTGCTCTCCCCAGGAGAACGCGTCCGCCACAAGTGCAGCGCCCACCCATTATTTTATTTATTTTTTTCTTTTTCCTGTCTGCAACTGTATTTGTTTCCCTATCAGAGTGGCTTTTTTCTACAGAATTTTGCCACGGACAACCCCCTTGTTGCCGTGGGTTCTTTTACGTGCGCTAAATAATGATGTGTAACACACACAGGACCTCGGTTTATCGTCTCATCCGAAAGACTAGCACCCAGACTATCACTCATGGTCTAATGGATGGGGGAAAGTTTGGGGCCCAAACGGGATTCGAACCACCGCACACTCCGACTCGGACACAACCAATGCTGAAGAGGGATGGGCCAAGCAGGCTGAACTTGCCCAAGAGAGATGAGTGTAGTTGATTCGCATATGGGTAGCAGTTCCAGCAATTCGGCTACACTACAGTTCCCCAGGCCACCCAGCTAAAATGGATACCTGCCCTCTTTGTGTAACGCAGCAAGGGAGAGGAGATTGGTGCCAAACTCAGGATGCAGGCTCCTAGAGAAGCTGAGGTCTCTGACACCTTGTTGCCCAAAGACCGCATAGGTTATGGGACACCTTTACAGAAGTAATCACGTCAGATTCAGAACAAATGTCTCATAAGAACGGAACACAGCATTCTGAAAACTTAATCAAACATGCAAACACGGGCACTCTCAGATGCACATCGGTGTGCTCATGCTTGTATGTTGATAAGACATAACTGTCAAAATGTACAACGCACATGCCTCCAATGTTAAATACTGACAATCTATCACCTTTCAGCTCTATTTTCACAAAAAAAGTTGTCAATGGAAATGTCCCTCCCAAGATCACCAATAGATTCAAAAGTAATGAGCACAGGCATAACCATCTACTAACATTTCCCAGACCAGAAACAATCTTTACAGAAACAAGCTTCTTATATTCAGGTAGTGATTTATGGAACAAGCTCCCAAAACGTTTAAAATGTAGCAAAAAAAAAATTAGTTCGAAAATCAGCAAAAATACAGCTTATGCAAAAGTGTTTAAGAACTAACCGTGAATCCAATCAGCCATATTTAGATTAGATTAAATATATTGTCACTCTCTGCTCACTCTAAAAGTCTTTCACGTGTAGTTTATTGTGACTGAAAAAGTTACACTTTGCTTGCTATATATGTATGTAGAAGGGGGAAAAGGAGGAGAAAGGTTAAAAAAAATATTTATGAACAGGAAAGGGTAAAGTGATGTAGTAAACATGTGTACAATCTGCAAATTCAAAAGGAGAAAACCAAACCACTGATCTGATGACTAGATTGGAGACATTTTTTCATGCATTTTTTTTTACGCAGTTTAGTGTAAACGGTTTTTAAAATTTATTTTATTATTTTTATTAATAGGACTATTAGCACTATAAAATTTATAGTACTTTGGTTAGTGGCTAAGGTCTTTCTTTTTTCTTCTTTCATTTTTGGTTCTGTTTTGTTTTGTTTTTTGTGGTTTGTTTGGTTATTGTTCGTATGTGTAGGTTTTTAAAAAAATATCTATTGATATAATCATAAATCATTACTATAATTCTTCTGTTTGCTGTTTGTATTTCCCCCCTTCCTCCTTGATACCCTCTCCCCATCGTTCCACCCCCCCTCCCCTTTTTTTTTTGTTTTTTTGTTTGTTTGCTTTTTTTTAATTTATGTTTTTGTTTGTTTGTTGTTCGTTTGTTAGTGTTTATGTTATTTCCTCTCAGTGGTGATGGGTATTAGCATAATTATGGTATTGTTGCGTTTTGTTGTCTTTTTTTTTCTTTCTGCTAATATATAAAGTATGAACTGAAGTACGGAGATATTGTAATCTGACATAAATTGCTTATTGACATTTCATGGATTTTTTTTATTAAGTCTTAAATAATGGTATTGGTGGAAATGGATTCTTTTTTTTTAAAGTCTTAAATAATGGTATTGGTGACAGTAACCGATATAAGCTGTTTGACACTATGTGATTTTTTAAAACTTTAAATGTGTGCATGCACGTACCTGCATAATGCTGTGAGGACGACATCGCGCGAACCGCGCGCGCGCGCGCGCGCGCGTGGTGTGTGTGTGTTTTGTGTGTGTGTGTGTGTGTGTGTGTGTGTGTGTGTGTGTGTGTGTGTGGTGTGTGTTTTACTTTTTAGTGTTTTTCCTTTGGTTTTTGTTGTTATTGTTGCTTGCATTATCTATAGGCATATTTTATTTTTAAGCTGTTGAAATCATGTTAGTTAATGTTGGTGAAACATTTTGGTGGGTTTTTTGCTCGTTTTTGTTGTTTGTTTTTTTTTCAGTTTTTTTCTGCTTTTGGTTTTTTGTTTTTTTCTTTAGATAGATGGCTTGATGAAGAAAAGCAAAGCAAAGCTTATTCAATGTACCACTGGAAATAAAAAGATTGATTTGATTTGACAGACAGACAGAACAGACACAGACAGACAGACAGACAGACAGACAGACAGACAAAAACAACAACACACACACACAGACACACACACACACACACACACACACACACACACACACACACACACACACACACCAGAGTGACATAATTGCCAAGACACAAAACAAATCAAGACTTTTCTCACTACAGTAGAATTTATTTTATAATATTAAATACACATAGAAAAGTTCATATAAACATGTATACTTTTTCTATGCAATAACAATTCTACTCCAACATCCGTTCTTTATGATAATGATATTTTTAAAAACCCAGATCATTTGATTCATTTGAGAAAAAGACCCCATCTCCCCACACACTTTCCACACAAATTATCCTATAAATGATTACATTTTGCTTATTCATTTACATTTCGTTTCATTAAAAAAAAATCTTGAGATATACAACAAAAAGACAAAAAGGAAACACACAGGCACATCTAAAGCATTAAAATTTTGCACACATTTTTGTATGCTACATTTCTCTGTTGTATGTTACATTTTCTTGTCAATTTACATTGTATCTCATTTAAAATGTAACACACAACACACACAGACACAGCAGACACAACAGACAGACACAGACAACAGACAACACACACACACACACACACACACACACACACACACACACACACACACACACACACACACACAATCTGATCTACTCTTTTACTTAAAAAGTTATAAGCTTTTAGTCTTTAGTACATTTTTTGTGAAACACGTTGGAGCAAAATCTGCCATCAATCTTCCAGCAGAAGATCAATACACAAATTTGCCACCAACATCAAGTCATTTTTATCAATAAAAATAGAAATCACATTGTCAGGTTAGCTATTCTTTTCATATTTGATTTGTAAAGACACAAGACCCCTTCTCCCCACATACTTTCCACGCCATTATCCAGACCATTTCACTTTTCTAGTCTCTCTACATTTGGTAAGATTTAGAGAAAAAAAAACCCAAGAACCCCCCCCCCCAAAAAAAAAAAAAAATCAAAGGCATACTTTACACACTACAAGACAAGGCATGACGATGTGTAGGTGTAAAATCTGCATTTTTCTTGTCAATTTACATTTGATCTCATTATTAAAAAACAAAAGCAAAAACAGGCACATGTTATCCCCTTCTTCACCTAAAATCATATGCCTGAATTTCACATTCATCTTTTGTAAATATGTTGGTGTAAAATTTACCATCAATCTTCCAGCAGAATTTCAATTCAAATTTGCCACCATCATCAACTCATAGTAATTTCTATCAATAAGAAAAAAATATTGATTTGAAAAAGATAAAAATCCCCTTCTCCCCACACGCTTTCCAAAACCCATTATATTATTCAGACCATTCGATTTTTCTAGTCACTCTACATTTGATAAATTTAAAAAAAAAAAAAACAACAAAAGATCAGTTCACAGATTTGCCATCAACATCATCTAACTCATACAGTGCAATATTACTGGCAATCATAGCACCAATTTTTTTTTTTCACATTTGGTGCGAAATAAGAAAAAAAAAGAGAAAGCAAAAAAAGAAACCCACCCCTATTCCAACATACTTTCCATAAAACAAAATGCTGTATTTTTCTTGTAAATTTACATTTAATTTAATTCTTCAAAAACAAAAAAACACCAAAAAGGCACATTTTAGCCACTTTTATACTCAAAATCATATACCTTTTGTCTTTCAAATACATTCTTTTTAAATTTTGTAAAATCCGTTATTCAATCTTCCAGAGAAGATTGATACACAGATTTGCCACCATTATCATTTAAGCTCATATTAGGCAATATTACTGGCAACTACAGAACTGGATCTGGTTTTGTTTTTACATTGGATGTTAAGTAAAAAAAATAAAAACCATAAAAAACCAAAAACAAAAAAAAATCTGGAAACATTTTATACACCACTATACAAATTGCCACATTTTCTTATAAAAATTGCCACATTTTCTTGTCAATTACATTTCATATTATTCAAAAAATAAAAAAGCAAAAAAAGCACAGTCACAAAAAACACAGGCAAAGGTATTATCTATAATTTACACTATATTATAAAAATGTAAACCTGAATTGGTATTTTCACATATTTTTTTATAAAATATATTTGTGTAAAATTTACCATCAACCTTCCAGCAGGAGATCAATACACAAATTTACCACCAACATCAACTCAAATCATTTTATCAATAGAAATCACATCACCAGCTTTGCTATTCATTTCATATTTGTTTTGACAAGACAAAAGCCCCTTCTTCCTACACACTTTCCACACCATTATACAAACCATTTCATTTTTCTAGTCACTCTAAATTAAATTGATAAAATAATAAAATAAAAACTCTCAAGGCACATTTTACACACCACAAAACATACAGTATGAAGATGTGTTGGTGTAAAATCTGCATCTATCTTCTAGCAGAACATCAGTTCACCGATTTGCCACCAACATCATCTAAACTCATACAATGCAATGTTAAAGGGCAATTATGGCACCAGATTTCTATTTTGTTTTCATAATTGATGTGATGTAAAAAATAAAAAAAAAAAAAAAAAGGTAAGTCTCCCAACATACTTTCCCTACCATTGTACAAAATGCTACATTTTTCTTGTCAATTTACATTTCATCTCATGACTAGAAAACAAAACAAAAAAGGAGGAAAAAACCCACAGGCATATGTTATCCACTCCTATCCTTAAAATCATATACCTGAAGTCTTTCACATAGTTTAAAATATGTTGGTGTAAAATCTGCCATCAATCTTCCAGCAGAAGATCAATACACAAATTTGCCACCAACATCATTTAAACTCCTGCCAGGCAATATCACAGCACTGGCTCCGTTTTTTTACATTCAGTGCTATGTAAAAAAAAATTAAAAATTAAAAAAAAAATTAAAAAGAGAAAACCTCTGTGGAAACACTTATACACCATTGTGAGTATGCTATATTTTTTTGGTCACATTTTACTTATTTTTTTCATCAATTGATTTACAAAAAACCCCAAATGAAAAAAACAAAAAAGAAAAGAAAAACAAAAAACACAGGCACATGTTATCCACTCTATACTTAAAATCATACCTGAGGTTTTTCACAGACATATTTTGTAAAATATGTTGGTGTAAAATCTGTCATCCATCTTCCAGCAGAAGTTCAAAACACAAATTTGCCACCAACACCAACTCAAGTCATTTTTATCAATAAAAATAGAAAGCACATTCTCAGGTTTGCTATTCATTTCATAATTGATTTGAAAAGACAACAGACCCCTTCTCCCCACATACTTTTCACACCATTATACAGACCATTACATTTTTCTAGTCTCTACATTTGATAACTTAAAAACAAAAACCTCTGGCAGGCACATTTACACACCACAACACATAGCATGAAGATATGTAGGTGAAAATCTGCATCTATCTTCTAGCAGAAGATCAGTTCACAGATTTGCCACCACATCATCTAAACTCATGCCATGCAATATATATGGCAATCACACAGAAGATTTTTTTGTTTTCACATTTGATGTGATGTAACTGAAAAATTTATTTTTAAAAAAAAAAAAAAAAAAATTCTGACATACCTTACCTGCTTTTACAAAATGCTACACTTTCTGTAAATTACATCTATCTCATTAATAAAATAAACAAACAAAAAACAAAACAAAAACAACAGGCACATTTTATTCCCTTTGACATTTAAACATCATACATCTTTTAGTCTCATGATACATTATTTTTAAAAACATGTTGGTGTAAAATCTTCCATCAATCTTCTAGCAGAAGATCAACACACAAATTTGCCACCAACATCATCTACACTCATGCATCAATATCACAGGCAGTTACATACCATTTATGCTTTGTTTTTACATTTGGTTGATGATAAAACAAAACAAAACGACCCCACCCCCCAAAACGAACCCCTCTCTCCACATACTTTTCTACCATTGATACAAAAGCTACATTTTCTTGTCAATTTCCATTTCATCTCTTTTCTTAAAAAGCAAAACAAGAAACAAAACAAAAGAAAAACAAAACCAGGCACATGTTATTCATCCTCTACTTAAAATCACATACCTGAAGTCTTTCCTAGACTCTTTAGTAAAATTTGCATCAATCTTCTAGCAGAGATTAATTCACAAATTGCCACCACCAACATTTAAACTCTTGTAGGCAATGCAATACGCAATTACAGCTACCTAGTTTTTTTTTTTCCATTGTGTGATGTAAAAAACCACAACCACAAATAAAACCAAAAATACCCCCCCTCCTCCACATACTTTCTACCACTTATACAAAATGCTCCTTTTTCATGTCAATTGACATTTAATCTCAATACTAAAAACAAAGAAAACAAAAAAGGAAAGCAAAACACAGGCACATTTTATCTAATCCTATTCTTAAAATCATATACCTGAAGTCTTTTACATGTTTGTAAAATAATGTTGGTGTAAATCTGCCATCAATTTCTAGCAGAAGACCAATTTACAAATTTGCCACCAACATCATTTAAACTCTGCCAGCAATATCACGAATCACAGCACTGGCTCTGTTTTGTTTTCACATTCAGTGTATTGTAAAAAAATTAAAAATAAAAAAAATTAAAAAAAAACCTCTGTGAAACACTTATACACCATTGTGAGTATGCTAATTTTTTGTCAATTTACATTTTTCTCTATCATTTAAAATAAATCATATATTAAAAAAAGAAAAGAAAAACAAAAAAAGGCACATGTTATCCACTCTATACTTAAAATCATATACCTGAGTTTTTCACAGACATATTTTGTAAAATATGTTGGTGTAAAATTTACCATCAATCTTCCAGCAGAAGTTCAATACACAAATTTGCCACCAACACCAACTCAATCTTTTTATCAATAAAAAGCAATCACATCTCAGGTTTGCTATTCATTTCATTTGGTTTGAAAAACAACAGACCCCTTCTCCCCACAACTTTCACACCATTACATCATTCATTTTCTAGTCATCTACATTTGATAACAATTAAAAAAAAAACCTTGAGGCACATTTACACACCACAAGACATATATGCAGAAGATGTGTGGTGTAAAATCTGCATCTATCTTCCAGCAGAAGATCAGTTCACAGATTTGCCACCAACATCATCTAAACTCATGCACATGCAATATTATGGCAATCACACACAGATTTTTTTGTTTTCACATTTGATGTGATGAACAAAAAAAAAAAAAAAAAAAAAATATTCTCCACATACTTTCCATTTTACAAAATGCTCATTTTTCTTGTTAATTTACATTTAAATCTCATTATTCAAAAAAAACCCAAAAAAAACAGGCACATTTATCCCCTAATTTAAATCATATACATTTCTTATACCACACATTAAAAAAATGTTGGTGTAAATCTGCCATCAATCTCCAGAAGATCAATTCACAATTTGCCACCAACATTAAATTCATGCCATGCAATATTCACACTTACAGACCACTTTTTTTTGTTTCACATTTGATGTGATGTAACAAAACAAAACAAAAAACACCCCATAAACAAACAAAAACCCCCTCTTTCACACACTTTCCATTTACAAAATGCTACATTTTTCTTTCATTTACATTTCATCTCATTATAAAAAAAAACAACAACCAAAAACACAGGCACACGTTATCCACTCCTATTCTAAAATCATATGCCTGAATTTCACATTCATCTTTGTAAACATTTGATGTAAAATTTACCATCAATCTTCCAGCAGAAGATCAATACACAAATTTGCCACAACATCACTTAAACTCCTGCCAGCAATATCACAGCAATTACAGACTGGCTCGGATTTTCTTTTACATTGTGTTATGTAAAAAAAAATCTCCTCTGGAAACGGTTGTACACCATTGTAGAGTATGCTACTTTTTTGTAATTTATATTCATTTCATATTTAAATAACAAAACAGAAAAAAAAAACACAGCACATTATCCACTCCTATCTTAAAATAATATACCTGAAGTCTTCACATACATATACTGTAAAATAGTTGGTGTAAAATTTACATCAATCTGCCAGCAGAAGATCAACACACAAATTTGCCACCAACATCAACAAGTCAGATTACTCAATAAAAATAGCAACAATCACCAACTTTGCAATTCATTTCATGTTTGGTTTGAAAAGACAAAAGGCCCCCTTCCTCCCCACCACTTTCCACTCCATTATACAGACCATTAATTTTTTCTAATTAGTCTACATTTGATAAAAAAAAAAATCACTGGAGGGAAACTTTACACATAACAAAAAAGGTATCCCAACATATCTTACCATTTTACAAAATGCAATATTTTTTCTTGTCAATTTAATTTAATCTCACTATTAAAAACAAAACAAAAAAAGAAAAAAAAACACAGGCACATGTTACCCACTCCTATACTTAAAATCATATACCTGAAGTTTTTCACATACATCTTTTGTAAAATTTACCATCAATCTTCCAGCAGAAGACCAATACACAAATTTGCCAACAACATCATTTAAACTCATGCCAGGCAATATTAATGGCAATTACAGGGACACCTATGCTTTTGTTTTTACATTTGGTGTGAGTAAAAAAACAAATGAGACAAAACAAAACAAAAATAACCCCCCTCTCTCCACATACTTTCTGCACCCTTATACAAAATGTTCCGTTTTCCTGTCAGTTTACATTTCATCTTATTACTAGAAAACAAAACAAAAAAGGAGGAAAAACAAAACAGGCACATGTTATCCACTCCTATCCTAAAAATCATGTACCTGAAGTCTTTCACGTCATCTTTTGCAAAATCTGTTGGTGTAAAATCTGCCATCAATCTTCTAGCAGAAGACCAATACACAGATTTGCCACCAAGTCATTTAAACTCAGCTGGGCAATATCAAAGGCAATAACAGCACCAGCTCTGTTTTTGTTTTTACATTGGGTGTTAAGAAAAAAGGAAAAAGAAAGAAAAACAGACCTCTGGAAACAGGTGCTACACCATTTTTATAGAGAATGCTACATTGTTAATTTACATTTCATCTCATTATTCAAAATATAAAAAAAAGAAAAACAAAAAAAAACACAGGCACATGTTATCCACTCCTATCTTAAAATAATATACCTGAAGTCTTTCACATACATCTTTTGTAAAATATGTTGGTGTAAAATTTACCATCAATCTGCCAGCGGAAGATCAATACACAAATTTGCCACCAACATCAACTCAAGTCATTTTCATCAATAAAAATAGCAATCACATCACCAACTTTGCTATTCATTTCATGATTGATTTGAAAAGAAAAGGCCCCTTCTCTCTACACACTTTCCACACCGTTAGCCATTTAATTTATTTTTTAGTTTCTCTAGGTTTGATAATATTTGAAAAAACAACAACAAAAAACAAAAAAATTCACAGGCACATTTTACACATCACAAGACCAAGACATATAGCATGAAGATGTGTTGGTGTAAAATCTGCATGTATCTTCTTGCAAAAAATTAGTACAAAGATTTGCCACCAAAATCTTAACTCATGCCATGCAATATTAATGGCAATCACAGCACTAGATGGTCTTGTTTTTACATTTAATGTGATATAGAAACAAAACCCTCTCTGGACACATTTTCCATCATACAAAATGCTCATTTTTCTGTTAAATTTACACCCAGTTTCATTATTCAAAACCAGAACAAAAAACAAAACACGCACATTTTATCCATTTTTACACTTAAAATCATGTACCTTTAGTCTTTCATATAAATTTGTTGGTAAAAATTTGTTAAGTGTAAAATCTGTCATCAATCTTCCAGCAGAAGATCAATTCACAATTTTGCCACCAACATCATTTAAAGTCATGCCAGGCAATATTGTTGGCAATTACAGAACATGTTTTTTTTTTTCACATTTCTACATTTCCTTGTCAATTTACATTTCAACTCGTTATTCCCAACAAAAATAGATAACCAAAAGAACAACAAAAAACGGGGCACATTTTATCCACTCATATTTAAAATCATATACCATTAGTCTTTCACATACATTAAAAAAATTACTGGTGTAAAATCTGCCATCAATTTTTCAGCAGAAGATCAATACACAAATTTGCCACCAACATTTACTCAAAGTAGAAACCACAGCACACAGATTTGCCAACATTGTCATCTAAACTCATACCATACAATATTTATGGCAATCACAGCATCAAATTTCTATTTTCACAAATAATTTGATAAAATAATTTTTTAAAGACCTCCCTCTCCTCATACACATTCCACACCATATAACAAATGATGATTTTGCGAGTGAAAAGCCAGAATAAGACTAATGTTCTTTACGATAAGACTTTGAAAAGAAATAAATAAAAGGGGGACAACAGTATTTCTTGCATTCCAAGATTCCATGTAAACAAAAGCTTTAACTTTCTCCATCACTTCCTCTCCATTTCCCCCATCGTCACTGATCTGAGTTATGTTTGTGCAAAGATTGCTGCACAGTGTGCATACACATATACCTGCACACGCTCCTATCCCTTAAACCACTACTATTGCAGTTTTTAAAAAAGTTCTCAGTCTTTTACAATTCTGTCAAATG
>CM060325.1:12757626-12775126 GCA_030674155.1 Stramonita haemastoma | reverse complement strand
CCGCGGTAATATGCTTGTGCCTAATATCCTGAACATCCCGACGCTCCAGGAGCAGATGCCTGATGGTTACCCGCACGTCACAAGTCACGCACCACGGGGTTCCCTCGCCTTTCAGCAAGTGAACGTGAGTGATGTGAAAATGACCCGTGTGTATCCTGGTGAGCACTGTCGCCTCCCTTCGGTTTTTGACACCCAGATGGAAAACCTCTTTCAGGTTGGGACGGATCCGAAAAGTTTGTTGTCTGTCTGAGCGTTCCACTCCTCCTGCCAGAGGGACTGCACGTATTGTTCGCTCCTAGGTTTCAGATCTGTGAACGGCACCGTGGACCTGGAAACCTCCTGCTCCGTGGCACGCCTAGCGAGTCGGTCAACCGTTTCGTTGCCCCGAATGTCTGCGTGTCCCGGGACCCACACCAAAACCACATCACACCAGTCCCGTCTCATGGAAGTATACAGCTTGTAGAACTCCTGAAGCTTAGGGTGGTTTACGTTCCTGCAAGCGATAGCCTCCAGAGCAGAGAGCGAGTCCGTACAGACCAAGAAGTCTTTCCTTCCCGATCGCTGGATCAGTTGCAGGGACAAGACGAGAGCGCTCAGTTCGGCCGTGTGCACTGAAGCATCCGAAGGCAGGTGCTCCGAAAGCGCCGACTCCTTGATGGCGGGACAATAGGCGGCGCAGGCCACCCCCTCCTCCGACTTGGACCCGTCCATGAAAACCCTGGTGTAAGACGGATAGGATGTACAGAGCTCTCGGAAGAAGACCCCGTACGCCGTGGAGCTGTTGACATCTTTCCTGTGAGCGGCAAGATCGAAACAGACAACCGGGGTTTCCACCATCCACATAGGCGTCTCTGGAAACTTGGGAAGGTCACAGATAACACCCAAATCGATACCCGCCTCCCGGAGATGGGGAAGGATCTGAATGCCCAGAGGTGGGTGGCAGAGGGCGATTTCTCAAACTTGGCCTAAAACCGGGGATTCAGAACACAATCGTAAGTCGGGTTGTTGTACTCTGAATAAAGTTTCATGTAATAATTCAGAGTTAGTTTCAGACGGCGGTTTTTTAGTGAAGGCTCTCCCGCTTCCGCGTACAGGCTGTACACCGGTGTCGTTCGGAACGCTCCGAGACAGATCCGGAGCCCCTGGTGGTGGATAGGGTCCAGAGCTTTCTGGTAGGAAGGCCTCGCCGAGCCGTACACCTGACATCCGTAGTCCAGTTTGGACCGCACCAGCGCCCTGTAAACGTGCAGCAGTGTTCTCCTGTCCGCTCCCCAGTCAGTATGGGCGATCACCCGCAGGAGGTTCAGGGCTCTCTGACACGACGCTTTAAGATGTTGAATATGGCTCCTGAAATTCAGCTTCCAGTCGAAAACAATCCCCAAGAATTTGGCCTCCGCCACCGCCCGGATGGTGGATTTTCCCAAGCGGATGACTGGGTCCGGGAAGTTGCGATGTTTTTGATGTTGCGATGTTCTTAGATGCTCTGTTCTTAGATGCAATGTTCTTGATGTTGCGATGTTCTTGATGATGCGATGTTCTTGATGTCGGTGTCCTGCTCCTCTTGGACTTCACTGCCAAAATATACATATTACAACCGTCACTGTCATTATTTACCAGACTTTCTTTTTCTTTCTTAATTAAAAAACAATTATTATTCCACGGCTAGAGCTCCGAGGTTCAATGGTGAAATTTTGCGTATTTTCGTCCATCGTGTAGACAGCCGCATTCCAACTTCGGGGATGTAGGCCCTACACTGGGTATGTTCATGTTTCCGTAACCCCACCCAATGCGGACATGAGTTATGGGATCTTTAACGTGCATTTTTGATCTTCTGCGTGTGTATCTACACTGACGGGGTTAAAACACTGGCAGGTCTGCACCTGGGCGATTGTAAAACCCCCCATCCCTACTTCACCTGACACCTCCGAGGTTCGAACCCACGACTTCATGGACCCGAGGGATTGAAGTTGAACGTCTTAGCCACTCGGTTGTAGTGTCCTCACTATACTTATGAAGACGTTTATTTAATGACTTAAGAATCGTTATCTTTGTAAATAAGTTTTAAAAAAAAAACAACACTTCGTGAATGTGCCTGTTTATTTTCCTTTGATTATGTGTTGCCTGTGTTTTGTTTATGAGCCATAAGCATACTGAAGAATCAAAAAGGACATGCTAACAACTAAAGACGATCATTAATCTGATAGGACAGCAACAAATTAGCTGCACAATTGTTTTCAATGATAATTATTTGAAAGCAGTCTTTAGTTGATGAATCTGTCGATGTATATATAAACACCCAGAAAAAATTACCCTAATGTACACTTTTTTATATTATCATAAATGAGGGAAAGGCTATAAGGCAATTCAGGAAAAAAATGTGTAGAAATGAGGTGTTTTTTTTTTTCTAACCTGGGTCTGGATTCCGCTTCATGCTGGCAGGTGTTTGGAACTGGCAGTGCTGATGTTTTTCCCTCCTTCAGTGATGACGGCGCTGGACCCGACTGGAGCTGTTCTGGTGGATTGACTTTGGCACTCTGTTCCCGAATATTGAGTTTGGCACAGGCGATGTTTCCTCTGTTCTGGTGTATGGCACAGGCGATGTTTCCTCTGTTCTGGTGTATGGCACAGGCGATGGTTCCTCTGTTCTGGTGTATGGCACAGGCGATGTTTCCTCTGTTCTGGTGTATGGCACAGGCGATGGTTCTGTTCTGGTGTATGGCACAGGCGATGTTTCCTCTGTTCTGGTGTATGGCACAGGCGATGGTTCCTCTGTTCTGGTGTATGGCACAGGCGATGGTTCCTCTGTTCTGGTGTATGGCACAGGCGATGGTTCCTCTGTTCTGGGGTACTGACTTTGGCACAGGCGATGTTTCCTCTGTTCTGGTGTACTGACTTTGGCACAGGCAATGTTTCCTCTGTTCTGGTGTACTGACTTTGGCACAGGCGATGTTCCTCTGTTCTGGTGTACTGACTTTGGCACAGGCGATGTTCCTCTGTTCTGGTGTACTGACTTTGGCACAGGCGATGTTTCCTCTGTTCTGGTGTACTGACTTTGGCACAGGCGATGTTCCTCTGTTCTGGTGTACTGACTTTGGCACAGGCGATGTTTCCTCTGTTCTGGTGTATGGCACAGGCGATGTTTCCTCTGTTCTGGTGTATGGCACAGGCGATGTTTCCTCTGTTCTGGTGTACTGACTTGGGCACAGGCGATGTTTCCTCTGTTCTGGTGTACTGACTTTGGCACAGGCGATGTTTCCTCTGTTCTGGTGTACTGACTTTGGCACAGGCGATGTTTCCTCTGTTCTGGTGTACTGACTTTGGCACAGGCGATGTTTCCTCTGTTCTGGTGTACTGACTTTGGCACAGGCGATGTTCCTCTGTTCTGGTGTATGGCACAGGCGATGTTTCCTCTGTTCTGGTGTACTGACTTGGGCACAGGCGATGTTCCTCTGTTCTGGTGTACTGACTTGGCACAGGCGATGTTTCCTCTGTTCTGGTGTACTGATTTGGCACAGGCGATGTTCCTCTGTTCTGGTGTATGGCACAGGTGATGGTTCCTCTGGTTGGTGGATTGACTTGGCACAGGCGATGCTCCCTGTAATTTAGTGACCGATGGCGCCAGACTGACTTATTCTGAATCTTCTAGGACCTGGTCAAACAGAAACAAGTCCCAAACTTAAAAAAAACAAACAAACAGCAAACGTTAACACTAGAGGATACTTTATATATGACAAAACTGAAACAGCCAGCTGCTACGGTGTAAAAGAAAAACGTTAAAATTAAACAATACATTTATACACGACAAACTCAAAAAAGTCAGCCAGCTGCCACAGTGTAAAAGGTACCACACTGGATTCTTGGTTGTTAGGTCAGGGGTTAAAATCCCACCAGTAGCGTAAAGAGTGTTCTTTATTTTTCTTTTAATCTAGCCAGCCCTGACCCAGAGCAAAACTTACGGTTCAATGGGAAGACTGAACACAGAGTTAATTAAGCATCAAGCACGTTATAGATGCATGCTGAGTGTGTGAATAAACCCCTTGACCAACACTGCAAGTCCTCGAGTCTCTCGGGCCTGACTGACACTAGAGTATGTTTTTTATTATAAAAGGGCAAAGTGCATCTCAGCTCTGTTGAGTGCTCTCAAAGTTGATAAATCCAAATGCTGTATAGTTTAAATAAAAAACTGATGAAGGGGCCCCTGTTGCTGTGATCTCGTGGTGATCTTTATTTTTATTTTCCAGAGTTTTATGCCCAAGACAGGCTTAAAAAGATTGATCCAAGATAAGACAGAAGTACAAAACACAGATTCTACCAACAATAATGAACCATTTTCAAAATGAATTACCGGTTCCAAGAAAGAGGAGAGCAGAAAAAAGGACAAAAACCACAGTAATACACACAGTCATACAACCAAGAACAGACAATCCAGACAGAAGAAAGCAGCAGGCATAGTCGACAACAGACATGAAGAAATATATCGTACAAAGGCAGATACTACGTACCTCAGTGAGTTAGAGGACAACATGAATTGATACCCGACTTTCTTTTTCTGTTGGATGTGATGTGACAGCACCCAATGCTGTTGGACTTCAGCGGCTGGGTCTTTCTGGTCTCCCATCATCAGCCCCTTGATGACGGACGCGTTGGTCGACAGTTTTCTCCAGGCTGAACTCCCGAAGAGAACACCTGTGTGATCCACGTGATGACTAACCAGGATAGGACCCGTGTCCAATAAAGAGCAGGAAGGAAAAAACTGAAGGAAATGTTGAGAAAATAGGAGGGACGGCAGAGTCAAAATCACCCCAAACCACAGACACAAGTACACTCCCAAAACCACAGACCCAAGATGAAGTCACTCCCCAAACCACAGACCCAAAGAAGAAGTCACTCCCAAAACCACAGACCCAAAGATGAAGTCACTCCCAAAACCACAGACCCAAAGATGAAGTCACTCCCCAAACCACAGACCCAAAGATGAAGTCACTCCCAAAACCACAGACCCAGAGATGAAGTCACTCCCAAACCACAGACCCAGAGATGAAGTCACTCTCAAACCACAGACCCAAAGAAAGAAGTCACACTCCCTCATAACCAATGAGCTCTCCCTCTCTCTACTCTCTCTCTCTCTCTCTCTCTCTCTCTCTCTCTCTCTCCTCTCTCTCTCTCCTCTCTCTCTCCTCTCTCTCTCTCCTCTCTCTCTCTCTCTCTCTTTTCTGAGGGCCTGGTGTAAAGAAGCTTGTGGCTTATCCAATTACCCTCATTAAAATATTCGAGTTTCGAAATATTCGAGTTCGAGTTTCATAACGTCCCGAAGCCTTTGAAAGTGGTGGAATTTTTCAACACCAAGACATCACTGTCACCAAGATTGCTCTCTTTAGATCTCATGCGCTATTTTGTCCCTAGTTCAAATATAATTTTGAGCTAGTTTTGTTTTGTTTTGTTTAACTCGCTTTATTTTCTAACGCTATGCTATTTATGGTTTATTTCCTATTTTATCATTTTTTTGGCGGAAAGTTTTAAAAATTTATTTCATTTATTTTAGTCTGTCCTAGTCTAGTCTATTTAATCTATCTTTTAGCAAGGATCAGAGATGCAATCAGAACTGTGGTGCCCAGTGATGGTTCAAAGGCAACCGACAGGAAGTTCAATGGCAAAGACATCGTCTGACAAAACTTCGGCAGCAAATCTGCATGGACGGAACTCTGAACATCGGCTTTCTCAGACATTCCACTGCTGTTTTCGTACCCCTGATGAAATGTGACACGTCATTCAGCCCCCCCCCCCCCTCCCCCTTCCACCCCCCCCCCCTCTCTTGCATCAAAACTACCAGTGCTCTGACTCAGTCCTGCAGGGTCTGGAAGCATGGAAATAAGTCAACATGGACACAGAATGTTGGGGATAGCAGAATATCCCGAATCTGAGAACTATGGGAATAGCAGAATATCCCCATTCTAAGAACTCTGGGGATAGCAGAATATCCCCATTCTGAAAACGATGGTCCAACATATTCCGGATGTAAACTCCATGGACACAAAGCTCTATGAAAGCTTTGTGGAAGCATTTCCTTCCTCCATTCCCTACCCTCTATTATCTAACAAAGGCCCAACCCAGCTAAAAACCAATGTGGATCACAGTATGGCGTTTGTGGCGAGAATGTTGCTGGGAAGTTTCTGATAACAAAAAAAACCAAAAAAAAAGATAATGAACATGACCGTAATAATTAATTATTCAAGTTGGGTAAGACTGGGTGGTGTTCTTTATTTTTCTTTTTTAGGATTTGGGGGGGGGGAGGCGGGGGGGGATGTGTGTTTAAAAACACTAATAGTGAATAGACAAACTGAAGATACACACAGGCAGACATGCATGCATTTTTTGTTTTGAAAACATAGCCCTGGGTCTAGTTATCACTCAGCAGTGTTTCACCAAATACATGAACAAGCTTACTACCTAAGGGTGCGCACAAACAGAACGCTTGCTCGCGATAAAAGCGAGCGCGATAAAGCAAGCGCTTGTGATGTATTCAAATTGCTTGTGCCGCACAAAAGCACATCGCTTACACGCTGCGATTCAAGCTACCTTGGGAAGCGTAAGAATCAAAAGTCAATATCGCGAGCAAGCGTCTCATACTTATAAATATATAATATTATATTTTATTAAATATTATATATATAAAAAATTAAATAATCACACCATTTCAACTAAGGATGACTCAAATGAGTGTAATAAATAGAGCTCTCTGGCAGAATTGCTGTTGGTGCAGTTGCACCAGTTCTTTGTTATCTCCGGTTCAATTTTGTCTAAGATATAGTTGAATGTATCTTGGCTCATTCTCAAGTTGGACTGAAAACGAGAAGGGCTCCTTTTAAGCAAAGGAAACAAATGATGACTATTCACTTTCCATTTGCCTCCTTTTATTTATCTCATGAACGCCCATTCTTTTGCGTTTTCCTAGGATAATTTTCGGCAAAACACTGTCCAGCAACAATAGTTCGTTTCACTTGATTCCGCCATGGTGCCAAATGACAAAATTCTACCAGCGCAAGCGCGATTTGCAATCTTTCTATATGTCCACCTCAACGACAAGCAAGTGCTTTCATTACACGCTCTTGCTCTTATTGTGCTTGCTTTTGGCGCGAGCAAGCGTTCTCTTTGTGCGCACGCTAAGCATGGGGTGCCTGCAGATCATGTGAAAGTTCAAGCACCAAACGAACACTGACATGGCGTATATAACAGTTCATATGCATCTTCATTCTCTGCAGCCATCATATTCATATATGTGTTGGGTGGGGGAAGAGGGGGGCATCTCACGCGATTGTTTTTGTGTAATCTGACATTTTGTAGCCCTACAGTATTAACCCCCAAATATCCTGAAGACTCTCTGAACATGAAAACGTAACTGGGAGGGGGGCAGATGGATGGATGGATGGATGGATGGATGGATGGATGGATGGATGGATGGATGGATGGATGGATGGATGGAGCCTTGTGGTTAGAACGCTGAGCTCTGACAACGCATGTTCAAACCACCAACATCTTGCGCACACGCTAAAACTTGTTCTCTGAAGTCGAAATGTGGCTACCTAAATGGTTCAGGAAAAATGATCGCACACAAAAATCCCACCATCGGTAAACCTCGGAGCTCCAGCCAAGGTAAAAAAAAAACAAAACAAAAAACAAACGCCTACAAACCTCCCTGTTTAACCTTTCGGAAGAGTAGGCAGTTTCATGCCAGTAACAACCGATGATATGTTTTTAAAAAATGCACGCACACTGATGTTTTCAATAGTTTATTCCGTAGGAAACAAAACAATTATAATTACATTAATCGAAGACAGTAGGTGGCAGGACGGTTAAGACGTTCGCCTGCTAATGAGTAAACAAATCTGCATAAATAACTAAAAGATAGCAATAGTTTCCTACCTGTGGCTTCAGGTGAACATTGCCCCACGACGACAAGGTCTGCTTCTTGTGGCTCTGAACTTGTGTGGACCAGCAGTGACTGAAGAGTGAAGAGAGCGGCCCCTTGACAGCATCAGTGCTCGACATTTTGTGAGCGATCAGTCATTGTACAGTGCATCATGGGACATCAGCATCGCGCGAATAACTTGCCACACAACAGCTCACGTTCTCTCTTTCTCTCTCTGTTCTCTGTCAGTCTGTCTGTCTGTCTCTGTCTCTGTCTCTTTGTTTTGTTTTTGTTTGTTTATTTGTTTGTTTTTTGTTTTGTTTTTTGTTTTATTATTCAAATCAAAATCATCATTGATTCTTACTTCATATTTTGTTTCTGAATGAGTGCCCTTTTATAACATTACCTTAATATTGTATCTCTGTCGTATTCCTTACCTGTTGTTGTTGTTCTTTCTCCCCTTTTATCAAAATCTTATGTTTTATGGGACTTATTTTGATGATAGATGGTGGTGGATTGATGTTTCCAGTCATTTAACCTCATCATATTCTCATGTTTACTCTTAATTATTGCGCCTTTTCTTTGTTTTGTTTTGTTTTTGTTTGTTCTTTGTTTTTCTTGCTTTCTTTATTCAACTCAAAATCATCATTGATTCTTACTTCTCATTTTCGTTTCTGAATCAGTGACTTTTTATAACATTACCTTAATATTGTATCTCTGTGTTAATTCTTGCCTGTTGTTTGATACTTGGTATGGTTCCTTACTTTTGGTATTTGGATCATTATAATTGTTGATTTTATTTATATTTTTATTGGCAGTATCTCTCCCCCCCCCCCCCTCCAATAAGGATATTAGTTTGAAAAAAATTTCGCCCTTTTATCCAAATGTATGATTTATATCACATGTAAACTTTTGACAGATGGTGGTGGATTGATGTTTTCAGTTGTTTATTTCATCTTGTTCTCTTGTTTGCTCTTTACCTATTAACACTTTTCCATTCTTCCATAATCAAAATCTTTTTATTGTGACTTCTGATTTTTGTCTTCTGATCGAGTGCATTTTTATTACCTTATCATATATAGTGTCCTTATTCTTGTGTGTTGTTTGGTACTGCGTAAAGTTTTATTGTTTAGTATCTTTTCAACTTGATGTATCCCTGAAAAGGGCGGGGACTGGATGTAAAAAAGCACACGAGTGCTTATCTATTATCCTCGAATAAAATACTTTGCCTTGCCTTGCCTTGGCTTGTGCCTTGCCTTGCCTTGCCTTGCCTTGCCTTGCCTTGCCTTGCCTTTCCTCTCTCTCTCTCTCTCTCTCTCTCTCTCTCTCTCTCTCTCTCTCTCTCTCTCTCTCTCTCTCCTCTCTCTCTCTCTCTCTCTCTCTCTCTCTCTCTCGGTAGGTATACATTCAACAAACGCATAAGCCCCCACTGGATATTGAGAATTATTCAAACAAAAAAGATAGATACATATTCAACAAACACATAATCCCCCACTGGATATATTGATAATCACTCAAACAAAAAAGATAGATACGTATTCAACAAACATAATCCCCAACCGACCCGAACTGAGGACAAAGCACCGAGGGGGTACAGTGTTTGCTCAAAAATAAAAAAAAGTTCAAACCTGCCTAATTCGTTTGTATTGTCCTAAGTTTTGATTCAAAGGCTAGTCTTTCTGGGGGAAAAAAGTGGTTTTTATTTCTGTGGGTGCCTTAATGCGTACAGTGCGAATGCAAGTGTGACGTATGGTGGATCGGTGGTCCATAGGTAACGCATCTGGGTGCTAGTCTTTTGGATGAGACGATAAACCGAGGTCCTGTGTGTTACACACAATTATCTAGCGCACGTAAAAGAATCCACGGCAAGAAGAGAGTTGTCCCTGGCAAAATTCTGTAGTAAAAAGCCAGTCTGATAGGGAAACAAATACAGTTGCAGACAGGAAAAAAAGAAACAAAAAATAATGGGTGGTGCTGCACTTGTGGCGACGCGCTCTCCCCGGGAAGAACAGCCCGGATTTCACGCAGAGAAATCTGCTGTTACATAAAGTGGCAATAAATAAAAAACGAATTAAAATTAAAACTGCGAGAATCTAACCCTTCTGTGCAGCCATATTCTTCTAGAACGGGTACCTCCGTGGCGCTGGAACCTGGACCCTCACATCACCAGCACAGCGCTCTGAGCGCTAGACGGGATGGCCTAGTGGTCAGAACATTGCGCTCGCAATCTGACGACCCAGGTTCGATTCCCGTTCGAGGGGATATTATCTTCCGAGTTAACATCAGTGTTGACTCCACTTTCCCCAAAAGTTTTTTCAGATGAGACTATAAACCGAGGCCCCGTGTGCAAATGCACGCAGAACATCTTGCACACACGTTAAATCCTGTTCCGCTTTTCAGAAGAGTAGGCCATTGTGTGCTGGTGCAAATAGATGACAAAATTGAAAAATACCCTGTATACATATGGGGACTGGATGTCAGAAAAAAATCACATGTGTGCTTTTTCTACTATCCTCCATAAAATAATAATAATAATAATAATAATAATAATAATAATAATAATAATAATAATAATAATAATAATAATGTTTCCACCCCGAGAAAAACCCGGTGTGTTGCACGGCATAAACAGTGTATGGGAGATAACAGTGGTAAACTTCACACTCACATTCACGCATGATGCCCTCCCTTGTGTCTCCTCGACAACCAGAAAGTGCAAGAAAATTTAACGTGCGTTTTTATTCAAAATCCTTCTTTAATATCCAGTTTTAGGAATTTTCCGAGAGAAAACAAACATAAAAAGACCCCACAAAACAAACTTAGGATTAAAAAAAAATCAAACGAATCCATGTGTCTACTTTCAGTTTCGGTTTCACAGGAAAAGAAAGTAAGTGTTGGGAATTTCTACTCGTATTCATCACCTTTATTTTTAACTACAGAAGAAAAAACATCGAAGCGAAATTGGGTGTGCATTTACACCGCCGTGTTGGGACACAAATAATTATGTGGAAATCTACATGACTTCAGAGAAGACATGGTCGTGAAACTGAACTTATTAATAGATCCGTAAATCTTATTTCTCTGGAATAAAATCTTTTTAGGGGGTGGGGGTGGGGGGTTAAGGATCAATGTATCCCATGAGAGTTTCTTTAGTCATGCCGCAGAGTGACTGAAAGTTCTCCCTGCAAAATTACCCTTTAAAGGCTTTGTTTTGGGCTGGATTCTTTTTGGAAAACTACCCTCGTATATCTTCGATTTTGTCACGTTAAAACTCTACAAAATCAAGCTCACTTAACTTTACCTTGCTTTTCCTAAGTTTACGGATACTGATGTAAGGATGGTTTTGTTTGCAAGTGTGTAGCCTCGAAGTTGTCAGTATAATTCATGAATATACCTTTAGAAGTTACGTTAAGGTGTGAATGTGCTGTTATGTCCCTCCTATCACGTCAGTTAAACGACTATCTTTTGATGAATTCTTCTGCATGTTGTGATGTCACAACAAACTGAAAAAAAGGAATCAATAGATGAAGAAAGTGATCAGCAGCTGTAACCGAAGCCTTAGCCAGAACAGAGCACTGAACTGTCACCTGTGATTGAGACAGCTCAGGGGATTCTGGTAGGGCCTAGTGAGACAGTTTCATCGGAGGCACTAGTTCACGATTATCTTTCTTATTTTTACATTTTATACCACTTTATGTCACAGCAGATTTCTCTGCCTAAAATTCGGGCTGCTCTCCCTGGGGAGAGCGCGTCACCTCAAGTGCAGTGACTACCCATTATTATTATTTCTTTTTTCCTGTCTGCAGCTGTATTTGTTTCCCTATCAGAGCGGCTTTTTTCTACAGAATTTGCCAGGGACAACCCCCTTGTTGCCGAGGGTTCTTTTACGTGCGCTAAATAATAATGTGTAACACACGGGACCTCAGTTTATCGTCTCATCCGAAAGACTAGTATACAGACCACCACTCATGGTCTACAGGATTGGGGGGGTAATTTTGGGCCCAAACAGGGTTTAAATTCAGTGCTATGTTAGGTGGTTGGGGGCAGGGAGGGAGGTTTTCTAAATGATCAGCTTTTCACCTCAGTTCTGGAATATAACAACAGGAATCCTGTTCCTCTTTTCTACGTTATCTTTGTCCGAGGGCTAATATAAAAAGACATAGCTCGGATATCTCCAGAAGAATATCATTGATAGAACTGATTATTTGTGCTGTAGTCGTGAATGTAAAGACTCTCTCTCTCTATTATCATTATTATTATTATTATTATTATTATTATTATTATTATTATTATTATTATTATTATTATTATTATCATCATCATCGTTGATAAGGGGCTTAGAATTTGGCGTCCTGTGAATGTTAGCTCAGAACAGGCGCCACTGAACACCACCAAAGTGACCCAGCAGCAGTGCAGGACCCCTCTGGCTGGTGTCCCTGCGGCGGCCTGACATTGTTGATGTTCCTCTGAACTTCTGATCCTGATGATTGCGATCGAACGAGCCTGGGTATTAATTAATTAATTTATTCATTTAGTTATTCATATCGAGGATAATAGAATATGGTATGGCTGGGACAGAGACATTTGAATGAGGAGCACGACAGAAATATCACAGAAGATTTTAAAAAAAAAACCCAATAAAGCAAAAGCAGAAAACAACATTAAAACAAACAACACCAAAAAACATTGTCGCTTTTTTATAGCGCAGATACTATAAGTAGTTGTCGCTGTTTTTTGTTTTGTTTTTGTTGTTATTTTTAGAGGCAAGTGTGTGTGTGTGTGTGTGTGTGTGTGTGTGTGTGTGTGTGTGTGTGTGTGTGTGTGTGTGTGTGTGTGTGTGTGTGTGTGTGTGTGTGTGAAATCAAAACAAATTTTTATTTCCAGATGATTGAATAAGCATTAATTTGCTTTATATATATATATATATATATATATATATATATATATATATATATATATATATATATATATATAATATATATATATATAATATATAATATATATTATATGTGTGTGTGTGTGTGTGTGTGTGTGTGTGTGTGTGTGTGTGTGTGTTGTGTGTGTGTGTGTGTGTGTGTGTGTCCGCATCTGTGTGTCTGTGTCTGTGTATGTGTGTCTGTCTGTGGTGGGAGCTTGATTTGGTTATTTCAAAATATTTGTTCACACACATTGACAGAGACAAGACGTGGCTTACCTGAAAGCAGCCAGTTTGACAAGACCAGGGACAAAGGGATGTATGTGTTAGGCACCCACATACATTTCCTCATTTGTCCTGGTCCGTGTGTGGCTTTGCTCTTAATTTTGCACTCGCATGTTTGGGTTTGTTTTTTTTGTCATGAGCCTTCTATGTAAAGCCACATCTTAACTTGTATTTACGCATGAAACAGTAGTCCCTGCAGATAAAAATGAAGAGTGGGAACGGTATAAAGAAGAAATTATCTTGATATAGGAAATACACATACCTTTACTACTGTACACTGGTAACAATCCAATTCCTTGAGCTTGTTATGACATGAAATGGCAATGATACGACATTTGAAAAAAAAAATACAGTAACGAAAGTACATCTAGAAGAGACTGCTAAATGTTGATGTGATCATTTGCTTCCGTATGTCTGTTTCTCCTGCAGCTTTTGTTTTATTGCTTTTTAACCCGTGGGGAAACCGGGGGCCTGTCAGTATAAATAGCACCCCCACGTTCTGGAAATTTTGTGCTAGGAATTCCCTCTTTTCGATCCCCTTCTTTGCTTCTGCCTTGTTCTTTTTCTCTTTGTCATCCACTTCACCTCTATGTTCTGCCTTCTTGGTCCGTTCTGTTTCCTTTGTTTCCAGAAAAACTTCAAAGATAACTAACAATTCTCTCCCACGCCGGACAGATGTGTTGGGCCTGACTTATCAGGCGCTTAACGGCAGCGCAACTCATTTTTGCTCATATAACAGACAAGTTTAGATGCTTTCTGAGCGTTCAACGAAGAAGTTTAACTGCTTCTGCTTGTACTGCTGATGCTGTTCTTTTTTTTTCTTCATAATTATTACCAAAAGTATTATAATGATCAAGAAAATAGATTCTATTAAATATCATAACTAAATCCTGGCAAAGCTGGTCAGCGAGGGTTGAAAATTAAAGATGCTTGGTACTTTTTGGAGGTCAACAAATACTTAGTATTTCACAGTTCTGGATCGTGGCTTTCTTTGTTGCCTAACAGAGCTGCAATCCATTGCTTACAGCAGCAAGTACAACATTCTGTTTAGCAGGAATGCTCGAACATTTTTTAGGATCATAAGACAAAATGACAGCTGATGGAAAATCTCTAGATTAAAGTCGAGAGGTAACTAGTTTGGGGGAAAAGTAGAGGGGACTAGGCACAGGTCCCTGTGAGGTCTGTAGAAAAGAAAAGAGTGACACCATGGTGCTAGTCCAGGCCGAAACCTTTCTCAGTATTGGATGTGAGATACATGGCAAAGATTACATTGGAATATTGTTATGCATTAATTTGAGATTTGCCCTCAGCCATCCTATGTTCTTAGCATAACAGTCTGTTGTCTCCTTAACAGGGAAAAATCCCCTGAAATCGGAGCACGGCTGCCTATGTGGCGAGGTACTTAAAAACGGTTATACGTGTAAACTTTTGATCGGTGCATTCTTCACAGCTTCACAGTGATTCTCAGGTTTGATGAATGAGACAGAGTTCATATTCTGGTTGACTTCAAAGGTATGAAACTAAGGATCGTGCAACAAAACGACAACACCATGGTAGTATCTGCTCAAAAGTCTTAAGGTAAGATCAAGCTGATGCCATTTCCGATCCATTGATTATACCCTAGCTTGAAGCCGATTTAGCTCTAAATCAGCTCCAAGTTAAGGCATAATCCATGGTGTCAAAAGTAACATTCAAATAAGTAAACAGTTTCACAGTTATTAACATCATCAAAGTTTGCTAACTTATTGACATTGTGAATAAGCACACCATATGAGAGTTGTACCCAGAGCTGTGCTTTATGTTTCAGAAAATGTCTGCATAAAAGATTCATGACTATGATTATCCTCAAAAAGCCGAGACATACGCGAAATTTTAAATAATGTACAGTACTAGACCATGACTTCAACACCGTTCTTCGTCCCCGAAGTCTACTTGTTGCCGGCAGATTGACCGCATGACTTCCAGTAGTCCTTGTTCATAATCGGACATCGACCCAGTGGTAGTGTTGCAAATTTCCCCATAATTATAAGTGATTGGAAAATAGCAACCCTGCTTGCAGTGCTATTCTTAACAGAGAGATCTTTAATCTCGTTTGTATCAAACAACTCTAAGCAAAGGAGCAGGGTCATACCGGTTTGAGAATGCAGCCTCTTTCAGGAGGTTAAAACGAGTGCTACAAGTTGCTGTTAGGGTGCAGGCGTATAGCAGGAGAGGTGTAACCAGTTACCCAAGGAATGTAGGTCTACAAAGTTCGCAGGTGTGTCCCAGTATGGTGACACTGCAGTGTACTTTTACCCCTTCTACCAAGAAGGCAGTTAAAATCACGCTATCTTCTTTGTGGAAATCTCCTTTGCAATTTTTGTGCAAATCTTCTTCTTCTTCTTCTTCTTCTTCTTCTTCTTCTTCTTAATTCTTCTTCTTCTTCTTCTTCTTCTCTTTCTCCTTTTCCTTCTCCTTCTCCTCTTTTTTTTTAATAACCTATGCTACAAGCAAAGTTTCAGAGTAAAGATGTGAACTAAGTAAGACAACGGAGAGCCACTGAAGTGGCCTGAAAGTAGAAGCTAAAGCTAGAGACTGATATGTGAGTTTTAAGGTGTTTTTTGTGTTGAAATGCATTCAGGAACTAGTTGAGAAGAAAGCAGTTTTAACAAAAATCCTCCGATCTGAGATCACAATTAACGTCACTTCTGTTGACTGTAGAATTAAACTTAATCCAGGATTTTTGTTTAGTTAAAAGTGCAAACAAAGCGCCAAGACTTTTCTATACTATTATCAGCAACAACATAACAGCATTAGCTATCATTCTTCAAAACTCCCTCACCAAATCAGAAAAAGCCTCATACACAAATGCTGGTTTTAATTTTATTTCCCAGTGCAACACGTCATTACTCATAGCTGTGGTACAATATGGTCTACAAGAAAAGCTTAAAACGTATCCTTCTGTTTCACAACATTGCTAGATCTCCTAGAAAAGAGGAAAGCTCCGATTTTTAATCGGGAGATTATCTTTATGCAGATAAGGGAACACAGTAGCATATGACACAGAATATATTTCTAAAACAATAAAAAGAAAACAGCATTCAGATCCAATGGCATCACATTTCCAGATCAACGCTTTACTGACGCATGTTTACCAACATCGCTCATCCCCTTCCCGAGCATGGACACATCTCTTTAAGAGTGGTGCGAAATCTGGAGCTAAGTATGAGATAAGCACAGAAGTTGACGGTAGAATTCACGCAAGATGCTGTCACAACAAAGATATGGTAAAACACCATAAAGGAGTTATGGTACTTCCTGTAAATGAAAAACTCAGGAATGAGACTGATCATGACATTGTTGCAGATTTGGATAGTACTGAGAACGGCATAGATGATACAGAGGAACAGCAACATAACAGTCAGTTTATTGTCTGCTGATCCACTCTCTTCCCTGGAAATTCCAGTCATCCCTGATCGTTTAACAGACGTGTAACGTAGATAAACAACAGTGACGACGCTGCAGACGACAACAGCAACGAAAGACAGCGGCTGACCAATCAGGTTGAGGTAAGAAGGAATCAACGTTTTGAATCTGCCTGCCGGAAACCAGCTGGTGGGAACGATGTAAGCCACGCTGCGATTGGTTGAGGGGTCCAGTCTCCACTTGACCGTGTCAGCGAGGAACAAGGGGGAAAAGGCAAGGAAGGGAAGCAGGTAGCACAGCAGTATTGCTGTCACCATTGACCTACACACATCAGACACAATTTTTTTTTTACCATACCACTTTTTGTCACAGCAGATTTCTCTGTGTGAAATTTGGGCTCCTTTCCCCGGGAGAGCTCGTTGCAACAAGTGCAGTGTAAACCCATTATTTTTTTTTACATTTTTCCTGTCTTGCAACTGTATTAGTTTCCCTATCAGAGTGACTTTTTTCTACAGCAGTGAGATAAGCACAGTTTGTTTTTTTTTATACCACTTTATATCACAGCAGATTTCTCTGCATGAAATTTGGGCTGCTCTCCTTGGGGAGAGCACGTCGCCACAAGTGCAGCGCCACCCATTATTGTTTTTTTTTCTTTTCCTGTCTGCAACTGTATTTGTTTCCCTATCAGAGTAGCTTTTTTCTGCAGAATTTTGCCAAGGACAACCCCTTGTTGCCGTGGGTTCTTTTACCTGCTCTGAATAATAATGTATAACCCACGGGAACCTCGGTTTAACGTCTCATCCGAAAAACTAGCACCCAGACTACCACTCATGGTCTAATGGATGGGGGAAAAGTTTCGGGCCAAACGGGATTTGAACCACCGCACACTCCGACCCGACCCGGACTTTTTGGTTTTTAGGCGGGTACGGTGCGTTACCTCTAGACCAAACCCAAATGCTATGTTTGACATGTGACTGATTTGATTTGTA
>CM060325.1:12737626-12750126 GCA_030674155.1 Stramonita haemastoma | reverse complement strand
ACACACACACACACACACACACACACACACACACACACACACACACACACACACACACACACACACACACACACACACAAGAGAGAGAGAGAGAGAGAGAGGAGAGAGAGAGAGAGAGGAAGAGGAGAGAGAGAGAGAGAGAGAGAGAGAGAGAGAGAGAGAGAGAGAGAGAGAGAGAGAGAGAGAGAGAACTTAAATGTTTATTGTACCTCAGCCACAGGCCATTATCTCTCTCTCTCTCTCAGGAAGTTTTGTTTTTGCTTTTTAATTGTATGACAATCTAGATCAATGCATTATTCTATTTTTTTAAAAGTTGTTTTATTTTTTATTGATTTATTCTTTTCTATCGAGGATAATGGAATAAGCGCTCATGTGCTTTTTTTAATACCCAGTCCCCGTATGTATCAGTTTTGTATATGTCATCTGTTCCCACCAGCACACAATGGCCTACTCTTACGAAAAGTGGAACAGGATTTAACGTGTGCGCAAGATGTTCTGTGTGCGTTCGCACACGGGGCCTTGGTTTATAGTCTCATCCGAAGGACTTTTGGGGAGAGTGGAGTCAGCACTGATGTCAACTCCAGGAGAAAAATTTCCTTGAACGGAATCGAACCCCGGTCGTCAAATTGTGAGCGCAATGTTCTGACCAGTAGGCTATTCCGTCCCCAAAGTTCTAAATTATATTTTACAGCTAAATTTTTTGTATGTTTTTTGTAACTTTCCATATGCACAGACCTACTAAGTATTTGAAGCAAAGCCCAATTCCTCCGTTTACTTGGGTTAAAAAAAAAGATTAACTCAAATTAGAAAACAGCCAGGTTTCTTGGCCTAAAAACAGCTAGACGAAATATGTGTTGGAGCTAAGTGCCTGCTTCGAGTACAATTTGCACGTGTCATTTTACAATCACTGGAATGTACCTCCTCACCATCAGCATTATCCCCACCCCCCCCCCACCCGGCTTTTGTCCCATTGACCCACATAACCTCAGCTCCACAATCCTTTGCGGCAAAGATGGAGGAAACGTATACGAACAACAAGGTGCAAATTTGTGATAAAAAATCGTTAAATTGCCTACGATTCTGATTTCAATCGATACTCAACGCCCTGTCAAGGAAGTGTCAGGTATGTTCTTGTTACCAAAAAGATAAAGTATAATTGGATTAAAAATCGTCTTAAACCACAATGTCGAAAAGATTGTGCCGGTGTTTGTGATTCTCTCGCCATGGACCGTTTATGGCGTATTAAATGTCTGGAAATTGGTGAGTTGGTTATGCAATTAAACGCTCTCCAGAAAGCTATTAACTATGTACTGTTGAGGTTTTGTTACATATAATATGATGTCATGAATATGACAGAAAAATATGCCACTTAGTCAATATATATATTTAATTTTTAAGAAATGTTGACGGTGTTTTACTGACAATGCCTGGGACATTTTAAGCACGTGACATTTTCTTGGCCGGTTCGCGAATTCAATCTTGCGCGCGGTGGCTGTGATTGGGTCTGACACTGTGCGCCGCGGACAGTGTCTAAAAACTGGCACAGTCTCTGTGTTACAGTGCAGTCACATTGAATTTGAAGTGTTTACGATTATGAAATCGTATGCGTTATGCTCCTGTCTCAGTCGTGCGAAGTAAACGAATGCCCTTGTCAAATCGGAATGTATATAATATATATTTATTTGTGCAGTTTTGAACGATTGTATGTAGATCTAGACCTACCGAAACAAAAATTGAGTACAATGTACTTGCAACTAGATATACTTTGTTTACAGGGGTTCTCTCTCTGTGTCTCTCTCTGTCTGTCTCTCTTTTTTTTCTTTTGATAGTGGCCTATCAGGGCAAGGGTCTGATGAAAAAAGTAATCCTATGTGTGTGCTTACAGATCTGTAACCCTTGAAAAATAAAGATCATTCATTCATTCATTCTTTCAGTCTGTCTGTCTGTCTCTGTCTGTCTCAGTGTCTGTCTGTCTATCTGTCTGTCTGTCTGCCTGTCTGTCTGTTTCTCCTCTCTCTCTCTTCTCTCTCTCTCTCTCTCTCTCTCTGTGAATTATCTTTTTCATTTCTCCTCAACACCTCTGAGGTTCGCCAATAGGGAGACTGCATACGCGACTGCTTGCCCACCAAATATTACGATAGCCTCATTCCGATTTCGGAGTCGAGGTCGTAAAACAACACAGTGTAGTGCTTTTTTGTTATTCGTTTCTGTTGGAACACAGTATCAGAGACAGTATCATACTCTTCTATTCCTAAAGGTGGAACGAGTTTTAGCATGTGCACAAGACCTGCATACCTTCCGACATGAGAGAGAGAGAGAGGGAGAGAGAGAGAGAGAGAGAGAGGAGAGAGAGAGAGAGAGAGAGAGAGAGGAGAGAGAGAGAGAGAGTTAAACTATACAAGCCATATAACAAGTGCAGCAATTTAGTTACTGCAACACCTACATTTGCTATTGACTCAGCAATGGCAATGACTTGTGTTAGTTACATGGGGGTACAGTTAAAGGAAGGAACTATCACTGAAACAGCTCTGTTGCTGTTATGTTTGTCAGTCCATGCAGAAGCCCAGTAGATAGTGGAGAGAGTGCAATTGTCGCAAAGCACGTGGGTTTGCCATGGCGTACTGAGATAAATAGATAGATAGATAGATAGATAGATAGATAGATAGAGAGAGAGAGAGAGAGAGAGAGAGGAGAGAGAGAGAGAGAGAGAGAAGATTTAATTAGAACCCCCCCCCCCCCTTTCCTTTTTGGCTATGTTGAGTCAGCTAGCATAAACATGAGTAATTCCACTATTCCACAATTCAATTATAAAATATATATATATATATATATAATTTGTAGATTTATATATATTTTTTATATATATTGGTTTTGTGTTTATCATGACAGTTTTGTGCACAGGCTTGTCATCAGATACTGGCCAGCGGCCTTGAACCTGAGCAGAGAACGTGAGATGAAGTGCATCAGTACAGGGGTACAGTGCCACTGGACCATATGTGATAGCATGACTGGTAGGCTTCTGTAGGGAATAGAGGACACTTTCAGCAAATCTCTGTCCAAAGTCAGTCATTTAAACGGCCTTTACTAATAGATCTTGGATATATATGCACGTGTTCATTTGTCATGGTTTTCGGCATGAGAATATTCAACAGTCCCAGTACTCAGTCTTCGAGAAGACTTTTCCAGAAGCTTTATGGCCGAGTAAAGAGCGAATTTTCCCCCTGGAGCTAACATCAGTGCTGAATCCACTCTCCTTAAAAATCTTTCAGATGAGACTATAAACCGAGGCCCGGGTGCGAACACACGCAGAACATCTTGCGCACATGTTAAATCCTGTTCCGCTTTTCGTAAGAGTAGGTCATTGTGCGCTGGTGGGAACAGATAACAAAATTTACAAAACTGCATACACACGGGGACTGGATGTAAAAAACATGAGTGCTTATTCCATTATCCCTCGATATAAAAGAATGAATAAATAAATAAAGAGCTTATGATGTGTTCAACACATTTGGTTTGAAAGCAGTCATCAGTCATGATTTTGAAGGGTTGTGAAATTTCTGTATAAAAAAAGAGGAGAAAGTCAAGGCATGATTTCCCACATTTGAAACGTTTTAGGGGAAAAAGGCCGATAAGAGCAACAGTTGATTGTGGAAAATTTAACTGGCCGTGAAGTTTACTATCTGAAGTAGAGATGCAAAACTGAAGACCAGAAATTGCAACATTGGGCAGTTCTTGTGTATGTCTTCTGAAGGTACCCGAGAACACATCTGTACAGAACTTGTAGAATAAAGTAGTTCATGTCTCCGTGCATTATCTGCGGTTGTGATCAAAGTTTGATTCTTCAGCTTTAGGGAATGCTTCATAGTTGTGTGCTTGACGGCTTGTCAGTTGCCTTTAGATGGTCACTGGACACCAGACCTCTGATTGCTCCAACATCCCTTGTTAGAAAAACAGCACATAAAATACTACATAAACGTAAAAAAAGCGGAGAGTGAAACTAAACTAGATAGACAAAAAACCTAAATTGCTTTAAATAAAAAAGATTTGAAGCATGCAAAGATAAAAATAGAAAGTAGCTAAAAGGGACTTTAAATAAGATAAAATTAAGCAGGGACTATAATGAAATTGAATAACGAAAAAGAATAAAATTTGAAATTTTAAAACATAAATTTAACCGAAAATAAAACAAAACAGCCTTCAGAGAAATGCTGTACCCCCCCCCCCCCCCCTTTAAAACAAAAAAATAAAACTAAACTTAAATAAGCATACATGAAACTTAACCAGACGTGAATAAAAAAAAAAAAAAATTAAAACTAAGTAAAACTAAACAAACCAAAATAAACGAATATAAAACGAACAGGGAAAATGCAGATAAACCAAACCAAACCGTGAATAAAACAAAACCAGTAAAACTAAAATAAACCAGTATAAAAAACAAAAGTTAAACGTAAATAAACTAAACCAAACCGTGAATAAAACAAAACCGAGTAAAACTAAAATAAACCAGTATAAAACAAACAGGGAAAAACGTAAATAAACTAAACCAAACCGTGAATAAAACAAAACCGAGTAAAACTAAAATAAACCAGTATAAAACAAACAGGGAAAAACGTAAATAAACTAAACCAAACCGTGAATAAAACAAAACCGAGTAAAACTAAAATAAACCAGTATAAAACAAACAGGGAAAAACGTAAATAAACTAAACCAAACCGTGAATAACACTAAACCCAGTAAAACGAAACCAAATCTAAATAAACCAATGTAAAACGAATAGGAAGAAATGAAAATAAACCGAACTAAACCACGTAAAAACTAAACCAAACCAAACCAAAATGAACCATTGTAAAACGAATGGGAACAAATGTAAATAAACCAAACCAAAACATGAAATAAACTAAACCAAACCAAACCAAAATAAATCAATGTAAAGCGAACGGGGACAAATGAATCAAATTTATACATAAATCAAAACAAGCCGTGAATGAAACAAAACTGAGAAAAACTAAACCAACCAAATCAAAATAAACCACTGTAAAACGGACAGGGACAACTGTAAATAAACCAAACCAAAACCTGAATAAAACTAAACCAAAAACCAAAATGAACCCAATGTAGAATGAACGGAGACCAATGTAAATAAACCAAACAAACGTGAATAAAAATAAACCAATAAAACTAAACAACCAAACCAAACAAAATAAACAAATGCAAAATAAATATAGACAAATCTAAATAAACGAAACCAAAACGTTGATAAAACTGAATCGAGTATAACTAAACCAAATCAAACCAAGCCAAACCAAATTAAACCAATATAAAACCGACCGGGACAAATGTAAATAAACCTAACAAAAACGTGGATAAAACTAAATTAAGGGAAACTACACTTAACCAAACCAAAACCAAACTGGATGGGGATATAAAAACAAAATAATACCTAAACGCCTGAAATATAAAAAAAAATTGATGAGCCAAAAGAAAACCCCGCCCAAAACATAAAATTACCCCCCCCCCCCCCCCCCCTCATAAATATCCTCTAAAAACAAACTAAACAAAAGTGAAAAGACTAGCAAGATGTTGAAAGGGAGCAATAATAGTTATGGTGATCCAGGTGTCCCGGAAAGATCATCTTTGAAGGCACTGATAATGCTTGGTAAAAATCCTCTTTCCTTCGATAGTGAAGATGGCCCTGACTGCAAATGTAGTCGGAAAAATCTGTAGCTGTGGGTCTGGATGTGACATTTTAGTCCGATCCGGCCCTGAAGGCTGGCCTATATGTTAGACACGCGGATGAATGGTTCGGTGGGAGTGAAGTGGCTCAGGAATTGTGCGTATCTCGCTTCTTCTTGGAGGAGTTCTGTCACTCCCTCACATTCCTTTAACCGTTTTCCGGATCGTCTTGGTCTTCTTAGTCTGCACAGATCCTTTTTATTTATTCTTTTATTTCGAGGATAATGGAATAAAAATCATGTGCTTTTTTACATCCAGTCTCAGTGTGTATGCAGTTTTGTAGATCTTGTCATCTGTTCCCACCGGCATACAATGGCCTACTCTACAAACAGAAAACAGGAATTAACGTGTGTGCAAGATGTTCTGCGTGCGTTCGCACACGGGGCGTCGGTTTGTAGTCTCATCCGAAGGACTTTTGGGGAGAGTGGAGTCAGCAATGATGCTAATTCCAGGGGAAAAATCCCCTTGAACGGGAATCGAACGCGGGTCGTCAAATTCGAGGCAATGTTTTGACCACTAGGCTACCCTTGTCCCCTACTGTCATCCTGACATATTAGGGTTAAAGTTGTCATGCTGATCACATGTCGGTTCTATGCAAGCTGTTTCTACGTACTGGTGCCTTCAGCTACGACTTGCCTGCCTTCATGAAATTGTGAGTACATGGCTTATAGATATATACTGCTATATTTCAGCTGACTTAAAAACATTCATTGTATGTATTTACAGTGGCGCTTGATGTGTTTGGATCATTATCTTATATATTGCTGATATTCTTCTTAAACCTGTAAAATATGCTCCATGAGCTCATTGTGACAGGGGGGGATAGTTATAAAAAATACAGCGTATTATTAACCCTATCTATATCTAAGGCAACAAAAACGAGACTGAAATGTCGACATGACTATGAAATGAAGGTATGACTTGAATTTTTATATCAAAGTGTATTTTTTTTAGCTGTCCTCGATTTGACAGCAGTGTCAGCTGAGTAAGGGGTATTATGTTAAAAGAAGTTCCACTTTAATTGCAAGGTTGTGTTGTTGTTTTTAACCAGAATAAGATTACGTTTCATCACTTTGGGTGTTTTTTTTTTTAAGTTTACAATCAAAACCATTAATTTGCTGTAACACTTGAGACAGAGCTTACAGTACCCACCGACTCAAAAACAGCTGTATGAACGAGCACTGACATAATCATGTGTCTTTTGTCAACAGCCCGGGGTTGACCTCTTATAGTGGGAGGTGGACAGCCACTGTGTTCCGATGACTTCTCAGGAAGTTTAGGCGAAGTCCAGATGAGAGATGACTGTGGCCTGGACAGGAAGGACATGCAGCACCTTTGGCGCTTGTAAGTACGGAAAGAACATTCGAGAACAAGGCAACTGTCGGTATAGAAATATATTGTTGTTAGTATAGAAAGGGAGGGATAAACTAAGTGGTAGAGCACTGGCTTTCCGACAATTAAGCAGTGAGGTAGTTATTATGTTGAATGGTGACCGTTTGTGGCCTTGGCTTCAAAACAGTCCCATGTTAACCACAGGTAAATGTACATGCGTCTTACAGGATCAAATAATTGCAGCGGGGAAGAGGAATGGGCACCTAATGCTGGCAACTAGAAGGTTGAGGTCATGATGTTTAGTCCCTACGATGCTAGGTTACGGGAACCTGCTTTGCTTAAAGTAAGAAAGAGCCATTTTTAGAATAAGAAAGAAACTATTGTCATAAAATGGTGAATACAGAAAGAGAACATGTAATATAGGAAAAGATCATTGTTGAACACGAAAACTATTATCAGCACAGAAAAGTAATTTGTCAATTTAGAAAAAAGAATATAATCAGAATAGAAAGATAACATTGTTAGTTCCGAAAGAGAACGTAGTCGGTATGGAAAGAGAAAATTGTTAGGATAGAAAAAGAAACATTGTCAGCAATTGACAGAGAAGATGATCAGTATAGAATGAAAACAGTTTTTTTAAAGCAGCATTTATCTACTTTATTTTTAATGTTATTCTTTCATTTCGGGGATAATGGAATAGCACACATGTGCTTTTTACATCCAGTCCACGTGTGTATGCAGTTTGATAATTTTGCATCCTGTCCATCGACACACCATGGCCTACTCTTCCGAAAAGAAGCAGACAGATCATGCCAAGCCCTCTTGAAGGACAGTCTTTTTAAAACCAATATTTAATGACTAAGCAATGGTGTATATTTTTCGCAGCACATGTGTTTTAGTATTCAATTCTGAAAATGACCAGGGTGGTGACCAGCTGAATCAATGCACACATTTAGTTGAACAAAGTGTACAGGGCATCTTACAGAATTCAGAGTGCTTCATCAACAAAATTATCCAACAGGGAGTTGTGTGATTGGGAAGAAGGTGCTGAGACATTTTCTTTCTTTTGGGGTAGAGAGAAAAATGGTCGATATTATAAAAGGTGGTGAAAACTTTTTTTTAATTTCTTGATTTAGTAATTGTTCAGACAACCATTTCTTTTCTTTTTTTTAAATTCGTTTTTAATGCAACATTTTACAGATATAAGACAACATTCACACAATAGGAACATTAAAGCATGAGACATTCAACAATCAGCATCATGGATACATGTGAACAGACTTTGTAATATAGATGGTTATCAAGCAATGAAAAATACTCTAATTAGTTTGCAATACTGTCATAAGTTTTTAGGATTTTCTCATACCTGCGTCGGATCAGTTACGATTACAATTGGTTCAAACGCACACCAAGGCATCGTGAAAGTCTGTCAATTTACTATTTATTCTTGCATTAAATTGTAGATGGTTATCAAAGCAATGAAAAATACTCTAATTAGTTTGCATACTGTCATAAGTTTTTAGGATTTTCTCATACCTGCGTCTGATCAGTTCGAGTACAATTGGTTCAAACGCACTCCAGCATCGTGACAGTCTGTAATTTACTATTTATTTTTGCATTAAATTTTTAGCAATTTGTTGTTTTGAAACAAATTTAGATTAATCATTTACTATAATATAGTTTAGGAAACATTATAATAATTCTTATGTTATTTTTCATTACTGTCACCCAATCACCAGTTTCGAGTGACATTTAAAAGGAATTCTTTCATTAACATGTGAAAGCTTACATAAATTACATAGTCACATTCCGTTAAATTCAATGGTTCTCCAAAGCAATAACAATACAGTAATTGTTTGCATACGTGTATATCAGTTTTAGGATTTTCTCATTCCGGTATGATATTGTAGCCATTTAATTGGTTTAACGCTCTGTTCTATGTATCGTGAAACTGTCATTTACTATTTATTTTCTTGCATTAAATTTTTCTGTTGATATCTATGGTTCTAAGTTTGTTTTGAAATACAGATATTTTAGGACTATTATCCATTTTACATTGAAATATATATATTTCAGCAAACATTATGATGAAATCTAATGTATCATTTGTTTCCATACACTGATCAACCCCCAAAATCACCAGTTCTCGTGACATCTTAAAAGAGTAAATATTATGACATTTTTCATTTAACAAGTGTTCAGCAGCATTCCAAGAAGAATGTACAAAGTCACAGTTCCGTAAAAAAAATGTTCAATAGAGTCTCGCTCCTTCTGACAAAGCAAACGATGCACAGTATCTGTTATACCCATAGCGTGTAGAATCACGCTAGTGGCAATTATGCTATGTACGGTAATGATTTGTAGCCATTTTAATTGCACATCTCTGGTTCTCTGTATTTTGCTGAATACTTTGTCCCAGTTTATACATACATTTATTTTTTTCTGCCCATTTGGAACAACACTTTGGTTTATTGCTATCTGAGGTTAGGAGTTCATAATACTTTTTTGCTCCTTTATATACACCCAGTATACATTTTATTGCACAAAACATACCTCCATGTTGACTAGTATTATCATCTATGTAAATTTCTGTTCTTCTTGCATACTGTTTTATGGCAAGATATCCATACATTATAGGTGATAAAGTCAACAAAAAAGCTTGTATCATTTGAGAATTATTGGTATCTTATGAATTCCCCATTTTCTTTAATAAAAAGTTTTATAGAATATATCCCTTTCTTTATCTTTTTATCATGTTTAATCATGGCATTTCCCACCTTAACGTTTTCATTATAGGAGACTGGCTCCTCAAGAAGCTCGTACTGGTTACCTGGTATGATATGTGTACAAAACAATCTATATGTTTTAAATACATGAGCCCAAAAAGGATTAATATTTGTATACTTTAAACACAATTTCTGTGGCTACAATTCTGGCCCATAGCATTCCAGGTTTTCAAGGAAAGGGTAGGTTTCTATTGCAATATTTTCCTACTGTGCTCTGATACCTTAAGTTTTCTTATCCAGAACAGCTTTAAAGCAAAACTGTATTGTCTGATATCTGGAATGTTGAGTTCACCTTGTTTAACCATTTTAACTGCTACTTTCTGATCCAAATTGAAGGCATCACTTTTGGAGCTTCTGTATAAACTGGTTGGGTGGATTTGGTAGCAGAAGCCAAAGATAGATTAACTTTGACAGAATAAGAGATTTCAACACAGCAACTCTTCCTATTGGAGTAGTTCAGACAACCCTTTGTCAACATGCTACAGTCTTCTGCCACTTTTTTTTTTCTTACAGGTTTCCAACACTGTTGATCCAGTATCTTACTTCAGTATTTGGCAAAATTGCAACATTTTTAAACACCATCTCTACTTTATCTACAGAGAAGACGGTAGAGCAGTTCCAGTGTCATGTAAGTCTGGTTACTCTCTACCTTTTCCTTTGTTATGTAACTTGATTCCGTTACTAGCGCCTAGACAAACGTGTAGTTGGTCCGAAAGACAGCTGGACATTGCTTACCTTTTGCAATACAAGCAAGGACATTGAATTTGGTTTTATACCCAGTTTTAATCTGTATATAATTACAGTCTTGATCCGAGTTTTAAATTTAATGAGGTGACAGCCCCGATATGGCCTGTGTGGTCGGCGGGGCTATAAACAAAATGACTGGATTGAATTGAAGGTAAATTACTCGAGCGTTTATATTCCATTTGCTATAACAAAGCTATGCAGTTTTAATTACTGGTCCTGCCTGCACCCACACTGTTTTGTGTTATCCCCTACCCCCCTCCACTCCCTTGCGTACTTCTCTCATGTGAGTTACTTGTGCTGTGTATGTCTGGCTTCATCATGTTCAATGCCATGTTCCAAGGTAGTTTCTATTTTAAAAGAAAAAGCCTATTTAGGCACTCAGAAAAACACACCAGTCAAGGTAATCAGCAATCAAGATTGCGATCACTTGTACTTCTTAATTAAAATTAACCAGTTACAGAAAGATACCCTCTAAAGGGGAAAAGACAATAATAAATAAACCAACAGCAACAATCGACCATGCGCGCACACACACACCTACACGCACACACAACACACACACCTACACGCACACACAACACACACACAAACATCACACACACACACACACACACACACACAAAATTATTGAAGAAGTTGACTCACACAAGATTCTGGGTGTAATTATCGACAAAAATCTTACTTGGACTGACCATGTGATGGCATTAGGAAAACGTCTTACAAACAAGGTACGCCAGCTATCAAAAATAAAACACTTTCTAGATGATCATTCACGCAAACTCTTCTTTTGTGGACACATCTTGCCTATAGTTGACTATGCCTCATCTCTTTGGGACAACTGCAGTGAAACTAATTTGAAATTCATTCATCGATTATATAAAAGAGCACTAAAACTTGTCCTATTAAAAGCAAGCTCCCTAACCATCAATGATTATAAGCAAACAAATATTCTTACATTCCAAAACAGGCTTTACTTTAATAAAGCTCTATTTGTACAAAAAGTTGTCAATGGAAATGCCCCTCCCAAGATCATCAATAGATTCAAAATTAATGAACACAGGCATAACCATCTACTAACATTTCCCAGACCCAGAAACAATCTTTACAAAACAAGCTTCCAATATTCAGGTAGTGATTTATGGAACAAGCTCCCAAAACATTTAAAATGCATCATAAATAAAAATCAGTTCAAAAACCAGTTGAAAAATCACTTAATGCGCTTATGCAAAAATGTTTAAGAACTAAACATGAATCCAATCAACCATATTTAGAACAGACTAAAGATATTGGTACTCTCTGCTCACCCTGAAAAATCTTTCATGTGTGGTTTACTGTGACTCAAAAATCTACACCTTGCTTGCTATATATATATGTGGAAAAGGAAAAGGCGGACAAAGATTTTTATTTATTTTTTTAAATAATTTATTTATGAACAGGATAGGGAATAAGAGATGTATGTAAACACATGCATATTTTGCAAATTCAAAAGGAGAAAACCAAACCACTGATTTGATGACTAGATGGAGCTTTTTTTTTTTTTTTTTTTTTTTTTTTTTCCCCCCAGTTTAAAAGTCTCAGTATAAATGTTTAAAAAAAAAATTATTTTATTATTTTTATTAATGGGACTATTAGCACTATTATATTCATATTATTTTGATTAGTGGATAAAGCCTTACTTTTTGGTTCTGAATGTTGTTGTTGTTGTTGTTGCGTGTGCGTGTGTGTTTGTTTTTGTTCGTATATGTAGGGATTTTATTCATTAATATAATCATAAATCATTATCATAATTCTTCTGTTTGCTGCTTGTGTTTTCCTCCTTCCTCCTTGATACTCCCCTCCCCATCTGTTCCCACCCCCCCTCCCAATTTTATAGGGTTTTTTGTGCTTTTTTGTTTTTTGCTT
>CM060325.1:12692626-12732626 GCA_030674155.1 Stramonita haemastoma | reverse complement strand
GTGTGTGTGTGTGTGTGTGTGAATATTCGAGAGGAGAGGAAGGGAATCAAAGTTGAGTTTGTAGAAGATGTACGAAAGTGAAACTGATAATTGGAAGGAGGGAATAAGTTATGCTTGGCTAGGTTATTGGAAATTAAATTTAAAAGCCAGCAAATGAGTAGGGTTTTTTTATGCATATAGCTCATTTTGAGCTAGATCCTTGGTTTATAAGTTGCTTTTGTCAAGTGGGAGAAAGGGGTCGGGTATGTATAGCAAGGTAAGCGGGGATAGAAAAAAGGCTCGTAGTAGGGTGGTTTTTTTTAATACTTGGTTTTATCTGGTGCTAATAGAAATTTTGTACATTAATTCAGCTTGGGTTCTTTTGGGAACAGACGCAATTTTTTCAAAACTACAGAAGGCCAGAAATCACTGATCTTAAAACTGAAAAATTGTATTTAAACAGTGGGGAAATGCAAGAATAAACAAGAAATAGCCGTAACTTTGGGCTCGTTCCTCCGTTTATCTACTTAAAATTGGTTCTTTTGAAAACACAGGTAGGCTATCGGAAATCACTGAGCTGATTCCAGAAATGGAAACTTATCATATGAAATCCAATCAGTGAAGCAACAGAAACAGCCATGGCTTGTTGATAGGACGGGTGATTTGTGATTTAAGGAAAAATTCCAAACCGATGTGTCAAAAGCTAGGTACCATTGTGTCTGTGTGCCATTGTGTCCACATGCATGCATGCATACTGGCAGATAAGCCAGCTGACCGACTGCCCTTTACCTGTTACTAATGTTAATTGCTAACACTGACCTTTACACTAACCTTTATTTTTTAACCTGCCCCACATGTGGACACAAATGGTAGATGGATATAATGATACAAGTCGTGACACAGAAACAAACCTTTTTTATTTCTTGCGTTTTTAAGTGTGAAGTAGAGAGCATGTTTTAAGGGGAAAGGATATTAGAGGGGCAGGATGGATAGCTGTATGTGGAAAGGGGTATAAAAGAAGTTATGGCTAAGTCGTCTGTGTGAGTGTAAGAGCAAGAATATGGAGAGGGTAAACATTTTTTGTGTAAGAGAGGAAGGGGATACTTATCTAAATATAAAAGGTGGGGGTAAGTGGGAAATGCATTTACCAAGATGATGATTTTGCGTGTGTGTGTGTGTGTGTGTGTGTGTGTGTGTGTGTGTGTGTGTGTGTGTGTGTGTGTGTGTACTTTAGAAAGAGAGATAGTATGCAGTGCCGGTATACATGGGTGGATGCATGAAAGGGCGGAAGTGTGGGAAGGTGCAAGAATGGGCGGAGGACAACGGATTCAAGTTTTTGGCCACAAAAACGAAGTGCATCCACTTCACTAACAAGCTCAGAGAACACTTCCCTGATCCCGTCATTCACTTGGGAAAATTGACCATCCTGGCAGTGACGGAGGCCAAATTCTTATGGATCGTTTTGGACCGGACTGAATTTCAGCTCTGCACCAAATACCACCTCTACAAATCCCTCGTAATATCTATCCTCCTATATGGCTGTGAATTATGGACTCTGACAGCAGAGTTAGAGAGAAGAATCCAAGCATTCGAGAACAAGTGCCACAGAAGACTCCTCAAAATATCATACAAAGAACACAAGACCAATAACTATGTGAAAGAAGAAATCAAAAAGCGTGTGGGCCCCCAAGAACCTTTGCTCTCCACCATAAAGAGGAGAAAGCTGATGTGGTTTGGTCACACCACAAGACACAACACCCTAGCAAAAACCATCTTGCAAGGAACAGTCGAGGGCAAGAGAAGAAGAGGCCGCCAAAAGAAATCATGGGTTGACAACATCAAAGACTGGACTGCCCAACCCTGCAACGCCTCCTACTAGCCACACAGGATCGTGAAGCATGGAAAAAGATCTCCGTTGCGTCTTCTCTCATGTCCCCCCTACGTCCTTTGGGACATGGGACTGAGTGAGTGAGTGAATTTCACAAGTCATACTCAACACCCGAGACCGTCCTGCCAGAAAGCTCTGAACCCCTGCGGGTGATCGCCCATACTGACTGGGGAGCAGATAGAACACTGCTGCACGTCTACAGGGCGCTGGTGCGCTCCAAATTGGACTACGGATGTCAGGTCTACGGCTCGGCAAGGCCTTCCTACCTGAAAGCACTGGACCCTATCCACCACTAGGGGCTCGGAATCTGTCTTGGAGCGTTCCGAACGACGCCGGTGTATACTTTGTACACAGAAGCGGGAGAACCCTCTCTTAAAAACTGCCGTCTGAAACTGACCTTAAACTATTACATGAAACTTTATTCGGAGTATAATAACCCTGCTTACAATTGTGTTCTCAACCCCTGCTTTTAAGCCAAGTTTGAGAAATCGCCCTCTGCCACCCCGCCTCTGGGCATTCAGATCCTTCCTCATCTCCGGGGAGTGGGAATTGATTTGGGCGTCATCTGCGACTTCCACAAAATTCCCTGAGATGCCTATGTGGATGGTGGAAACCCCGGCTGTCTGTTTCGATCTTGCCGCTCATAGGAAAGATGTCGCCGAAATGGCGGCGCACAAGGTCTGTTTCCAAGGGCTATGTATGTTTTATCCGTCCTATACCAGGGTTTTCACAGACGGGTCCAAGTCTGAGGAGGGGGTTGCCTGTGCTGCCTATTGTCCCACCATCAAGGAATCTGCACTTTCTGAGCACCTGCCTTCTGATGCCTCGGTGTACATTACCAAACTTAGCGCTTTTGTCTTGTCTCTAAAACTGACACAGCGATCAGGAAAGAAAGACTTGGTCTGTGCCGATTCGCTCTCTGCTCTGGAGGCTATGCATGCTAGGAACGTAAACCACCCTAAGCTTCAGGAGTTCTACGAACTGTATACTTCTTTGATACGGGGCGGGTGTGATGTTGCTTTTGGTGTGGATCCCGGGGCACGCGGGCATTCGGGGCAACGAAACGGTTTACCGACTCGCCAGGTGTGCCACGGAGCAGAAGATTCTGGGTCTACAGTGCCATTCACAACCTGAAACCTAGAAGTGAACAGAATACTCAGACAGACAACAAACTTTTTCAGATCATTCCTAACCTAAAAAGGTTTTCCCTCTGTGTGTCAAAAATCGAAGGGAAGCAACAGTGCTCACCAGGATACACAACGGGTCATTCTCATATCACGAGTTCATTTGCTAAAAGGCGAGGGAACCCCATGGTGCGTGACTTGTGATGTGCAGGTAACCATCAAGCATCTGCTCCTGGAGTGTCGGTATGTTCAGGTTATTAGGCACAAACCTTTTACTGCAGACTCCCTAAACATCCTTTTGCGTGATGTTCCATCGAACACCATTTTAACTTCCTGAGAGAATCGGGCCTTTTCCGTCTGATATGAGTGAAAGTGGTGTAGTTGGTCTCTAAGGACAAGGTTGTTTTAAGGAATCTGGTTTTGGTTTTATCGCATTTTATGTGTGATCGATGTGGGTTTTCCCACAACGTGGTGGCCGTCCTGGCTGACCCTTACGGTTGATCAGGGCGTCGATACGAGCAAAGACAGTGAATGTGGCTTATACCCCGTTTTAATCTGTATACAGTTGCACAGTTATAATCTGAATTTTAAATATGACGAGGAGACAGCCCCGATATGGCCTGTGTGGTTGGCGGGGCTATAAACATAGGATTGGATTGGATTGGATTGGAACAGTGTGTATACGCATTCATGTCTCAGTGGTGTAGTTTGTTTAGAGCAGACATGCATGTTCGATAACTGGCTCTGCCTTCCAGTGCAGCCTGTGTTGGGTTATATCCCTTCCTTCAGTGTATCCTATTATGTGATTCACTCATTCTATCTATGCCTGCCTCGTTTTCAATGCCACGTTAGAATAGTGGCACGAGAAAATAAACGTTTGTGGAAACAGCAGCAATATATGTATTTTTTTAATACTTCAGTGAGGTCCTCAATTTTAGTAAGGAGTCAAGAGCGCTTTAGTATCATAGTCACAGAGAAATTTTGAGAGGTATATAAAAATTAAAATCACACATGTAATAAACAATGTAGCTTAAATATTACCTCCGACTTAAACTTTAAAGTTAAAGGATTATTAATGTTGAAATCACACACACACACACACACACACACACACACACACACACACACACACACACACACACACACACACACACACTTACACAATATAAACACACACATTACACATAGGCCTACATAACACACATAGCACACACACACACACGCACGCACGCACACACACATAACTGACAGTATTCACATCATTAAATGTAGAATGGGAAAGCAAACTTACAATATGTTCTAAATACTATCTCAGATACTACATAGTGGCAGCAGTGAACGTAGTAAGTAGGCCTACATGTTTTTCATAACCAGTCGGAACATTACTGTGACTGACCATTTTGATCAATTACATAGGCCTATAGCATCATTGCACCTGGTGACCTCTCTTGCTCTGTCAGGTACAAGCTGGTAGAAGTGGTGCTGCTGGGTGCTTCGGCGCACATAAAAGGTTTTAATAGTTTAAAACAACCATTGAGATGCAACAGTGATCACAGCATTTGACTGCAGACTCCCTAAAGATCCTTTCTCGGGATGCTCCACCAGACACCATGTTTAACTACCTGAGAGAATCGGGCTTTTCCCGTCTGATATGAGTGACAGTGGTATAGTCAGTCTCTAAGGACAAGGTTGTTTTAAGAAATCGGTTTTAGTTGATCTCATTTTGTGTGTGATCGATGTGGGTTTTCCCACAACGTGGTGGCCGTCCTGGGCTGACCCTTTTGGCTGACCAGGGCGTCGATACAAGCAAAGACAGTCAAGTTGGTTTTAGACCCTTGTGTTAATCTGTATATAGTTGCAGAGTTTTAATCTGGATTTTATATTTGACGAGGTGACAGCCCCGATATGGCCTGTGTGGTCGGCGGGGCTATAAACAACATGATTGGATTGGATACTATCCCAGATACTACATGGTGGCAGCAGTGAAAGTGAAAAGTACGTGTTTTTTTATAATTTCAGTCAGAATTGTGACTGACCATTTTGATTACTTGGCTAGGCCTATAGCATCATTACACCTGGTGTAAGGCGACAGATCTCTCTTGCTCTGTCTGATACAAGCTTGTGGGACTGGTCATGTTGAAAACAGCCATTAAAGTACCAGTGATCACAGAGCACCTTAAAAGGCAAGAGCAGATTCAGTCCTTTGGCCATCCACTTCACCCTGGCCAGCAAGGACACACCTGTTTACACTGAACCTTACCCAGCGTCCTAGCAACACAGATGAAAAAAAACAAAGGAAGGTGGGGAATTATAAGCATTCTTCCATAATTTCATATTTACATTTACAGAATAACTTAATCTCTTTGTTGTGTGTCTCATAATCCTAGCTATAGTAGAAATAGAAACTGTACCTAATGAATGCATTGAAAAACTTGGTGTAATTTCTACGTAGCACATTCAAATAATATCAAAAAAAGGGGCTGATTGTTATCAGACACAAAGACTGACCAAAGTGTGGAGCACAGTGCTTTAAACCGACAAGACTGCATGAGCATTCTAGCACTTGGTCTTCCGACTAAGATTGCGTTGTGAGTGTTTGTAAACACAAAGAGCATAGCAGGTGTATCAAGCATTGTTCTTATTATTACTTTTGGAAACACGGTGCTAACGTACAATTTATGATACAGTTAATTGTTTTGAATATCTAAACGTTAAACACTATGCAAAATATAGCAAAAGAACAAAGAAAACTCTTTGTTTGTGGTTCTCTTTCAGTGTGTTAGAGGAGTAATCAAGCCCCCGAAATATCTTGGAGACAGGACAAATTTCTGTCTTCGTCTTCCCACTTTCCAGCTTTAGCAATCAGGCCGGTTGATAAGGGGTTAATGTCTTCGGCGGTTTGGCGTGAATATTTAATGTGATTAAAGATTAGGCCAAGTCCAGGGTGTATTATTACGTAAGCGTCTGGGAAGTTCAAGAAACTCGTACCTCCATCATTGTTGCACCTAGCATAAGTCGAAACCCTTCTTGCTTTGTCTGATACAGACTGGTGCTGTTGGGTCGAATAAGACTAGACTCAAGAATACTTTTGTCTTAACTAGAGAAATTATGAGTGGCATTTAAAAATCACAATTACACAGAATGCATTATCAAACAATACAGACTAAGAAGTAACACAGTATCTTAAAAACAGAGCATTATCAAACAATACAGACTCAGAAACACAGTATCTTAAAAGCCGACAATACTCTACTCCACACACACACACCACCACACACGCACCACGCCGCGCGCGCCTGTGCACGCAATACCACGCACACACAAAAACCAAGCAATGGTTAAGAGTAACAAAACAAAATTATACACAATAGTGGTTTAAAACATCTATGAAATATCTCGCCAATATTATCAATGCATATATCACCAGTAGCTTAAGTATTTTACATTTAAGTGAAAAGCATAAACATTTTTATTTAAAAAAAATATCAACACTTTCTCCCCTTCACTCATCGCAGCTGACATTATGACTGGTACTTAAGGTAAAATGTGTACACACACACACTCACTCTCTTCTCTCTCGCTTCCTCTCCTTTCTGTTCCACTCAGAGGCATACTCATGTACACACTGATGGATTAACCTGGAAACCCCTAAAAATATACTATCATATTATATACATACACATATAATTAAACAATTACACATACGTCCACATGTGCACTTATATATACATACACACATATATATTAAAAAATCAACAGTGGTTTAAAAACTGGATTGACTTTCTAATAAAACTGTTTTTGGTTCTGTTTGTTTTTGATTTTGGCATCCGGAATCTTCGACCAGATGGAAGCAAATGTATAGTATTTTGAAAGCACGTGGGTATCGGCAGTGAAAATACCTTTAGCTTTTTTAGCCATCTGATTTTTATACAATGAATTCAAGGTATTTTGCTTTTCTCCAACAATTTTTTCCACACACATTCACAACTCTGTTCAATACGTTCCTGTTCTTTACACTCAAACAACCAAAACAGCATAAAACCATATGATAAAACGGATTCTACAAAACTACGATAAAACAAGCGCATGATATCCTTTTTAACATTTAGTAACAGCAGTTTTTGAAGGCAGTATATCCTTGATTGACATTTCTTATGTATAAAAGCAGTGTTTGCATAAAAATTCAACTTATTATCTAGAACTGTGCCAAGATATTTATAGTCTTGCACCCTCTCTGCTTTTGTTCCGTCTATGGACAGATCAGGAACTGGGGGTGTATTTCTCCGAAAATTAATTAGCATTTCTTTGGTTTTATGACATTTCAATCCAGATAATTATTTTTACACCAGTCACAGAACCTTTGTACTTCTTGAAAATAAACAGTATCTGAGTTGGATATATCAAGTAAGGCAGAGTCGCTGAGTATTTTACAAGAGGTGTAACTAATGTACCAGCGCAGTCATTTGTATACAACGTAAAAAGCACAGGAGCTAGACAGTGCCTTGTGCACCAGTGGGAGTGGTTCTTCCTAATGATTTTGTTCCTTCAAAAGAAACACACTGGAATCGATTGATTAAAAAATTAACAATCCATAAAATCAGTTTAAGGTTGACTTTGAGTGATTGAAGCTTTTGGGCTATGAGATGTGGCTGAATTGTGTTAAATCAGTGAAGAGAATTCGAACAAAAGAATTGTATTTTCAAGGTGTGTGTAAATATGATTCAAGAGAGTGTTTGTGCATCGTCTGTACTTCTGTTTTGTTTGTAAGCGAATTGGTAGGGATCAAGGGCATCTTTGACTAGTGGCAGAAGGTACTGAAGAACAATGCGCTCAAAACTTTTCATTACTATAGATGTTAAGGCAACTGGTCTGCAATCATTCAAAACTTTAGGATTTTTTATTTTCGGAACGGGACAGATGGTGGATTTTTTTCAGATAGAAGGAATGGCTCCAGTATTTAAAGATAGCAAAAACAGCCTGGCAAAAACAAATGACAACTGATCAGCATCATAGTTTTAAAAGGTTTCCAGAGATATTGTCAGCCCTGCAGGTGGCAACTCTAATTCTGTCTATATTAAAACAAGATAGTTTTTATCACAGCTGAGTTGTTATGTCTGAAATAATAGTTTTTTCAGACTGTCTTACAGATCACTACGTTCAAAGTGGCAGTAAAAATCATTTTATTTGATTGGGGAATACATTGGATTCTTCATCTGGTAGTTTACAGTTGCTGCGTGTCTTATTTGTCCCTTATTTGTCCGGTTAAAGTTTTTAAGCCAGACCATGCATTTTTGATATTTCTAGACTGAAATTGTCTTTCTACTTTTGTTCTGAATTGTGTCTGGGCATACCGTATTTCCTTTTAAGTTTTGCTTGTATTTGTTTCTTTACAAGGTTGTTTCCTGACAGAAATAAGAGTTTTCTTTAAAGATTTTGAGACCCAGGGTTTGCTATTTGGATTTTTTTTTAAAAGTTTTCTTTGGAATTAACATTTCTTCACAGAATTTGATATAGTCTGAGATAACAAAGCTGTCTCGTTCACATGGACAGAGGAGTTAAAAATATATCCCAGTCTGTACAATCAAAGCACCTTGTAATTGTTCAACACTTATTGTACCACACTTTAACAGTTTACTTTAAAACAGGCTAAGTTTGTATAACTGGACGATAGGCAGGATTAAAATCTATGGTTTCTGTGATCGGATTGACCGATTTTAGGAAGTGCAGTAATTTGTATGCATTTAGGATATTGCCAAAACAGAGTCCAGTTTATTTCATGCGCGTGTTGGACATATGACATATTGTTTAAACGAAGGCAAAACAGATCGTAAAGTACACTGATTAAAGTCATAAAGAATAAAATTAGGGGCATCGGGAGAAAGCCGTTGTAGTTCCCGCACGACATCAGCGATGTCATTGGTGGCATGTGCAGTGTTGGCAGAGGGCGGGGTGTAGATGACGGTGATAAAAACGCTTCCGAATTCACGGGGCAGGTAACGGGGGCGCAGTGACACTGAGAGCAGATCCACGTCAGGTGTGCTCAGCTGTTTTTTCAAAGTCACGTCAGGTGTGCTCAGCTGTTTTTTTCAAAGTCACGTCAGGTGTGCTCAGCTGTTTTTTCGAAGTCACATTGGTTCTGCTGCAGTAGTTTTCATTTACGTATAGGCACACGCCACCACAGGTCTTAATAGGGTAAAATTGTAACTGATATTATAACAGTGATGAAAAAAATCATCACAGAACAGCCTAGCAGTACTGTGTAGCAATGTTCTTTTTATTACTATTTAAAATGCATAGGTGCAGATATGCAATTTATACTATAGCTCATTGTTTCAAGGAATTCTAACAAGGACAAGGTTATTTTAAGGAATCTGGTTTTGGTTTTATCTCATTTTAAGTGTGATCAATGTGGGTTTTCCCACGACGCGGTGGCCGTCCTGGGCTGACCCTTATGGTCGGCCGGGGCGTCGATACAAGCAAGGACAGTTGAGTTGGTTTTATACCTCATTTTAAACTGTACATAGTCGCACACTTTTAATACGAATTTTAAAATGTGACGAGGTGATAGCCCTGATATGGCCTATGTGGTCGGCGGGGCTATAAGCAACATCATTGGATTGGATTGGACCTTGCTCTTGTGTGCCTTAAAATCAAATCAAATCAAATCAGATCAAGTTTTCATTTCCAGATGGTACAGCGAATAAGCATTGATTTGCTTTTTTTCACCAAGCCATCTGTCTAAAGATAAAAACAAGCAAAAGCAAAGAAACCCCCTAACAAACAAACAAGCAACCCCCCAAAAAACAAACCATTTTACCAACATTAATTAACTAACATGATTTCAAAAGCCTTACAAATAAAACATGCCTATATACAAGCAACAACAATTACAACAAAAACAACCGACAACAAAAAAACACTCAAAAGACGCACATACTCATACATACATACATACATACAACATACATACATACATACATACATACATACATACATACACACACACACACATACACACACAACACACACACACACACACACACACACACACACACACACACACACAACACACATACATAAATACACACACACACACGCTTGCGCGCTCGTCCACACAGCACGTATGCACGTACGCGCATGCACACGTTTAAAGTTTTTAAAGAATCATAAAGTGTCAAACAAACGGCTTTATATCAGTTTTAATATCACCAATACCATTGTTTAAGACTTAAAAAAAAGAATCCATGAAATGTTAATAAGCAATTTATGTCGGATTACTTATCTCCATACTTTAGTTCATACTTTATATATTAGAAGGGAGAAAAAGAAAAAAACACGAAACGCAACAATACCATATTATGATAATACCCATCACCACTGAGGAAATAACAAACACTAACAAACATACAAACAAAAAACAAACAAAAACAATAAATAATACTTTATACATTAGAAGGAAGAAAAAGAAAAAAACACGAAACGCAACAATACCATATTATGATAATACCCACCATCACTGAGGAAATAACAAACACTAACAAACATACAAACAAAAAACAAACAAAAACAATAAATAATACTTTATATATTAGAAGGAAGAAAAAGAAAAAAAACACGAAACGCAACAATACCATATTATGATAATACCCACCATCACTGAGGAAATAACAAACACTAACAAACATACAAACAAAAACAAACAAAAACAACAAATAATACTTTATATATTAGAAGGAAGAAAAAAAAAAACATGAAACGCAACAATACCATATTATGATAATACCCACCATCACTGAGGAAATAACAAACACTAACAAACATACAAACAAAAACAAATAACCAAAAACAACAAAAAACCAAACTAAAACAAAAAAGGGGAGGGGGTGTTGAAAGGGATGGGAAGGGGGTATCAAGGATGAAGGGGGAAAACACAAACAGCTAACAGAAGAATTATAGTAATGATTTATGATTATATAATAAATACCCCCCCCCCCCCCCTACACTTATGAACAAAAACAAAAAAACACCAACAAAAAGCAAAACAAAACGAAACCAAAAAAGGCCTTAACCACTAACCACAGTAATTCAAATGTAATAGTGCTAATAGTCCCTTTAGTAAAAGTAATAAAATAGATTTTAAAACCGTTTATGTTGAAAGCTATTGAACTTGTAAGAAAAAATGCATGAAAAAATGTCACCAATCTAGCCATAAGATCAGTGGTTGTTTTCTGCTTTTAAATTTGCAGATAGTACACGTGTTTACATACATCACTTATACCCTTTCCTATTCATAAATAAATTTAAAAAAAAAAACTTTTCCCACCTTTTCCCCCCTTCCACATACATATATAGCAAGCAAAGTGTAGATTGTTCAGTCACAATAAACCACACGTGAAAGATTTTTAGGGTGAGCAGAGAGTACCATATATTTAATCTAATTTAAATATGGTTCATTGGATTCATGATTAGTTCTTAAAGATTTTTACATAAGCGCATTAAGTGATTTTTCAACTGATTTTTTAACTGATTTTTTTTGGATACATTTTAAGCGTTTTGGGAGCTTGTTCCATAAATCGCAACCTGAATATAAGAAGCTTGTTTTGTAAAGATTGTTTCTGGGTCTGGGAAAATGTTAGTAGATGGTTATGCCTGTGCTCATTAATTTTGAATCTATTGGTGGTCTTGGGAGGGGCATTTCCATAGACAACTGTTTGTACAAATAGAGCTTTATTGAAATAAAGCCTGTTTTGGAATGTAAGAATATTTGTTTGCTTATTATCATTGATGGTTAAGGAGCTTGATTTTAATAGGACAAGTTTTGGTGCTATTTTATATAATCAATGAACAGCCCCATTATTAAGCTAAGCTAAGCTAAGCCATATCCAGCCCTATGAAACTCCTCACAGGACTAAATGCTACATGTGACTTACCTCCCAAACTTACCAACTGCAGATCTGATGTTAAAGAACTGAGTCAGGCCAGGCTATCCAGAAGGAGTACTGTGGCCAGCATGCCCATAATTTGCCTTGCTCTCCATCCAGATCAACCAGTACATGTTCAGTACAAGTCCGAGAAGTCGCGATCAGTATTAGAAATGTTGGCTTCTTCTGTCTTGTGAGAACTAGACCCTTATCATGGATGATTTTTTGTAAGGTTATGCAAGATAGAGATGGTATGAAGTTTTTTTTAATGCATTCAGTAGATACATTTAATATTTTGGCTGAGTGTATAAAGCATTAAATTTTACACAACTAGAAAAATAAATACACTTATTCTGCAAATAGCATTTGCTTGCTTGTTATACCCTCCATTTTGTCTAAATTGTGTTTAATCAGTGTAAAAAAAAAAAAAAGGTAAAGGTGTCCCATAACCTAGGCTGTCGTAGGGAAGCGAGGCATCAGAGACCTCGGCTTCTCTAGGGGCCAGCGTATTTCACAATTCACAATTCAAAGATCTATTATCTCACAAGTAGAGAAATTCATGTGGGTTACAGCCGTACATAAAAAAGTAAATAGGAACAAAAATCGCAGAATAACACAACACAGCAGGCAAACCATCACCTCACACAACAAGACAGTATCTATACCAATTCCAGCTCTTTGTCAAAGAGGAATTTGCGTGGTCACAAGCTATATATACATAAAAAAAAAATAGAATCATTTATCATCCAAAACAATAATATTCAATTATTAAAAACAGATACAGGCACACAAGACACAAACACACAGACACATAAACCCGCGCGCACGCGTATGTTTGCTTGTAGTTCTTCAAAGTTAAGATTGCGTCCTTTGGGTCTTATTGATAGCACATTTGATAAAATGATAGTCCGTAAAGACGGTTGGAATTTAAAACGTCTCAATCGTTTTTTGACTCAACCTCCTCCTCTGCGGCCTCTTTTTTTGTCGATGCATGGGTTCAGAGTCCTGGCATTGTTTCAGTCACATCGTAACTCCAAGGGAATTCACATAAATGGGAATCAGAGCTAAAAACAGATTTCATATCTAAAAGATTATCTCTTGAATAAAATAAATGTAAAGTGCCATTACCTGTGTCAACATAGCTGTTTTCAAAAGAGAATGCATGTACACATAAAAATATTCCACAACATTTATATACAGCTACAACACTACAAACAGTCGACACAGATCCATCACAGATATTGCTGGTGCTTCCTCTATCACATCACAACACTCATAGTCAAATATCGTCTTCTTTCCACCAAAATACAACAAAAACTCGAGCTCGTAACCCTTCGGCCGCCCAACTGAGAACCCCACAAATCTCCAAGGGAATAGTATGATAGGATAGAATGTATCCACGATATCGCAGAACATGCCTCATGCGTCGGTGTTGGTTTTATGTGTGATCTAATGTGGGTTTTCCAACGATGGGTGGCCGTCCTGGGCTGACCCTTATGGTTGACCAGGGCGTCGATACAAGCAAGGACAGTTGAGTTGGTTTTATACCTCGTTTTAAACTGTACATAGTCGCACACTTTTAATACGAGTTTTAAAATGTAACGAGGTGACAGACCGATATGGCCTATGTGGTCGGCGGGGCTATAAGCAACATAATTAGATTGGATCTTCTCCATCAGCTATATTTAACAGTCTGCCACTTATGTATGACTTTAAAAATCGTTGATGCATAGTCCAGTTGGTTTGTTATTGTGATTGCTTTGGACTTTAAAGACACTCTAAACCAGTTGTTTTTTTTTTCTTGTTTGTACTTTTGGGGGTTTCAATAGGTCTCCTGTTCACAAGATTTTTTGTATACCTATTGTTTATTTTGGTTGTTTCTTGGGGAAGGGAGAGGGGGGTGATAATGTTCATGATTGGCTTTTCGTTGCTATTGTTGGGAATTCTCGTTCTTGTTTTGGGGGGTTGGGTGGTCTTTTGTTTATGTTTGATTTTTTAAAAAAAAAGTTTTTTTTGTGTTGTTGTTGGGAGGGGGGGGGGAAGTAGTTTTTTTTTTTTTTTTTTTAATAATAATTATTTGGTATTGGTTGGTGTTTTTTCTTTTATTTTGGGGGGGGGGGGGGGGGGGGGGGGAGGCTACTTACGACTTTTTTCTCAGGTGAAATTACTTCACATTTTTCGTTGAAATATGGTTTTGTTAGAATTGTTAGACTGCATTTTCCTTTTTTGTTCATTGTAGTTTAGTAGGTAAGTAACGTTCAGGTTTTTTTTTATCAATCCACATGTAGGCCCTATTGATCCCCTGAAATTCCATCTTCCATACATTACCAACTATACCCTCTTTCCCTGACATTCACACACCCTTCCCCCTCTGTCTGTCTCTGTCTCTGTCTCTCTCTCTCTCTCTCATTCTCCGTTTTATCCACACATTTGTGAAAAGACGTTAAAAGAATTTGAACAAGCAAGGACAGTCGAGTTGGTTTTATACCCGTTTGAACTGTATATAGTCGCACACTTTTAATACGAGTTTTAAAATATGACGAAGTGACAGCCCCGATATGGCCCGTGCGGTCGGCGGGGCTCTAAGCAACATCATTGGATTGGATTGGTGTGTTTGTTATGCAGCAGTAACTGAAATGCGTATACACTTTGAACTCTGATGCAATTTTTCATTGCTGGTTGAATCAAGTACAGAATTTTCGAAGCAGAAGAAAGTAGCGTAAATTCAACAAATACATCCACTTTCTAAACCAATAATTTATGCAGGAAATCAAACTATGTGTTACATTATCGATGTATCTGATAGAAAATCTGTGTAATATTTTAGTTATAAAGCCAAAGCACAAAACTGCTCCAAACTTATCAGTAGAATTGTTCATGAAGTATTGAAATACGTTATCTTCGCCATATAGCAAGGTCTAAGATATCAAAAATAGCAAGTGTACAACATTACATCTAAGATATCAAAGATAGCAAGTGCACAACATTACATCTAAGATATCAAAGATAGCAAGTGTACAACATTACATCTAAGATATCAAAGATAGCAAGTGTAAAACATTAGGCCCAAGATATCAAAGCATGATATTGATATTCTCTAAAACGGCTTGCAAACAGCATTACTTACATGAACTTGATTCGACAGTTTGGCAAAATTAAATGGTTGGGTTTCTTCTACTATTTGTTCTAATTTCTTCCAATCCATGTGCCATTTTTGAGACCTCACAAGCAATTATGAATGCTGTGTTACATTAACTGAAGGCAAATAAGCAAAACTATGACTCCTTGCCCTCCCATTGCCTTGGGGTTGGTCTTTTTTTCAAATTGGTAGTAGTGTTATCTATTGCCCTGTGCTATTAGAAATCATGGTAGTGAATCTTTATAGTTGCCACCGTTCTTTCCGTTTTTCTGCTTCCTGGTGATCACAGAAGCCTGCAATACCGACTTTTGTTGACAAAATTATGCTCCCTGTCATGAAAAAAAACCCAAATAGACAAACAACAGAACTATATCATATTACACTGGATTGAGACTTGCCTCTATTGACCTCTTATTGCACACCTTCGATTATAGGCGAATGGGGAAATTGGGTTCCTGACCAAACGAAAGTAAACCCTTCTCACTTCTTAATTCTCTTCATCTGCTGACCCGGATTCGAATCTCGTTAAAAAGAATTTTCCCTCTGAAGTTAACATCAGTACTGACTCCACTCCCCCAAAAGTCCTTCCCCCCCCCCCCCCAAAGTCCTTCGATGAGACTGTAAACTGAGGTCTCGTGTGCGAACATACGCAGAACATATTGGGCACATGTTAAAACCTGTTCCATTTTTCGGAAGATTAGGCCATTGTGTACCGGTGGGAAGCGCATGACAAAATTTACAAAACTGCATACACACGGGGACTGGATGTAAAAGAAAAAGCACGTAAGTGCTTATTCTATTATTCTCGTTGTAAAACAATAAATGAATAAAATAGATAAGTTATGTGTGATACGAGATATTAAGAAAGAATGTTATAGAGTTACTGTCAGGTATGGTGTGTCTAGGTTTGCTCAGCTTTCATTCCTGTCTTATTTTTCTGACCGCACAATAGCGGTTAACAGTAAATTGTGTTTTCTTCAACAATTTTAGGTTTTTGTCTGTTATGGAGCCTTTACTCATTGCCTTGTGCTTTCAGCCCATCTTTGACATTTTATTTAACATTGGACAATCTTAAACACATCGCATTTTTCTTTCCCCCGTATTTTAGTCTGAATTGAAAGCATTTTGATAATTATGATCCAAAAGAAAAACTTCATTAAGCAATAAAAAAAAAACGTGATTACTATATAAAGATTGCGTAAATCCAAGAACATGGATGTCTAAAAAAAACTATCACCACCAATCACTGTTTGGGAAAATTGTCAGCTGTACATGGGATTTGAACTTGGACATTAACTCTTCTTAATTTTACCTCTTAATTTACGGACGGTACCTGTCTACATCTAAGACACCACAAATACATATCCATTGATCAGTAGGCTGTTGAATATGTTGTGCAGGAAGATTTGCATGAATATATTTTATCATTCTCTAAGTACTTTAATCCTGACAGGATAATAGTGACAAAAACTTTTTTCTAACAATGTTTGCTTTGTGTCCTTTTTAGGATTCCAAGGATAACCCTTGTTATATTTTTGCTGTGAAGAAATGCAGGCTGTTGGAGAATGGCTCCAGGTTTGCTCTCTGCCTTTACAGTACAGTATGTTCCTGGACCGCTTTGCGCTTGAAGGTTATATCAGTACAGACCACACGGGAGGTAGAACCATCAAAAACCTTCCCTTTACTGATGACATGGATGGCTTAGCAGGCAGCGAAGAAAACATCGCCAAGTTTGTTAACAGGATGGATGAAGCATCAAGGAGTTGCAGCATGGAAATGGGCACCCAGGAGATTAAGCTGATGGTAAAGCTTTAACTACTGTAACTGCGGACAGAATGGCCATGGGCAGAAGCTAGAGATTGCTCAGTCGCCAGCAATGAGGGATCCAAGCCAGAGCTCTTCTCAGGAACAGAAAAAGGAAGAGCCTTCTCTGGATTAAAGTCTGCATGGAAGGACAAGAACATGAGTATGAAACACAAATCAATCCGAAGGGGGATGGGGATGGGCTCCGGAGGGTTTGCATTACTCAGAATAATTGCTTTAAAATTTCAGCACAGAGCCCTAATTACTCCACAGAGAGTTAAGGGAGAAAAGAACGAAAAAGAATTCATGTTAATCTGTTAAAGGGACATCAACATGTCAGTCCCTCATCCCTGTTTTTGGCCGTTAACGATGTAAGCAAATTGCCATGGCTTATATTAAAAAGGTGTTGTGCTTTGAAATGATATTATTATTCTGGGATTGCCTTCAGCCGCCACAAACTCTTAGCCAACCTGCATTCTCCAACAAAGGAGGAAGAAACCTCCTATAGAGGAAATATGGCGAAGTACCAGAAAAATGTCTCACAGTAATAGCATGGCTGGTTGGGCTTCTTCGTTTACAGGCTAACCTTCACTAACATGTCAGACGTTAACTTTCACTAACAGGTTGTTACAGCCAACAGGTAAACCTTTAAAAACGTCTCTTAATATTTTTTTCCTTACATTGTGTCAGAGTAGCCTTTTTAAAGCTGTCAAATCAGTGGACTAACAAGCATGTATGGAACTCTTCCCTGAAAGTTAAGTTTTATCGAGAAAGGGGTAAAGAGAAAGGGGTAAAGAAGGCGCAAATGGCGCCCCTTGGTTTACCTCGTGGTGTTGCCATGTGTAGGCTACTGTCTGGCTGCATTGCATCAGGCAGCACTGTTGATCGGTGTTGCGGGCCCCACCAGGTTGAACCGTGTTGCCGGCCCGCTGTGTTGCAAGCCCCACCATGTTAAATGGTGTTGTAAGGCGTCCGGCCATATTAAATGTGTTGCGAGCCCCGCCACGTTGAACCGTGTTGCGAACCCCCGCCATGATGAACCGTGTTGCAAACCCCCACCATGATGAACCGTGTTGCGAACCCGGCCATGATGAACCGTGTTGCGAACCTCCGACATGATGAACCGTGTTGCGAACCCCCGCCATGGTGAACCGTGTTGCGACGTGCCATGAGGAACCGTGTTGCGACGTGTCCGGCCATGATGAACCGTGTTGCGAACCCCGCCATGGTGAACCGAACCCCGCCATGTTGAACCGTGTTACGAGCCCCCCATGAAGAACGTGTTGCGAGCCCCGCCATGATGAACCGTGTTGCGAACCCCCGCCTAATGAACCGTTTGCGACCCCCCCCCCCCCCCCCCCCCCCGCCATGATGAACCGTGTTGCGAACCCCGCCATGTTGAACCGTGTTGCGAACCCCGCCATGTTGAACCGTGTTGCGAACCCCGCCATGATGAACCGTGTTGCGAACCCCATGCTGGGCCACGCTGTTCTTCACTGTGCTGCGCCAGACCGTGCAGAGCCCTGCTGGACTGCATTGTACTCTGCCGTACCGGGCTATGCTGTTCCACGCCATACTGCACCGCACCGTAACGGTGCCATACTGCTCCGAACCTTGCCGCACCATGCTGGGCTGCATTGTGCTGTACCGTGCAGTGTTCATTTGCCGCGAAGTCACTGTTTTCTGTCATTGTTCGAACAAGCCGCAGTTCTTTTCTTTTTTCTGTTTTATATCATTGTTCTGCAGTATCACTGTACTTTGTCACTGTCCCTCCATATTTTGTCCCTGTCACGCTGTGTCACTATTCTCTGTCACCTCTGCTATGTCACTGATATTTGTCATTCTCCCACTGTCGTTATTCTGTGTCGATGTCCTGCTCTGTCATTCTGTGTCACTGTCCCGGTAAGTTGCTGTTCTCTGTCACTTTTACGTCATTGTATGTCTCTGTCATGCTATGTCAGTATTCCGTCACTGTCCTGCTATGTCATTATTCTCTGTAACTGTCCCAGTACGTTAATGTTCTCTGTCACTGTTCTGCTGGTAAGTTACTGTTCTCTTGTCACTTCTATGTCATTATTCTCTGTCACTGTCATGCTATGTCATCCACTGTCGCTTTCCTGCTATGCCATTATTCTCTGTCACTGCCTTGCTGTGTCATTCTCTGTCACTGTCCTGCTGTGTAATTCTCTGTCACTGTCCTGCTATGTCATTCTCTGTCACTGTCCTGCTATGTCATTCTCTGTCACTGTCCTGCTGTGTAATTCTCTGTCACTGTCCTGCTATGTCATTCTCTGTCACTGTCTTGCTGTCATTCTCTGTCACTGTCCTGCTGTGTAATTCTCTGTCACTGTCCTGCTATGTCATTCTCTGTCACTGTCCTGCTATGTCATTCTCTGTCACTGTCCTGCTATGTCATTCTCTGTCACTGTCTTGCTGTCATTCTCTGTCACTGTCTTGCTATGTCATTCTCTGTCACTGTCCTGCTATGACTGGTGTGTCACTGCACTTTGCTATGTCGGGGTTGCTGTCCCACAATGATGCCAACCTGTCTTGTCGTCCTAATGGGGACGGGATAGCCTCGTGGTCAGAACATTGCGCTCGCAATTTGACGACCCGGGCTCGATTCCCGTTCGAGATTTGTCTCCTGGAGTTAACATTAGCGCTGACTCCACTCTCCCAAAAAATCCTTCGGATGAGACTTTAAACCGAGGCCTCCTGTGTGAACGCACGAAGAACATTGTGCGCACACGTTAAATTTTGGTCCGCTTTTCGTAAGAGTAGGCCACCGTGGGAACAGAATAAAATGACATTTACAAAACTGCATATACACGGGGACTGGACGTAAAAAAGCACAAGACTGCTTATTCCGTTATCCTCGATATAAAAGAATAGAATCAATAAAAATAAAATGTCTGCACTGAATGTATGTCGATAATTCGCCTCTTTGCTCGGTGTCATGTCCATGTGTACGCACATAGACGTGCAAACAACACGTGTGCATGCACTCGCCATTGACGACAAAATGATCCAACACAATAGTTGCTTAAAGTGAGCTCCCGAATATTGGAGAGCTTTCACATTTTTCAAAAGGGTATTTTGTTGGCTTTTAAAAAAAAATTGTACCACTTTGTGTCACAGCAGATTTCTCCCCGGGGAGAGCGCGTCGCCACAAGTGCTGCGCCTACCCATTTTTTTTTCTTTTTCATGTATGCAACTGTATTTGTTTCCCTACCAGAGTGGCTTTTTTCTACGTAATTTTCCCAGGGTCAACCCTCTTGTTGCTGTGGGTTCTTTTACGTGCGCTTAATTGTGATGTGTAACACACGGAACCTCGGTTTATTGTCTCATCCGAAAGACTAGCGCCCAGACCACCACTCAGGGTCTAATGGATGGGGAAAAAGTTTTGGGCCCAAACGGGATATGAACCACCGCACACTCCGACCCGGACTTTATCTAGAAACACAGAGATTTAATTTGATTCGAAAAAATCGATATGATAAATTATCGTGATCAAAGTATAGGTGAATTAGTACATAGGAGAATAGGATATGTGTGTGTTCGTGCGTGTAATTTTAAAGAATTTTATTACTTTTTTCCATTAATTTTCTTTCTCTGTTTATTGTTATGGTTTGTAAACCACGTTATTTTCTCTGTTTATTGAGATGACACGGGGACTGGATGTAAAAAAAAAAAAAGTACATGAGTGCCTATTCCATTATCCTCGATATAAAGGAATAGAACAAAATATTAAACACGACACAAAGTGCTTTCAGTGGTAAAAAGGGAATTAATACAGTCAGTAGATTTACATAAAGTTGAGTTGCATCCCTTACACCGTACTACACACGGACACCTTTTTCAGTGTTATAGTCTGTAGGCTTTGTGGCGTGATAATTAAAGTAAGAAGTGTAATGTAAGGTATCAAAACAGTATAATTATGTGTTCTTTTTAAAACAGTAGGAAATGTGTCTCGATCTGTGTCGCTTAAAGGCGCGCACATTAAAAGTTTAATTCCTCCCCCCCTTGTGTGTGCCTACATGCATGCATTATATATATATATATATATATATATATATATATATATATATATATATATATATATATATGTAATCGTGTGTGTGCGCGCGCGCGCGTGCATGCATGATTTGATTGATCAGTAAGAGAAAAGACTGCGCTCTATCATTTTTAGGGTCAGGGTGGGGAGTAGGGTCTGTTTTCCGCATATTTCTTTAACACTCGAGCACACGTACACATTTACCTAAGCCACCAGTTACAAAACGAGCATTATTAGTAAAGAATCGGCCCCGATTCTAACGAGCATTTTAGTAGACTTTGGTAAGGATGATTTGTTTTTGAACAGCTAACACTTATCTCCTAAGTAGCCTCTGATTAATATTTCATGCATTTTTACAAAAGTTTGGTTGGTTTGATTTTTTTAAGATTCAGATAAAACTTAGGCACTTAGTTTCAATGTTGTTTGCTGGCCTCCTAACTAAAACCATGCATGCGCGGAGTCACTGATGTAGAAATAAAACTATCAGCAGACGCTGATCTGTTCCAGCTTTCTCACAACTACATAACTTTGTTCTACTTCCTCGACCCTAGAAGTATTCGCACAGTACATTTTTCATTTAAAGAATATTAGAAAAAAAAATGAGCGAAGATTGTTTTTAATAGCGAAGTATAAACATTACTTACAACTGGAAGAACATCTTGCACACACGTTAAATCCTGTTCCGCTCTTCGTAAGAGTAGGCCATATTGTGCCGGTGGGAACAGATATTTACAAATCTGCATACACACGGGGACTGGATGTAAAAAAGCACAAGGGTGCTTATCCCATTATCCTCGATATAAAAGAAAAATGGTTAAGGTGGAGTGGAACCTACATTTAGAATTCTGGAGAAAATGCATGAAAACCATATTTGTCAATTTATATATCTGTAATTCTGAGTTCAAATACATTAATCGTATCGTTCCGGCACCGGTTGTGCTTTAGCTATGTTTGTTCGAAGATGCATGCCGAAACCGTTTGAAAATTGCACTGAGGGCGATCTTGACGATCAAACCCACATCCAATGTACTGGGAAAATTTGAATTACAGGCACAGTTTGAGGCATTGATCTGTCCAAAAAAAAAAACCCACTTAAATTTACAGGCAAATTTTTAGATAGATCTATTGGTCTGTTTTCGTGTGATTAAAAAAAACGGGAGCACAATTACAAAAGTTAGTAAAACTCAGTACATTCACCTACCCACCCCCCACAATTTTCACATATCGCATCTTTGATGTCATCTGTCATAGGCGCAGACGCACTCCACGCACACTCCTGCAAGTGCTGTGAGGAATAAGGGATAGAACCTTGATCCTTGTCCTTCATCACGAGCCACTGGTTTTGAATTCTCTCCCTTTGACCACAACTCTGCAGACTGGCTCTAACAATTCTGTCAATGAACAGTTAAAATAGATGTTTAATGTAATCCACATTTATTTTCCTCAATTTTGCCTCTTTCAACAATGCAAACTGATTTAGGCCAAAATCTTAGTTACTGATGACATCAAAACACTAAGGCCGCGGCCATAGTGAACCCGTCATTTTGACGCCGTCAAAACGACGGGCCGGGTGAAAAATGCTGCCCGGCTGAATTACTCTGTGGCATCACTGAAAACGGCTGTGGGTGGCCATAGTAGAGCCGGCCAGGCCCGTTCTTTTTAACCCGTCGTTTTGACGTTCGAGCAACACGTCCGTTTGCCGGGTCGACGGAAAGGAAAATAATCAAGAAAAACTTATTTATGGTGCTTCAAAAATTCTGACTACACAAACTAGTAAATTAACCTTTCCCGATTACATTCCAATGGTTTTGATAAAAGTTTTGAGGGGAGATTTTACGTAAAAACACTTTTTATGTCGAACTATTTTCTGTGGATTTGCGTCACCGCGGCAGCCTCATTTTTGCGTCACTCGCAGTCTCGGGGTGACCATATTGTCAGAGAGAGACGGGCCGGGTTGACTATGGCCGCTTTGACGGATCCGTTCTCCCGTCAAAGAGACGGCCGTCAAAAAAACGGGACGGGCCGGGTTTACTATGGCCGTAGCCTAACACATATCAAAATGTTAATGTTTTTGGAAGTGTTGATACATTACTGTCTTCGTCCATGACCAGCTCTCGGCATTACAACCACTTTTCTCCATTAAATTTTTAAAAAGTCCTTTGAAGCAGGAATGTGGCTGTATATGCGACGAGGTATTGAAAATGGACACACACACACACACACAGCCGCCGCTGTAGTCTAGTGGTTAGGGCGTTGGACTCGTAATCTAAAGGTTGCGGGTTCGATCCCAGCTTTCGGCTATGGCGTTGTGCCCTTGGAAAAGGCACTTTACAGCTATTTTCTCACCCCACCCAGGTGTGAAAGGGGTACCAACCTTGTGTTGGGGTTAACCCTGCGATAGACTGGCGTCCTATCCAGGGGGGAGTCTATAACTCTCAGTCGCTTAACGCCACAGAAACCGGGATAAGCACCGGCCTGATGAGCCTAAGGCTCGGGAGAGACTTTAACACACACGCACATACACACACACACACAAAACACACACCACACACACACACACACACTCACCATCTTGCGCACACGTTAAAACCTGTATCGTTTTTTGTAAGAGTAGGCCACTGTGCCGGTGGCAACAGATGACAAGATTGACAAAACTGCATACACACTGGGACTTGATGTAAAAAAGCACTCTAGTACTAATTCCATTATCCTCGAAAGCTGAGAATAAAATGAACACGCACGCACACACACACACACACACACACACACACACACACACACACACACACACACACAAGGTCATACACTTTCTATCCATTGAAGTCTTGGGGTCACAGTGATGCCCAGGTGAGATCAGGGTAACTATATTCTGGATGACTCCTAGGCAGTTAAGCTAGGGAATGGCCAACAACAACAACGTCTAAACAACTGAGAAATCTGCAACTTTGAATGCAGCTGAAATTAACATTAAAAGATCAATTTCTTCTCATTCTGAATAAGCAAACGAAATTGCAGGTTTAGGTTAATTTTCACTTGCCTGATGATACTTCCTGACCCACGGTTTACTTCATCTGACAGTCTGAAATTCATGAAGTTTGCAGGCATGGTGAGAAGTCTTGGGTATAGTTCATAAGTTAATTAACTGACATGTCTCAGAAAGGAACACGAGAGCATAGTTTGTAGGTATTTCATATTCCAGACAGTAAGTTTATATTTACAAGCGCTTATCTTTCCTATAGGGGAAAAGCTTCAAAAAAAACGCATTTGTTGGAAACGTAGAGTGTGAAATATGATAAAATGTATTTCGAAGTGAACATGTATCTCTAAATGGTACATTACATCTGCGCACACGCACGCACACACACACACACACACACACACACACACACACACACACGCGCGCGCGCGCGCGCGCGCGCTAAAATCCGTTGGGCTTTTCAGAAGAGTAGGCCATTGTGTGCCGGCGGAAACGGATGACAAAATTTACACAACTGCATACGGCGACTGGGTAAAAAAAAAAGCACATGACTCCTTATCCCATTATCCTCGAAATGAAAGAATAATTTTTTTTATTAACAACAAAACCTCTCCATGCATGAAAAGGACATGGCAAAAAGGACAGAGGACAAAGAGGTCAACTGGGATGTCGCAGGCTTAGTCCCGCATCTTGGCTTTTTCTTTTTTTTTTTTTTTTTTTTGGGGGGGGGGGTGCGCGCGCGCGCGAGCACACGCATGCATAGATGTAGGCCTATACCTGCATGCAATGCGCCAGTTCAAACCTTGCAAGATTTAGTGCCCATGAGGAGAAGTAGATTCGACTTTAGTCGATCCAAATGTAAAATACAGGTAGAAGGGAGGCTTGTTCGGGCATAAAGCTCTATATTACCAGCCTCCGCGATGCACAGATTAGCGAGCTGGATTCCTGACAGGTAGGTCGCAGGTTGTTCAAATTCTAAAAGATTCACCGTGTTTTGAGGGGAACGACAGCCAGCTTTCTCAATGCGAGTGTAGTATGGGGTTATTGGGAAGACCAACCCCCGTCCCCTGGGAATGCGAGTCCTGTCAGTATAAATAACGTCCCCACATTCTGGAAACTGTGTACTAGGAATTCCCTCCTTTCTGTCCCTCTTTTCGTTTCTGCCTTGTTCCTTTTCTTTCCATCACCACCTCCTTGTCTATTTTCTGCCTTCTTGGTCTATTCCTGGGGGACGGATAGCCTAGTGGTTAGAACATTGCACTGGCAATTTGACGACCCGGGTTCGAGTCCGGTCGAGGAAATTTTTCTCCTGGAGTTAACATCAGTGCTGACTCCACTCTCCCCAAAAGTCCTTCGGATGAGACTTTAAACCGAGGCCCCGTGTGCGAACGCACGCAGAACATCTTGCGCACACGTTAAATCCTGTTCCGCTTTTCGTAAAAGTAGGCCATCGTGTGCCGGTGGGAACAGATGACAATATTTACAAAACTGCATACACACGGGGACCGGATGAAAAAAAGCACATGATTGCTTATTCTGTTATCCTCGATATAAAAGAATAAATAAATAAATAAATAAATTCTCCTGCCTTTTTTCTGAGAGACTTCAAAGAACAATTCTCTCTCTCTCTCTCTCTCGTTCCAGAGTCCGATGCGCTAGGCCTGACTTGTCAGGGGCTCTTGACCGGCAGCGCAACACGTTTTCGCTCCTATGACAAACAACAATAGTTGCTGTCTGAGCGTTTGACGGCCAAGAAATTTCACTTTAAGGAGACAGTTTTGAAAGTGTTGCTCAATACAATACCTGACATAATACTGCAGGTGTTTGTATCTCTTGAGTGCTGATTCCATTGTCCTCGATGTAAAAGAATAAATAAAATTAATAAATAAATCTTTCAGGCCCGGTTGATGCTGGGGATATTGATAGAAATCGTAAGCCTACAACTCTTGACCAGTGGCCGCAAAGCTGGTGCATTTTCATAGCATCATCTTTATTTCACTTTTGTCGCATTATGCACAAAAAGTGGCCTCCATCCCAAGGGGGTGTCTCATTCAGTCTGGCTCCGCGAAATTAGCTATTACTACTGTCAGTAGGGGGCAGGTGTCAGTAGGTGGTGTCCTATGTATACCAGCTCAGAACAGGCACTATTGAACACCACCAAAGTGATCCAGCAGTAGTGCAGGGCCATTCTGGTTGGTGGCATCATGACAACCTGGCATTGATAAACTCACAATGGACTTTGAACCCTAATCATAATCAAAGGTATGGCTGAGGTGGAGGGATCAAAATGAACGACGTGGTAACAGCAAGATAGGAAAGTCTCCGAAAATAAGGCAGCATAATAAAAGCAGAGGGAAAAAATATATGCTGGAATCTTACCATGAGAACTGATTTACCTTCATAGCAATATTATTATTATATAATTTTATATGGGATGAGTGACCTTTGGCACACCTTTGCTTCAATGCAGTCCCCTAGGTCTTCACTTTCACTTTTCCTCTTGTGTGGTCGACCGTTGGGGCACAGCTGAAGATTTTATAACCAACTGTTTTACTCCTCGTGGTTCTCGGATTTCCGTAGTATGTCGTTCCAATGAAGGCCAGCCCACTCTCTGGTGGTGTTCTGGGCAAAGTTCGAGGAATCTCCTGCCACCCTTCCTCTGGGGATTCACATCCATTGATTTGGGTGTTATCTGCGAATTCCCAAAGTTCCCTGAAAAACCTATGTGGACGGTAGAATGCCCAGTTGTTTGGGTTGATCTTGCCTCTTATAGGTTTGATTTTGCCTCTTACAGGTTTTATCTTGCCTCTGATAGGTTTGATCGTGCCACTTAAAGGTATGATCTTGCTTCTTATACGAAGGACGTCACCAGTTTGGCGGTTTACATAGTCTTTTTCCAGGAGCTCTGTCAGTCTTATCGACCTACACAAGCATTTTCACCTACAGCTCCAAGTCCGAGGAGGGGGTGTCCCATGCCACCTGTTGTCCCACCATCAAGGAGTCCTCAATGTACCGAGCACAAGCCTTCAGACGGCTCGGTGTATACTGCCGAGCTTAGTGCTCTCGTTTTGCCCCTAAAACTGATTCAGCGATCTCGAGAGAAAGGTTTTCTGGTTTGTGCAGATTCACTCTCAGCTCTGGAGGTCATCGCTTGTTGGAATATAAATCATCCCAAACTCCAAACAATTCTACAATCTGTATACTTCCTTAAGACCGGACAGGCCTGATATTGTTTTGGTGTGGATCCATGGGCATTTGGAGCAATTAAACTGTTGATTGACTCTCCAAGAGCGCGACGAAGATCTAGTCTACTGTGCATTACACATACCAAATAACCTATAAAAATGTTATGCATAGACCCTCTGGACAAAGGAATAGAACTCAGACCCACTATAAATTTTTCCACACTGGCCCTGGCCTGAAGGAAGTCCTCCCTTTCTGAGAAAAAAGAGAAGGGAAGAAATTGTGCTCAACAGATTACACACAGGCCACTCTAACAATCTTCGTATTCATTTTGCTCAAAGGCGAAGGGACCCCACAATGTGTGACTTGTGATGTGTTAATAACCACCTAGCATCTGCGTGTCTGGATTATCGAGATACCCAGGATATTAGGCACAAGCATTTTACAGCAGATTGCCTGAAGATCCTTTTTTTTTTCGCGATGCTCCACCAGACAACGTTTTTAACAGCCTGAGAAAATCGGGCATTTTTGGTTGGTATGAGTGAAGATGTCATAGTTACCACAAACAAGGTTGACTTCAAGGAGTCTGGCTTTGGTTTTAACTTATTCTATGTGTTGTTTATGGGGTTCTCCCACAACGTGCTGACCGTACTTGGCTAACCCTTATGGTTGGCCAGGGTGTTGACACAAGGAACGACAGTGAGGTTGGTATTAAACCTCGTTTTCACCTGTATACAGTTGCAAAGTCTTAATCTGAGGGGTTTTTTTAATGACGAGGTGGCCACCCTCTGGGGTAGGCGGGGCTATAAGCAATAAGATAAGATTAGATTGGATCATCTTCTTCCTTCTCCTCCTCTTTCAAATCAGTAAACATCTTAAATAATAATTGCTGCACTGATGAGTTTGAACCTAGCGGAGCCTTTTCCTCTTTGGGTCGAAGGTTGCATGTTGAATATATACAACTCATTCCACTGGCTCGTGATAGCTAGCCTACTCTTCTGCAAAAGGCGGATGGACTTAAAAATGAGTACACGATAGGTAACAGTCTCTGTGTGTTCGCACATGGAACCTAATGTTTATAAACTCATTCAAAGGGCAAGCAGGATAAACTTAAAGAAATCGGCATCAATGTTAACTCCAATGAAAACTGATCTCTACAACAGTCAAACAGACTGAGCATTTACCGAGTTGGCCAGGCATTTTGAACAAGGGTAAAACGTGAAAATAAATTCTCACCTGTAAAGTGGAAGATATACGACTATGATAAATTATAGTTCCAGCCTTGCCGGAAAGCTAACTGCACATTGAACTAGGGGCAGGACATATTAACGAAGCTTACCTCTGAGTTTGAACCCAGTCTTCAAGACAATAATCAGCGCACCGACAGTTGGGCCAAGGAGAGACATTTTTGCTGGCTATTCTTTTGTTCTGTTACACATGTATTGCTGGAGAAACAGTTTTTTTTTGTTTGGTTGTTTTGTTCTGTTCCTCAGCTAGAGCTCTATAGGTTCCCAAACTGGAAGATTGATGTGTATGTAACAGGTTTCGCCCGCAATTAAGGTAGCTGCATTCCGACTTCAGGAATACCCATGCATAATTATATATTTTCCAAGGTGTCACAGACAGCAGAATATCCCATACACACACACGCACACCACACCGGCCTCTTACATGCTTTTCCAGCTGCATAAACAGTCCGGAGCCATAGTGACGGTTTTGATATTTGGCATTGTATTGTATCATTTCTTTTTGTATACCACTTTCAGTTACATTGATTACCCCATATTTTTCTACAAAGGATTTGGGCTGCTTATCCCCATGGAGAGTGCTTCGCTGTAAGGGCAGAGCCATCCATTTCTGTCCTTTTTACACACGTGTGTATTTTATTTATTTATTTAAATTTTTTTTTATACCACTTTATGTCACAGCAGATTTCTCTGCGTGAAATTCGGGCTGCTCTCCCCGGGGAGAGCGCGTCGCCACAAGCGCAGCGCCTACCCATTATTTTTTTCCCCCGCAGGGATGATATCTAAACACGACACCTGTGTGCATGCTGGTTTTTTTATATATAATTTTGTCATCCGCTCCTACCGGCACACGATGGCCTGCTCTTCCGAAAGGCGGAACGGGATTTTAACGTGTGCGCAAGATGTTCTGCGTGCGTTCGCACACGGGGCCTCGGTTTATAGTCTCATCCGTATTTGTTTCCTATGGAAGTGGCTTTTTCTATTTTTTTGCCAGGGATAATAACTATTATTGCTGTGGGTTGTTGTTTTACGTGCGCTAAATGGTGTGTAGATTTGGGTCGTTTCTAACAACACGTACACGCGCGCATACACGGACGGACGCTCGCACGCACACACAAACACACAAGCACGTACACACACGCACGCACACGCACGCACTCACGCACACACACACACGGACTCACGCATACACAAACACACACACGCGCGCACTTCTCGCCCAGTGTGTGTACTTTCGGTCTCACAGTGACTCCCGTGTGTGGTAAATGAGACAGAGAGCGGGATTTTCGGGGTGACTCTCTGGGTACTTAAGCTGGGGAATCCTCAACAGTTTTTAATTCTGGTTGACAACCAGAGAGATTCAGCTGAGGAATGTTAAAAAAAAAAGAATATGATCTAACAATCTCACTGAGCAACTTTATTTATTTATACCACTTTATGTCACAGCAGATTTCTCTACGTGAAATTCGGGCTGCTGTCTCCGGGGGGAGAGCGCATCGCCACACGTGCAGCGTCTACCCATTATTTTTATATAGTAGGTAGGTAGGCACCTATCAGGAGACTATGGAGTTGCGCTCTGTCTTTACAGCACAAAGCCTGGGTAAGTAAGTATGGAGGGCAAGTTATTACCCATGCAGCAGACCCCCTCTCCACATAGCTGGAATGGTCCATTGGAAAGGCAGTCGCCGATACGAATGGTTCCAGTGCCGTCGCAGAAGCCGTCAGAACGTTGCCATATACAGCCCCGAACCACCCTGGGGACTCCAACTCTCCGATTTTTCCTCGGGGATGGTGTCTAAACACGACGCCTGTGTGCATGCTGTTTTTTTGTTGTTGTCATCTGCTCCTATCGGCACACAATGGCCTGCTCTTCCGAAAGGAGGAACGGGATTTTAACGTGTGCGCAAGAAGTTCTGCGTGCGTTCGCACACGGGGCCTCGATTTATAGTCTCATCCCAATGACTTTGACATTCAGTTCGATTTTTTTCCGTCAAACTGGGAAGAAAGGGCGAGGCTGGGAATTGAACCCAGAACCTCACGGTTTACTTGTTGGCAGGCGAACGTTTTAACCATCCTGCCACCTTCCTTCTCCAATGGAATCCAAACCAATGCTACAGGGAAAACTACAGATCCCCTAAACTAACAATTCCACCATGAATCAAACCTGCCCATTTCATAATTACAACTTCCAAGCTCTCTCTCTCTGTACACATACACAGGTATGGACACCCTCTCCCCTCCAATATCACACGCACGCGCGCGCACATACACGCACGCATACACACACACGCACAACAGCACAAAAAACACAGGGTAGTTTTTGTGAGTATTTTATTCGAGTTCATGGATAGCCAGATTCAAAACATTTACATCCAAACCGCTCAGCGATAAAAACCTCCAGATCTGTGCCAAGACTGATTTGGTTCTTCTTCAAAAGAAAACAACAAACAAACAAAAATTAGCCAAATGAATTTTTTTTTTAATCCCTTTTCACCTTTCTGGAAACTTTTTTTTTTCTATCTAAATTGTCTTCTCTGTCTATATATTGTTTCTGGGGGTACAGTGTAGAGCTGCTGAAAAGTTCAAACTAATGTTTCCCTTGCAGGATATTTGTAATGATTATCTGCAGCACTGACTGTCCTCAGTGGCCTGCGTAGTTTAGATGGTACAGCATTGACGTTAGCATCCTAGAAATTCAATTCTCACAGACCGGCATGAAACTATTGTTTGTAGCTCATCTCCGTGTGTGGTGCAGTGTTGTGTTGGATCATATTGCATGGTATTGTATTATTTAATGCATTGCATTGTTACATTTTGTATTGCATTGCACTGTATCGAATGGTTTCTCATTCATGACCGTGTTTTGTGCGTAAAATTCTGGCCCTTTCCCCTGGGAGAGTGCTCCCCACAAAGCAGCGCCTTCCTTTTTCCTGTCTTTTTTTCCCTTACCATATATAAGTTTCTCTTTGTTATTACAGTAGGTAGAACTTTAAACCTAAAATAATGGAAAAGAAAAACAGTGTCTGGTACTGGCTGTGAATTATCTAACCAAAAAATTTTAGAATGAACAGAAAAAAATCTTTCAAAATGCAGTTTACAGAGAGTTTCATCCTGAATAAATGATTCGTCGTTTTCAAAAATCTTCCCAACTTTGGTCTCTAGTTGATAATGCTTTATAAATAAAAAGACTGTCTTACACAGAAGTGACCCTTTTAGAAATGTTTTAAATGAGGCAGTTACTCTAACAGGGTTATGTGTGCCGTGTACAGATGTATACTGATGGCATTCATAAACGCAAGAATCAAAGTTAAGGGCAACACAGTAGTCAGTAGATTATTTTGCTGAAGTGCATTCAGACTAAGAATGTGTTGAATAAATTGTTTATCAGGGTTGAACTTTATCAGTTCTTGTTTTCTCTGGTAATTTGAATGTTGTATATTCTTGTTCCTTGTTTTCTTCGTGCGTCCCCCCCTCTCCACCTGTATTAGTCATGTGAAAGGGTTTCTTACTTCTGAAGTTAGAAATATGTCTCTGTAAACCAAAGCTGACATGCTGTTTAAAACTAACTATAACTATCGGCCCTATATCCTTTTTGTGTGTGTGGTTTTTTTTAACACCCAGCTTTGTCTACGCTTCAACAGATATCTCTCATCTCAGCATGCAACAAACTTTTGTGTTTTATCTTTTTTCAAAAGCACGACCCAAAAACTGCCAGCTAAAACCATCCCGCATTCTCTTAACTCTGAAAGAAATGGATTAAGATTTTACATGACATTCTTGTTAAATAAACGACAGCAACACACCATACACACCAATCGGCAACTCTCTCCCTTTGCGTAAACACCAGACAAAATGGAAAAATAGCGTTGCACCACAATTCCTTACCCACAGTATTATGTCAGTATAACAACAAAATGGATTAACAACAAAGTGAGGGATGGGTGAGAGAGAAAAAAAACCCGGGCACAGAGCTCCAAATAAAACATATTCCTGATGGTTAGTTTAAACAGATGTGCTAAATAACTGCAACCCCCATGTATAAACAAAATAAATCAACAATTTGAGATCACTAGTAACATTTGGCAGAGAGAATCAAATCGAATGAATTATTGTCCATTTATAGACATGCAATACCACAACTACACATTGGACAGGAGAGACAGACAGTACCCATACAGGGAGGTAACACCGACTAAACACCACGTGTCTAGATGTAGATTTGGGGTTATTATTTGCGTCTGGAGATATGCATTACAACTATCACCATAAAAAAACTGTACCAATTACCATGGAACGCAAGCAAAGAAATTATTTTAATTTAACAAAAGAATTCTTTGAATAGGATAGTTAAATTCTAATTTGATTAAAAAAAAAATTAGGTTGAATGAAGATGAAAAACGCAATTCAGTTTATTGATTATTCTGTTTCTTTTACCCTATTTCAAAATTACCTAAAATAAAATAAAAACCAGTCAATAGCCTAACTTACACCTCAACAGAGAGTGTAAATACAATGTTATCTGTTCATAGCAACAATTACCCTTTCACATTGAAAATCATAAAACTTTTGACACTGTAACTGAACTGCCACAGATGTTGACATGTCCCCATAGGAGGCTACCATGGAGTCTGCTTGGTCACGGCAGATGGTCTGTACCTGTTTGCCCATTTGCACAATACATAACACGCACACATTGACACTCATGCACACACAACATGAACATGGTCACGCTAGCAAAAACAAAACAAAAACAAAAAACACGACCACTTGACTGACCAAAGCTGACAACAGGTATAAAAGGGTTCTGATAACTGCATGTACCCAACACTAAAAAAAAAGAAGAAATTTCATGATGTGTGGTGTAGTGTGGTGTGGTGTGGTGTAATGCAGCGCAGTATAGCACAGTGAAATATAGTGGTCACACGGGCAATAAACAACAAGGTTAGTGTGACTGTACTGCAGTACTGCACAGAACAGTGTAGACACCATACTGTATTGCACTGCATTGTCTTATGGTAAGAAGGTAGTGTAGTTTAGTGTATGCTGTGAAGTCTATTGTATGATTGTCAGCACAAGCGTGTAGCCAGTGTATCATGTCTGCATGCTTGCGGCTGTCTAGTGCACAAGAGACATGGCCTGTCCCAGCCAAAAAATATAGAAGATGACCAAACCGAACCTGACCAGATATAACTACACATAGACATCAAATCCAAACATTCTTAAAGCTGTCGGGAGCCAAAATAGAGAGAAAAAATATCACCAGTTTGAAAACAGGACTAGACTGACGGCCAATGGGGCACAAGACCCAAAAATAGAAATCCATCCAAAAGAAAAAGAAAAAAAAGACCTCATTTCTTTTTACATGAAAGCGGCAGCAACATCCATAGCTGCGACTTGTATTGGTTACAATTCTGATGCACCTTTGAGGTACACCTAACCACACACAAACACACACACACACACACACACACACACACACACACACACACACACACACACACACACACACTCACGACCACATACACTACCTATCCAAGATAGGTATTTCTCACTGACTCAAACACTTTGTCAAACACCACCATTTTTTCATCTCCCATAACATGAACAAAAATAATGAACTGAGATTAAACTGAGTCTGGTCACCATAAAAAGAAATGGAGAAGAGATTTTTTTTACAATGTAAAAGCGATTGACAGTGAAGCAAATGAAGCAATGAAATTCTCCACATGCACAAAAATGATGAACAGAGTGATTATAATATAATATACTATTTCATAATGACAAGAAAGACAAATTTCACAATTCCATTCCAGAATAAACCCAAAGGATCCAGAGATACAAACAATTCTTATAGAAGAGTTTGGCAAGATTCTCCTTAGCTCGCAGAATGTTCACTGATACAAAGTTGATTTTTCTTCCTTTTTTTAAACCTAATTTCAGCCAGCTGTTCAGATGTGTGCTCAAAATCTGGTAGAGGTTATTCTGTCAACCTAACCTTACACTCTGACCAGCATCCACAGTGACAGTCATGACTAAAATGCTGTTAAAGCTGTATGTTGAGGACCCCGGCAGCAGAGAGGGAAGTGTGGTGTGGACAACACTCACCAGTGCTGCCAGGGCTTCCAGTCACAGTTTCAGCCAGCTAGCAGAAATCTGCCAAGGCTCTGTCAAAAACACACACTGCATGCCCCATCCAATCATTCTGTAAGCAGACAAAACCAAAGGTTCTTACAAATCTGATACAATTCATGTTTGAAAAGTTTGACAATTATGTTCATGGAAGAAGGAAAAACTGACAGCTTTCTACAGAAATCAGTTCTCTCGTTTTTCCACATACGCAGTTGCTACCATTTTGTTGCTCTCTGGTGGAAAGCTTGTACTCCAAGAGTCAGAATTTTTCATTGTCCACAAAGAGCAGTCTCTGGTGTCTACGCCAACCAGTGGCCAAGTCCATTCAGCTTGAAGCGGTTGCAGAAGGGAACTTGACACATCACCATGGACTGAAAACACCAGCAGCATCTCGGGGCATCACAGAGGCTAGGAGTTCAGGAGGGGTGCCATCCTAGGCTATGATCCTATTCATCACATATTTAAAAAATCGTATCATCTTGATACTTGTTTGCAGTAATATATTTAATCTTTGGTTCCATCTTGAAATCTGTACTACACATATGCAGTGTTCAGAGGGTTTTTTCCGGAAGGGTCCAAAGGTTTAGTCTGCTGTATACATGCAATCACCAGCTAAATAATGATATAATCACTGATATCACCCGTCTCATAAAAAAACCATGGATTTCTGGATCAGAGATCATTTGCATTAGTTATGCTGTCTTCACATCGTATGATTTACTGTCCACAGAAAGACCTTTCTCTGTCTTTGAAAAAAAAAATCAACGCAGAAATCCTTGCAGATACTTTTCACAGTCCATCCCATCCTTCAAGAACAGAAATCAGTCTTTCAAAACCTCTGCTCAAACATTGACTCCTGCCGCTTTCCTTGTCTTGCTTTGGACTCCCAGTCATGTCTGCCATTGAGGTTTTGAATGGCTTCAAATCACGTTCAAAGTTTGGTATTCGGTATCATACCGATCAAACCCCACCTGTGTTTGTGCGTTTTGAACAGAAAGCTGTTGATCACTTTTACACCACATCATCTTTATTTTTTAAGCGTCAACAGAGCTTTCCAATTCCTTGAACCCATTTCGTTTTTGAGTTAAATGCCCTGAATACTTTCTCTCCCATCACAACATCAATCATTTCACGGATGAAATAAAACAATACGAAGAACATGGTGATGGTGTGAAATATGGCAAATGAGGAAGCTGTTTTCTGTTATCAGCAACATGGAACAAAAAAAACCCAACAACTGAAAAACAAAAACCCGAAGAGGGACAGAGTCACACACACCTGACATGACAAGACAAATCTGTCCATGATGTCTGTGCCTGACCGCCATCCTCTGCTGAGGCTGTTCCCACAGCTCGTCAATACTGTTCCAAGTGGAATAAAGCAACATATGCCCAAAAGCTTTACAGCATCATAGAAGAAACAAGGGATCTACAACAGTCATCAGAAACAGCCAGCGGCATCAACCTCCACAACTTTTCCTCTTAACATCAACCGACCCAACTAGCAAGAGTATTGCCCCCCTCTCACACTGGAAGCAGAGCAGCAACCAGAGAGATGAAAGAACTGACCTCAAGTCTCTCCTCTGACCGCGTGTCTCCAGAACTCCTGCCGATACACAGACCTGCTACACAGACCTGCTACACAGACCTGCAACACAGACCTGGCAGGGCCGGCCAGCCAAGGAAGGAAGGAGCTGAGGGGAATTCGTGTAGACCTGGCAGTACTACAGACTCCAAAAAATCTCTCACTTCCTGCCTCGCACAGAACCCCCCCCCCCCTCCACACACACACACAAAAAAAGGGAGAGGGATTTTTACCGCGAAGACTCCACAGCCATGGAGGATTTTTCAGACTCGCTGTTGGCTGGAGAGGCCACACCCACAGCGCGCGCCTCGCTGGACCCGCCTAGCGCCGCTGACGATGACGCGGCAGTCGAAGAGGAGGACGATGATGACGTAGCTGTGACGTCACTCCCGGCCCCGGATGCCATGGAGGCGGTGGAGGTGGGGGCGGGGGAGGTCCGAGGAGGAGGTGGTGGTGATGGTGGTGGTGCTGGGCATCTCTTTGGGCACTGAGGGGGCACTGCTAACAGCCAGAGCTGGTGATGCCCCAGCCACTGTGGAGGAAGAAGACGAGCTTCCACCGCTACCTGCCACCGTGGAAGAGGAGGAGGAAGAGGAGGACAGCGCGGTGGTGGTGGTGGAGGAAGCAGAAGCGGGCAGACCTCGGCGCTGGTCTCGGGCCTGAGCGATGGCCGCCACCTGGGCCTTGCCGCAAACCAGGTGGTGGTTCTCCCAGTCCTTGTGCTGGCAGAACGAGCCGCAGTACCGCGCCACGTTGCACCCCGAGCACGTCTCACTGGCTTTTCGCCCGCAGTTCCAGCAGCTCTGCAAACACACAGTGGAGAGTGTGTTACCTATGATACCCGTGGTGGTGGGTGGTACAGGTTGTGGTTGAAAGCATCTGGTAAAAATAGTACATGTACTCATAAGATGTCCTGTCCGTAATCCCCAACCCATTTACATATATACTTAGAGGTGTTGATGTTTCAACGCAATCTAAGATCGATCAGTCCACACAAAGCTTTTCAAAAGAACAATTCAGACTAAAAATGAGTCTGTCTGTCTGTCTGTCTGTCTGTCTGTCTGTCTGTCTGTCTGTCTTACTGACTGACTGACTGTCTGTCTGTCTGTCTGTCTGTCTGTCTGTCTGTCTGTCTGTCTGTCAGTCAGTCAGCCAGCTGTCTGTCTGTCTGTCTGTCTGTCTGTCTGTCTGTCTGTCTGTGTGTTTCTTTCTTTCTTTCTTTTTTTTTTTCTCTCTCTCAAATAAAAAAACAGGTGACTTATAACAGCTGAAAAAAAATATCAGCACATCAGATGTAGTAAGACCTTGACCCACCACACATCCCCCCCCACATACCTCCACCCTTACCCCACCCCCCAACACCCATGCACACACACAACACAAAAGAAAGAGTGACCAAAAAAAAAAACACACAAAAAAAGGAGAGAGGCAAGAAAAAAGAGCAGTGATGGCTAGAGCTAACCTCACTTGACTCTTCCTGGTGGTTGACACACACATACACACACACCACCACCACTACCACCTACATCCCCCCCACACACACCTCCACCATAACCCCACCTCACCATCCCACCCACCCCGAACACACACCACATACACACACCACAACCACCACCCACGACACATCTCCCCACACACACCTCCACCCTAACCCCTCCCCCCAACACACACACACAGAACACAACACAAAAGAAAGAATGACAAAAAAAACCCCAAAACAGAGAGAGTCAAGAAAGAAAGAACACAACAGAACACAAAACATACACAACAGAACACACAAAAAAGAATAGCAAAACAAACAAAAAAACAGAGAGTCAAGAAAGAAGCAAGAGGAGCAGTGATGGCTAGAGCTAACCTCACTGGACTCTTCCTGGTGGTTGACACACACATACACACACACACCACACCACACCACACCACACCACACCACACTACACCAAGAAAGAATGGCAAAACAAACAAAAAAGAGACAGTCAAGCAAGAAAGAAGCAAGAGGAGCAGTGATGGCTAGAGCTAACCTCACTTGACTCTTCCTGATAGCTGACACACACATACATACACACACACACACAACACAACACACACACACATCCACCCCACACAGAACAAAAGAGAGAATGGCAAAAAAACAAACAAAAAACCCCCCAAGACAGTCAAGAAAGCAAGAAAGGAAGCAAGAGGAGCAGTGATGGCTAGAGCTAACCTCACTGGACTCTTCCTGGTGGTTGACACACACATACAAACACACACAACACTATACACACATCCACCCCCTACCCCCCCCACACACACACACCACACCACACCACAAAAGAAAGAATAACAAAACAAACAAAAAAGAGACAGTCAAGCAAGAAAGGAAGACAGAGGAGCAGTAATGGCTAGAGCTAACCTCACTTGACTCTTCCTGATAGCTGACACACACAACACAAAAGAAAGAATGGCAACCCCCCCCCCCCAAAAAAAAAAGACAGTCAAGAGAGCAAGAAAGAACGAGCCATGGCTAGAGCTAACCTCACCTGACTCTTCCTGGTAGATGACACACACATCCTCCCCCCCCACACACACAACACAAAAGAAAGCAGTCAAGCAAGAAAGCAAGAGTAGCAGTGATGCCTAGAGCTAACCTCACTTGACTCTTCCTGGTGGTTGACACACACAACACACACACAGCACAAAACAGCACACCACAAAAAAACGAATGACAACCCCCCAAAAAAAAACAATAACAACGCAAGACAGTCAAGAAAGCAAGAAAGAACCAGCCATGACTAGAGCTAACCTCACTTGACTCTTCCTGGTGGTTGACACACACAACACACACACAGCACAAAACAGCACACCACAAAAAAACAATGAGAACCCCCCCAAAAAAAAACCCCAAGACAGTCAAGAAAGCAAGAAAGCAGTCAAGCAAGAAAGGAAGAGGACAGTGATGGCTAGAGCTAACCTCGCTTGACTCTTCCTGGTGGTTGACACACACAACACAGCACACCACACCACAACAAACAGAACAAAAGAAAGAATGGCAAAACAAACACCCCCCCCCCCAATATAGTCAAGAAAGCAAGCAAGAAAAAAGGAAAGAGGAGCAGTGATGGCTAGAGCTAACCTCACTTGACTCTTCCTGGTGGTTGACGGAGCCCAGCACCTCGTCGCGGGCCTGGGAGCGAGCCTGCTGCAGCACGCGCTCCATCTTCACGCGCTCCGACATCACCATCTCCGACGCCTTCGACTCCGCGGCAGCCACCGCCTTCTGCAGCTCCATCATGGCCTGCCGCTTCACCTCGTTCACTGCTTCTTCTGAAAGTAAGGGGGTTGCAGGTAGAGAGGCTTTTGTTTGATGGGTGGGGTTGGGGGGGGTTGGTGGTGGTGGTGGGTTTGTGGTGGTGGTGGTTGTGGTGGTGGTGGTGGTGGTTGTGGTGTTGTTGTGGGTGGTGGTGGTGGTGGTTGTGGTGGTTGTTCATCATTGTTATGAGATTACAATTTTTTTTTCTCTACATATCATTATTACAACTACTCAAATAGTACAAATTCTATGCAGTAAATCAACAACAAATAAATAGAATTATAGCAAACTAAGCAAAACAATAATAAAATTTTTGAGATAGAACATAAAAGGAGCCATTCCATATCCTTCCCACTAGAACTAATGAAATTGAAAGGGTTTGTGAGCTAATGAAATTGAAAGGGTTTGTGAGGTAATGAAAGTGAAAGGGTTTGTGAGCTAATGAAATTGAAAGGGTTTGTAATAACAGAAACCAAGAGACAATATCAAATTTATACACATGCATAGTTAGTTTCTGCCACCATTTCCAACCAACCCCTCCCCTAGAAAATCAAACAAATAAAACAAAACCTCCTCTTCCACCCCTACCCCTTCTTCCCCTCCCCCATAAAAAAAGCCAACATACCCCCCCCCCAAAAAAAAACCAACATAACTCCCCCCAAATAAAACGCCAACATACCCGC
>CM060325.1:12677626-12685126 GCA_030674155.1 Stramonita haemastoma | reverse complement strand
CAAACAAAACTAAAAAAAAAAATTTTTTTGGAAATCTACGTACTTTTCCGGAGACGCTCGTCTCTTTCCGTTCTCGTTGAGTTCGGATGTGACCGAATCATGGGAATCCAGCGGAGAGTGGGAGGGGTCGAAGACCACGTGCTCGTTCTGCGTCAAGAATTGCTGGGGAGTCTGCTTCGCCATACGTGCGCAGTGCAGCAACTCCCGTTGCAGCAAGGGCAAGTTGGCCTGTGACACAGAGAAATCATCTTTCTTTGAAGTTGTTGTTATCACTGACAATATAAAATAAAGCTATGAATGTATTTAAAAACTAGTGGCAGTTAATTTTTCAGTTTATTTTTCAACATATTTTTTTTACATTAATAAACAAAATTTCAGTGAATTTGGACAAAAGTATGAGTGACGCCAGTCTAAAATTAACAATACTGGTCCAGAGAATTGTGGCGCTGTTAATATCAGAAAATGCTAGGACTTCAATGAAAAATACTGTTACATTAAAGTCTAAAATACTGTGCTGAGATTGTCTTTATAATGACAGTTTCCAGGCATACAATCTTTAATAAAAGAGAAAAAAATATATTCTGAGCTCAGAATTTTGGCTGCTGTATGCGAGCCCTTTTTCTCTAGATCTATTCTGATCCCTCTTCTCTTTGTTTATCTACTGGGAATTTATTTTTAACTTCAAAGATATTTAACAGTAGTGGTAAATAAAGTAATGACATTTGCACAAAACACAAAACTTCCTTAAATAGATGCATGAAACATTTTCTTATGATCTTTTTTCTGGTTTACAGAGTATGGAAAAATTTTGCACAAAACTCTTCTTTAAATAGACATTATATAAAAGTAATCTCCAGATCTTTTTCTGGAATGAAAATTTAACACAAGATAGAACAGGAATCTGCAAAGGGGAGATGACTTCACGCAGAATGTGTGAGTGAGTGACTGACCTTGAGGAATGGAATGACAAATGGACGCAGAGGGAAGTTCGTGGCTTCCTGGAGTTTGGTGTGGAACTCTTCTATAGACAGGTGAGAGTTCTGAAACACAAAACACATCAATAGGTTCTTCACCTTTCAAGGTAATATTTACTTTTCTAAATAACCCCTTGACAGCACACACATGGCAGATGCTTCTAAATTGTAAAGAGAAAAAAAGATGTATTCAGCAACTAAAAGTTTCCAAAACAAAATATATGTTGTGACGGACAGTTGTCTTTCATTCCTTGTAATTTAGATTAAAAACAAACAAACTGTTAAACAATCTGAAAACACAAAAAATATCAAGTATGTATGCACTTTTGAATCTAAAATGATGAAAAATAATGTAATACATTTCGTTTAACAAAAATCTGCAATTATCTGAAAAGGCAGATCATAATGATAATATGTTATAAAATAGCATAATGATTTCATTCCTTAATGATAAAAAGAAACTTGTGACTTTATTAAAAAAACAAAAACAGACTGCAATTCAGAAGTTATAAATGCACAAATAAACACTCATAAGAAACTGTCATTGGAGATGATTTGTTTAGCAAAACCTTTCATGACAATTAATAGCAAACTAACAGCAAATCCACCCCATTCATTAATTAACTCCTTCATACACAACCCACCCACCCACCCTACGCCTATACACCCCACCACCATCCTCCTCTCTCCCATCTCCCCTTCCTCAATCCCCCCACATCCGTCTCCTCTCCTCTTCCCCTCCTGTCCACAAACTCACCACCAATCCTAGCACCAGGGTTCGGACGCGGTCGCCAATCTCCGGAGAAATGTCGGAGCCGAACTGCTGGAGCGTGGTCAGGAACCTCTTCAGTTTGGAGAGTTGCCGAGCGCCACAGGCCGGCGGCAGCTGCTGACCCATACTGCCCGCGTTCATCATGGACCCGCCCGTGGGAGGGGAGGGGGTTCGTCCGTTGATGCCCGACAGAGGGGAGTGCGATCCGTTCATACCTTAGGTGAGGGAGAAAAAACAAAGAAAAGAGATGACAGTGAATCTAAGGTAATCAACAGATTTGATTACTGATTGCCAGTTTATACAGATGGCAGTGGAATTAAATGGTTCATACCTTGGGTGGCGGAGAAAACCAACGGAACAGAGATGACAGTGAAACTAAAGCCATTAATTCAATTTTAACGTATTGATTACTGATTGCCAGTTTACATACAGGGCAGTGGAACTAAACTGATTAACAGACTGATTCCTGATTGTCCGTTTTAAGTCAGCTTTTCAGCCTTTAACAAAAGCGATAAATGTACGTCGTTATACACGTTCCAACAACATGAGAGTGAAACGAAAGTAATTAACAGATTGATGACTGATGGCCTGTTTACAGCGATGACAGTGGAACTTTACTGGTTAACAGACTTGATTTCTGATTGTCAGTTATAAAGTCAACTTTTCAGCCTTTAACAAAAGCGATAAATGTACGTCGTTAAACGTGATTCAACAGCCGAGTGAAGTGTTTTCTGGAGTGAAAAGTATCCACAGTTGGTTTCATACTATATAAATATAAAGTGATAATTATACAGAATGTACAGTATGTTTAATATATCAAATACCCCCCCCCCCCCCCAAGCTATTCAGCAAAGTAAATTTTCCTTAAATCAGCCATTATTTGGCATAGATGTGAGATCAAAGAGAACGCCATTACAGAAGAGAAAGCCATTACAGGATCAACACTCACAGAGCAAACGAAAGACATATTGCAGCCGACGTAAAGTTTCCGATTCAGTCCAATCATTCAAGCCAGCGAAAAGATTTTGAGATGTGAACTGTACTTACAGAAAATGATGAGAGATTATACTAGAGACTTTTTTTTAAGATACAGTATATCACACACCATGTTTATTTCTCTGACCTAGTACTTATGGATAAAAGGATGCTACTTTTCTTTTGTGTTCTTTTCTTTTTTAATTATTAAAAGACTAATTAATCCGCTTTCCGGATTCTCTCCTTCCTTTCTTTTTCGTCCGGTTTTGATTGTTTTCTTTTCCCTGATCCCGTCCATGTGTGATGTTAAGATATAAGCACAGAGACAGTTACTGTGAAGCCATTTGATAGACCAAGGTAAATCTGGTGATTTATGATCTTCAAGGTTAATAATCATTTGAGCCGGATTTATGATTCATAGATAAGTCTACCGACCATGCCGCAGACGCAGAACTCACCACCATGCAGCACCACAACACACACACACACCACGCACACGCACAGCACACACACACACACGCACACACAACACACACACACACACACACACCACACAACACATCACACACAACAAACACACACACACACACACAACACACACACACACACACACAACACACACACACACACAACACAAACACAACACAACACACACGACACGACACACACACACACACACACAACACACACAACACACACACACACACACAACACACACATCCACAACACACAACACAAAACACACACACACACACACACACACACACACACACACACACACACACACACACACACACACACAACACGTACCTATCATATCCCATGCAAATTATTTTTTTTAATAAAATAAGATCAAATCAAATCAAATCAAAATTTTATCTCCAGATAATACATTGAGTAGGCAATAAATTTGCTTTTATTTCATCTATCTATCTATCTATCTATCTATCTATCTATCTATCTATCTATCTATCTATCCATCCATCCATCCATCCATCATCCATCCATCCATCCTCTATCCGTCATCCGCTACCATCCATCCATCCATCCATCCATCTACCATCAACCATCACATCTATCTATCTATCTATCATCTATCTATCATTATCATCTATCTATCTATCACATACAAAAAAAAAGTAACTAAAACAAAAAACAACAAAGACAAACTAAAGAAATGACAAAGTAACAAGAACCCCCCACCCCCCCCCCCCGGAAAAATATTTAGCTACAACATTGTTACAACTGGTAACAACAAAATAAGAAAGGTCATCAAACCAAGGGACCTGCAGACCTACCCGAGATGCTGCTGCTGGTGGACAGAGGTCTGCTACCGCCGCCACACCCGACATGCTGAGGGAGAGGGGAGGGACGGAGGGGGGAGGATTGTGCTTGGAGTCTGGAGAATCGGGCATGACGTTGTCACGGAAATCTGCAAACCCACAGGACGTCAGCTGGTTAAATAACTAACTGGATAGTTTGTCTGTTTCAATAGATTCTTTCTCTTAGTAACTGGATAATTTATCTCTGTCATAAGATAATTTATCTAAGTTAAAGATAATTTATCTCTGTGACTGGATGATTTAGAACTTTTAGTAACCGGCATTAATTTCTCTCAGTAAGTGGATATTTCTCTTAGTAATTGGATAATTTAGCGCTCTCATAACGATATTTATCTCAGCAATGATAATTTCTTTCAGCCACTGGATATTTATTTTATCTCAGTTATTAGATAACGTATCTCAGTTATCAGATGATGTTTATCAGTTATTAGATAATTATCTCACTCGTTATAAGATAATTTCTCTTTGTAATTGGATGATTTAGAACTTTTAGTAACTGGATTATTACTCTCAGTAACTGGATAATTTCTTTTAGTAACTGGATAATTTCTCTCAGTAACTGAATGATTTCTTTCAGTAACTTGATAATTTCTTTCAGTAACTGGATAATTTCTTTCAGTAAATAAATAATTTATCTCAGTAACTGTATTTATTATCTCAATAACTGTATAATTTCTCTCTCAGAAACTGGATAATTTATCTCAGTAACTGGGAAAAACTTCTCTCAGTAACTGGATTTTTTTTTTCAGTAATTGGATAATTTAGAATTTTTAGTAACTGGATAATTTCTCTCAGTAACTGGATAATTTAGAACTTTCCGCAACTGGATAATTTCTCTGAGTAACTGGATCATTTCTCTGAGTAACTGGATCATTTCTCTGAGTGACTGAAAAAATTAAATTTTTAGAATTCTCGGTAACTGGATGTTCCTCTCGGTAACTGGATGATTTAGAACTCTCTGTAAATAGACAATTTCTCTCAGTAACTGCAAAATTTCTGTAACTGGACAATTTCAATTAGACTAGTAACTGGACAATTTAGAGCTTTCAGTCACATGATATTCTTTACTCTAAGTAACTGGATACTTTCTCTCGTGACCCTTTATCCCGATGAGAAATCGGTGTAGCATTGCGCTGTATTTTCCATGCAGCGCCTCTTGGGTCAAGTAATACAAGCTGGATTGTCTACAGTGCATTACGAAATGAAGGAGATATAATCTGATTATAACCATAACTCTCCACTGCGTTTGATATCCTTCAATACATGTAAAACTCCTTCAGGAATCCTTAGGGCTCTGCACACCATTTTAATAAAGGATACGACTTAGGACAATAGTCTGGCGAGATTTCTCCCGTACCTCTCTCTAACTTCTTGACTGTTTGATGAGTCTGTGGGGAATTGTACTAATTTTTTTCAGGCAGTATAATAATTATTGTGGGAAAGTTGAACCTGGCGGGACTCATCTAATCTTTCTCCCAAAAGGTTGGTGCATGCTGGGTTAGGGTACGTTTGGGTCATTCATCATATCTGTCAGATCTGGTCTGCTTTTCAACAAAAATCCGATGTGGTTTTAACCTGTGTGTACGACATTCCCTATGTCTTTGTATACGGGTCCTCAGATTATAGTCTCGTCCAAAGAAGTTTAGAGGGAGTCGAGTCAATAAAAAAAAAGAAAGAAAAAAAAGAAAGAAAGACAGAAAGAAGGAAGGAAGGAAAGAAAGAAATAGAGAGGAAGGAAAGAAAGAAAAAGATGGTAAGAAAACAAAAGAACTGAAAGAAGAAAAGAAGGAAGGAAGGAAATAAAACACAGACAAGAAAGGGACAGACAAGGAAAGGAAAAACTCTCATGGAAACGGAGTAAAAAAAAACAAACAACAAACCTAAATCCCCCAAACCAAAGCTAACTCCAGGAGGAAAAAAATTCCCTCAAACAAACAAACAACAAGAACTCGAGCCCATCGTGAAATCATGAATACAACATTCTAACATCAAGGCTAACAAACAGGAGAAGTCGTGCATCACTCGAAGAGAATCTAACTCTAAAAAAAATGAGGAAAGCGAGGAGAAGGGAGAGGGGGGGGGAGAGAAGAAATCGATAACTTCCTTCGGAAAAGGAAGAAGACGACTGTTTCAGTAGTAACAGCTGTGGCACATCCGAATTCACTATCAACACAACGATTGATCTGGTCGTTGATGTAGCCTACCGTCTTTTCATTTCAAGGTTATTTGCACAAACACACAACAGCCACCCCCAACCCATCCAGTCTCCGACCCCTTACCCCCAAAACTAACCCTACTGAACTCTTTAGTTATCTGGGTTTTTTTTTGTTTTTAATAAACTGTATTTATTCAAAAGGCTTTTAATCATTTTTAAAAAGCTTTTTCCCTCAGATTTTGGAAATACTTTAAGCAACAGACACACTTTTAATGAATAATGATAAGATATTTTAAAGAACTCTTCTGTGATCTTTATACTAGTCACACAAAGGGTGTTGGTAGTTGTTGTCTTAACCGTTTTACTTTAAATATCGTTTGTAGTTCATTACTTTTAAATAGATGATCATTCAGATTGCATCGATCCGGTTTAAAAAAAAAACAACAACCACCTCTTCAACGCTTTTCTTGTTTATAAATCTTAACTTTTTTCATCACTTCCTCTTTTTTTTTCTTTTTCTTTCTCCCACCCTTCCTTCCCTGTTTCCCTTTTCTCTACTTTCTTTTCTTCTTCTTTTTTTTATATATAAAAAACTCATATTGTTGAAGACATTTGATGTGTCAACAATTTTAGGTCGTTTTCTCCCGATGCAGTAAAATGATTGATGCAACACTGACGCTGTAACAGGTACATATACAATACATAATGACAAATAAAATGAGCTCCCATGAAATTTTTATTCGTGTCTTCGAAATCTATGAACACTTTTTAAAAATCTAACTTGCAAATCTCTCTCTCTCTCTCTCTCTTCTCTCTCTCCTCTCTCTCTCTCTCTCTCTCTCTCACTCTCTCTCTCCTCCCCCCTCCCTCCCTCCCACAACACAACACAACACAACACAAACACAACACAACACAACACAACACAACACACACAACACAACAACACACACACACACACACACACACACACACACACCACTCATTTCTCTCTCTCTTCGTCTCTGTCTCTCTGTCTGTGTCTCTCATTCAGATGGAAAGATAGAGTTGACAGTACGACAAAAGGATTCAGTCCCATGACTGTTATCAACCCCAACCAGACGCTGCTAACTACAATCTCCCAGCACAGCTGACAGGAAAACACTGCGACCACCGCTACTGCTGTTGCTGCTGCTGCTGTTACGGCTGTTGCTACTGATAATGACGAGGATGACGACAATGGTGATTCATATCTTCCTTCACACGTGCACTGAGCATCTTCCTCGCGCGTGCCATTAATCATTC
>CM060325.1:12665126-12670126 GCA_030674155.1 Stramonita haemastoma | reverse complement strand
TTTAACTTGATTTTCTTTCGTGTCTATTCGGCTGCTAGTCTTTTCTCTTTTTTTAACAGTTTTGAGAGCATGCATAAACGTTTCTGAAGCAATCGCACGCCTTTATAAAAACTTCAACAGGCTTAGTTTTAATTTTGACGAGAAAATAGATACCAGAGCAGGAAATGACTCCACAATCTATTTTTGAGGCGTTTCCTTTCTTCTAAGGTACATCTCTCTAACTTATTGATATCATCACATAAAACACTTTCTAAATATAGGCCTAGTAGCTTTCATCAGCCATCGAAAGATTGTGTAACAGAGTCAATAGCTGGTAAGAACGATAACAAGATTACCGGAAAATATTTTTCGACGTTTTCATTGTGTGGGTAGGCCTAACTAATCCTTATCTTGATTTTACAAACGATGTCAGGCTGCATACTCGTTATGAATCACACTACCAGAAAGAATCAGATTAAAAAAAAAAGACCAACCAACAACAACAATAAAAGAAAACCCGTAATCTGAATCATCCAAAAAATAAGACTGTTTGCCATCATATAGATTTTTTTTTTTTTAAAGAAAGAGAATATCTCATACAGATTAATGAATATTGATGACGGATTTCAAGTTATAAGATCCTTATAAAATACATCCTTTTCTCTGGTATCGTTCTTTCCTTTGCTGTTTTCTTTATAGGATTAAAAAGCCCTACGGTAAAAGATGAAGAGCAGTGTGTCTGCGCACATTATCACAAGTTGTCTGCAATGATGTGTACAATGATGTGTACAATGATTATTATTATATGAAAGATTTGCAGGTTTGTACCGCTACACATTTCTCAAACTCGTTTGTTGGCCTTAAAAAGTTTAGGGCTAGAAATTTTTTTTTAATTCTCAATTATGGACCACAGTGTACAATTTGAGACAAAATTCTAATGATAACTGAAAATAACCTTGATTTTCAATAATCAAAATGCATTCTTCCAGTCAGCTGTTACGGGATCAAGTAAACCATATTACATAAATTATAGCACTGTAGATATATTATGTGATTAACTTGACAGTATTGTTATGATTAACTTCACAACATCTGTCCACAAAGTTGTTTTGAAGCAGAGATTCCGTTTCTGAAGGATGTTTCAGACATACTTTGATATTCTATCAAATAAAATCCAAAAGCAGGCGTTTTCTTTTCAAAACGGTTGACTGGTAACTGGCACTTCTGTCGTTTTGACCACAAATTAAATTTTACCCCAGCCCCTCACCTCTCTCTCTCTCTCTCTCTCTCTCTCTCTCTCTCTCTCTCTCTCTCTCTCTCCACACACACACACACACACACACACACACACACACACACACACACACACACACACACACACACACACACACACACACACACACACACACACACACACACACACTAAAGCGAACAAATAAACAAAAACTTTCCCACAAAAACATAGACAAACAAGCAAACCACCAGAGAGAAATAAGCACAGTAATGAAAGCAACCGTCTCTTTTCCTTTTTTTTTCTTTTTTAAAAAATATTATTTTCTTGGTCTACGTCTCTGATAATGATAGAACCACTATCTATTTTGTATCTGTGAAAGCTTACATTATTAGTTTATAACCTATATTCCCATACGTACAGTCTACTTTTTATGTAGGCTAATAACCGTTTTTAGTCACAAGATAAAAAAAAAGTAACATTCTGTTTTCCAAAATTAGTCATTATCGATCTTGTTTCGAAACATGAATTTGTCGTCGCGCGCCATAGCTGTAATTAGACATGCTGCTATCTATCAGGGGAACGAGAGCAGGTGGGGGGCCATGTGTTGATCTCATCTGAAGGACAGATAAGACAATTACCCACGTGGGAAAATTGACATTTCGTGCCTGATGACTGCTGCAGACCCCGGTTCACAAGGTACAGCTGTCAGTGTGGGCTGTCTAGTCTGCCCAGTGAAAAGAGAGAGAGAGAGAGAGAGAGAGAGAGAGAGAGAGAGAGAGAGAGAGAGAGGAGAGAGAGAGAGAGAGAGAGAGAGAGAGAGAGAGACAGAGACAGACAGACAGACAGACAGACAGACAGAGACAGAGAGACAGACAGACAGACAGACAGACAGACAGACAAGACAGACAGACGACAGACAGAGAGAGAGACAAGAGAAAAGAAGAGACAGAAGAAAAGGCAGAGAGAGAAAGAGACAGATAGACAGAGACAGAGACTAGAGAGAAAGGGAGATAGGGGGAGGGGGGAAGAGAAAACTTGAAATAGTCTAATATAAAATTCACAATGTTTGTTGGTATATTTTTTAATGGTCCTTAAAAATTGTACCTAGTACCATTATTACTAACTACTATTTACTACTACTACTACTACCAATAGTAGGCCTAGTATTAAAAGTGCACACACACACACACACACACACACACACACACACACACACACACCCCCCACTCTCTCTCTCTCTCTCTCTCTCTCTCTCTCTCTCTCTCCTCTCTCTCTCTCTCTCTTTTACAACATGATATCAATCGATTTTCCAGACACTCTCTACCCACTCCACCCCCCACCCCCATACCCCCCCACCCCCCTCATCACAACGCACGTGCAGTGAACTCACATGTAATCATGATGATGGCTGAGCATTCCCGAGGAGCTGCAAGGCAATACAATCACTCCACTCCGCTGCCCACACAGAGGACTAGGCTAAAAAGCCAGAAGAAAGGAGACGAGCACCCACCACGGTCAACGGCCGCTAATCCACTCACAGGCCCATTCCCCCCCGACACTTCAGCAATGTGCCCCCCACGGGGGCTGCCCCTCAACCTAGCACCGGCACTTCCAGGGCTGACAACTCAATTGCTGGTTGCAGTGACGATGGATGGATGGCTAGGCAAACACTGGAACAGGCCTTCTATTCTGCCTCCTTCTCCTCTTTCTTCACTGGTGTTCGTTCGTAGTCCAGTCTTGGAAGCTCAGCTGTAAAGATTTTTTTCAGTGATGGCTTTCGAAGTTTCCAGACAAGACTTATAAATGTCGATGATAATTTATACAAATATGACTGGTTTGTTTAACAATTTTTTTTCTTGATCACAGTGATTGCAATAATTAATCCTGATTCTTTTTATTGATAGGGGCCGATCACTCCTTTCTAGTAGTAGCACTCAGAAGCAACGGCTGTCTTGTTACTTACTGTTCGCTTATCCGCTCCTTTCCCCTTTGCCACTGCGGCAGGCATGCAAGCAAATAAACGGACGCCGACACTTCTCACTTTCTCTTGTCGAACGGGAGATTCATTGTCGTGACCACCCAAGCAATGTAAACCGTTGAACACACAACCACCCGCTGCCGGCGATCCGAGCAAAGATCCACTAGGACTGGGTGAGAGCTGGATCAACACAATTCCGGGTGGACCGCCCACAGATTTCCTTTTTTTTAATTTTCAACGAGCCGCCAATACGGAGCGTAGTAGCCCTGCGGGGTGAATTTGCCCCCCACTCCTCACCAGGGGTGAACTGGGGCAAACACTGCCGTTGATCTCATTACTTCCAACATCAGAGAGAAAAAAACGCCCAAAGGACTACTACCCCGAATCCCCAATCCGGCTTCCCTTTCAAAACTCGTCGGCTGCTTTGCAACTGTCGTCTGTCTGTTCAGCGAGACACGAGTGTCGTCTGCTCCGTCTGTGTGACTAGCTGAGCGGCAGCCGGGCTGCAAGGCTTTGCGCTGTGTGTGTGTGTGTGTGTGTGTGTGTGCAGCGGACAGATCACGCTCGGTTGACGACAAACAGTGCCAGTTGTCATCAATTCGCTGCCTCTTTCGTCAACAAACTGGCTATCCATTGGCCGTGAATTTGGACTGAATGAAGAGGATCAGTCATACAGCAAGATCTTTGTCACGGATTATAGGCCTATAACCAACTGGTGATGGTGTGTATCAGTTCAAGAACAGGGCCTTTAAGAATCAGAATCGATTAGAGTCCGGTGCATTCCAGAATTCCCACTCTTTGATCAACAAACTGGCCTTTAGGTAAATAAATAAAAACAACGCCTCTTCTTCAACACCTTCACTTATTCTCCAAGCAGAACAGAATTTCACCAAATCCAACTGCAAAGCAAAGTCCTCACCACAAACAGAGAGAAACCAAGCCGTTATAAATTCACGTTGAATTTCTGGTTTCAGCACACACACACATAACAACAGGCATGGGAACGACCATCAGCTAAAACAAGACTTGGGAAGTTGTAGTATGTATGCACGCGGCTGTAGTAGCAGCAGTAGTAGCCTGGTCTGGTCTTGTAGCAGACACAGAATGCTTCTGTTGAACTCTTCCCTCTCTCTGGCACCTCCCAATTCCAACTGCGCTGCTGCTGCTGCTAGGCTTTGGCCTAGGCCTACGGCACTGATGACGAACGGTTGGCACCGGTATTCCCCCTTCCAGCACACACGCTCTCTCTCTCTCTCTCTCTCTCGTTCATTCCACCCTTCCGCAGCTTGCTAGGCCTAGCAAAGCCTGGTAGCTGGCATGTCTTGGTTGGTGTGTGTGTGTGTGTGTGTGTGTGTCTTCCCTCGACAGCTGCGAGGTTTACAAGCAGCCATTGCGTTGTCAGAGTTGGGGAGGAAGGGAGGGGGGGAGGGGAGTGGGGAAAAGAGAACAGAGGGGGGAAGGAGGAGTAGAGGTGGGGCGAGGGTAGTGGGGTAGGAGGGTGGTGGTGGTGGTGGTGGTGGTGGTGGTGAGGCGAGGAACAGCTGTTCAGCTGGACCCGTTCTGCTGATCCAATCAATGGGAGTGAGAGTGAGGGTGGTAAGGGGGTGGGGGGGGGGGGGGGGTTGGGAGAAGAAGGGGGAGCAGGAGCAGGAGCAGGAGCAGGAGAAGAAGAGGAATAGTTTCTAAGGATGTGGATAGAGTCTGGAAGAGAGAGAGAGAGAGAGAGAGAGAGAGAGAGAGAGAGAGAGGAGAGAGAGAGAGAGAGAGGAGAGAGAGAGAGAGAGAGAGAGAGAGAGAGAGAAGGAGAGA
>CM060325.1:12650126-12655126 GCA_030674155.1 Stramonita haemastoma | reverse complement strand
TAGTATGTGTGAATGCGCGTGTGTGCAAAAAAAGTGCGTGTGGTGTGTTGGTTACACACACAGTGTGTGTGTTGTGTGTGTGTGTGTGTGTGTGTGTGGTGTGTGTGTGTGTGCGCGCGCTGGCTTGTGCGCGGTGTGCAAAAAAAGTGCGTGTGGTGTGTTGTTCACGACACAGTGTTTGTGTGTCTGTGTGTGTGTTTGTGTGTGTGGTGTGTGGCGATTGTGTGTAAGTGCCTCGTGCGCGCAGTTGTGTGTGTGTGTGTGTTGGCCAGGGAACACAGATGTTTTTGTCTGTATGCTGTATGTGCGGTGAGCGCATAAAGTTGAAAGATACTCTCTCACACTTATGGTCGTATGCTTGTTGACTAGATCATCTATATAATATCTATTGATGTGTGTGTTGTTGTGTGTGTGTGTGTGTGTGGTGTGTGTGTGTGTGTGTGTGTGATGTGTGTGTTGTGGTGCACTTAAGGGAAGAGTAGATCAGTAAACATGATGGTTATGTGGTACAAAACACTGAGAAAGACGGTGTACAATGACATTAACAAAGAACAACTGAATGAAAAGAACAAGCAAAGAAATAAAAGGAAACCAAAAACAAACGAACAAGCACTCCCCCCAAAAAACCCACCAAAAACCCCCAAACATATTGGTCTTGTAAATACATTATAATATATAAACGAATAACTGAAAAATAAATAGATAGCTATGTCTGTCTCCTCATCTGTCATGACGCCAAAGACACATCATCAGCTCTAGCAGGCCTACAACAGGCAAGGGCGCAATACTTCAGTGGACAAGGCACTGACTTTTAAAAACCCATGGTCATGAAGTGGGAGAACCCGGGTTCGAATCTCAGTGGCATCAGATGGAAAAAGGATCCCAGTGTTTATGATCTTCACAGTCGACTTTAATGTGCAGACTTTGCCATTGGCTGGCTTTATTTTATGCATATGCAAAAAGGATGAAATATGCACGTCTAACGATCCCAAAACCTAATCCCTTGAAATGTTGGTGCATTGTGGAAGCTTGAAAGTATATCAATTGAACCCAAGGCTTCAGAACCATATTGGGAGATGCAGCTACCATGTGTGGAATGCTCTGTACGCACTAACACCTCCTCCCCTTATCTCCTCTCTCCTCTCTCTCTCCTCTCTCTCTCTCTCTCTCTCTCTCTCTCTCTCTCTCTCTCTCTCTCTCTCTCTCTCTCTCTCTCTCTCTCTCTCTCTCTAAACACACACACCACTCAAGATACTCCTCTCTCTCTCTCTCTCTCTCTCTCTCTCTCTCTCTCTTCTCTCTCTCTCTCTCACACCACACACTCAGAGATTAGATCTCTCCTCTCTCTCTCTCTCTCTCTCTCTCTCTCTCTCTCTCTCTCTCCCCTCTCTCTCTCTCTCTCTCTCTCTCTCTCCTCTCCTCTCTCCTCTCTCTCTCTCACACACACACTCAGAGATTAGATCTTCTCTCTCTCTCTCTTCTCTCTCTCTCTCTCTCTCTCTCTCTCTCTCTCTCTCTCTCTCTCTCTCTCTCTCTCTCTCTGTCTCTTCACACACACCTCAGAGTTAGATCTGTCTTCTTCTCTCTCTCTCTCTCTCTCTCTCTCTCTCTCTCTCTCTCTCTCTCTCTCCTCTCTCTCTCTCTCTCTCTCTCTCTCTCTCTCTCTCTCTCAGCTATCCAGCCTCCTATCTTAGGGTCGACTGGTATCTTAAAGTGGAAAGACGTTAATATTGAAGACCTACTGACCTACCCCCCCCCCCCCCCCCCTAAAGCACATGAGTGCTTATCCCATTATCCTCGATATAAAAATAATAAAAATAAAATAAATAAAATAAAATGTCTCCTTTTAACTCCTTGGTGATTTTTTTGGAAGCAATTGTGGTGGGCAAGATAAACCTGGTGGAGCCCATCCATCCTTCTGTAGGTTACAGGATGCATGCTGGGTATGATCATGTCATGCATGCCATCAACCGTAGTTAGGTTACTCTTCCACGAAACAGTGGACAGGATTTTAATAATATTCCCACACGGTACCCGAGTTTATTGTCTTATCTCAGCTGACGGGCTTTTTTTTTTTTTTTTATTCATATATTTATTATTTATATCTATTTATTCTTTTATATCGAGGATAATGGAATAAGCACTCATGTGCTTTTTACATCCGTCCCCGGTGTATGCAGTTTTGCAAATCTCGTTATCTGTTCCCATGGCACACAATGGCCAACTCTTACGAAAAGCGGAACAGGATTTAACTTGTGCGCAAGATGTTCTGCGTGCGTTCACACACGGGGCCTCAGTTTATAGTCTCATCCGAAGGACTTTTGAGGAGATTGGAGTCAGCACTGATGTTAACTCCATGGGAAAAAAATCCCCTCGAACGGGAATCGAACCCGGGTCATCAAATTGTGAGGCAGTAATCTGACCACTAGACTACTATCCTGTCCCCTTTCAGGGGAATAGAGTCATATCAGTATTATTAAGTCCAGGGGGAAAAATTCCCTCAGACAGGTTGTCTCCATGAAGACTTCGCCCCCTGTCCTTAGTTATTGTCGGACAAAAGAGTGCCACATTCTATTATCAATAGGAGATCCCATGCCACTCCTTTAGAAAACCTACAAGCTGGGAAAAAATGCTGGTAACACCGCTACAGCAAACAACCATAACAACAGCAGCAGCAGCAGCAGCAAGAACAACTAAAATCCTTCAGCTGCTGCTGTTACTGCTGCTTTTACAACTCTTAACTACTGCTGCTACTTCTGCTGCTCCTGCTGCTGCCACTACTACTACTACTACTACTGCTACTACTACTACTACTACTGCTACTGCTGCTACTACTACTACAACTACTACTACTACTACTACTGCTGCAGCTGCTGCTAGCCGCTACTGATACTACTACTGCTACTGCTGCTACTGCTACTACTACTGCTGCTTCTGCTACTGCTACTGCTGCCACTACTACTACTACTACTTCTACTACTACTACTTCTACTGCTGCTGCTACTACTACTGCTATTGCTGCTACTGCTACTACTACTGACTGCTACTGCTACACTTTTGTATTGCCAACAACTTCTACGGCTATTTCGTTATTATTACAGCGACATAAACAGAAAATCTAATCAACATTAACAGGAAAAAAAAACTGGCCATGCTACGCATGCGGGCATCAGTGCGACATGTCAACAATAATAATGGCCCACGCATGCGCACGTGGCGTCACGTGACCCACACGTGCTGCCGCCATAACACTGTCAATGGCGAACAACATTATGGCGTGTGGGGATATTCTGATGGTTTTATCGCCCAAAACTTGGTTGACAGAGTTGAACACCAACAACAACAAAAAAAGAAAATAAAGAAAAAAGGGGTTTCTATAGCCCGTTATTGACTCGCCCTGAACGTACAAGTTTTATTAGTACAGGAAAAATCTGAACAAGAATAATTCATGTGTCATGTATTGTATTGTATTGTATTGTATTGTATGTATGATTGTATTGTATTGTATTGTATTTTGTTTGTTTGTATTGTATTTTTTGTATTGTATTGTATTGTATTGTATTGGAGTTGTACACTGCTGGTGTTATGTTGGTATAAGAGAGCAAACGAGAGCATTGTATGAGTATTGTATTGTATTGTATTGATTGATTATGTATTGTATTGTATTGTTGTCTTGCCTTGCCTTATCTCGCCTCAACTCATCTTCTTTTGTCTTGTCTTGTCTTGTCCTGTCTTGTCTTGCATTGCATCACACTGTGTTGGCCCTATATTCAATAAATTTTTTACTACAGCCCAGGCCAAAAGCCTTGTCAGTTATTGACGTAGGCTAAGTGTCATTCACCACGAACAAAAGAACAATATGAAAATGATGATGGATATTGTCACGATCACTCGAAGTACTCTCTCTCTCTCTCTCTCTCTCTCTCTCTTCTCTCTCTCTCTCTCCTCTCTCTCTCTCTTCTCTCTCTCTCTCTCTCTCTCTCTCTCTCTCTCTCTCTCTCTCTCCCCCCCATTGTGTGCCGGTGGGAACAGATACAAGATTTACAAAACTGCATACACACGGGGACTGGATGTAAAAAAGCACACGAGTGTTTATTCCATTATCCTCGATATAAAAGAATAAAAAAATGATAAATAATAAATGAATGAATAAATAATACCTTTTCAAACAAGAGGAAGGACGTGGTATAAGTACAAATTTAAAATACGATGACTTTGTGTGCGCGTATGGGTGACATAATTACAATTTAAATGGATGATGTGATTCAGAATACATGCATATTCCTAGTGGACCTTGGGTGTTAATTTGAGGAACGTCCAACAAATACAAAACCAATTGTGAAATGTATTGTATGGTAACTATGGTCGGGATATCGATAGCCAGTGGTCAGGCACTCGCCTTCCCCTAGCCAACGTTAAGCAGCATCAAGCGTGGTTACCAAGTGGATGGGTGACCATTTGTGCACCTTGCTTCAGTACATTCCCCTAGTTCACCAGCTGTAAATGGTACCTGCCCTATTTGGGGTCAGGAAGGTAAAGCAGTGATGGAGAGGAGATGGGCGCCGCCCTCAATAATTATGCTGGCCCCTAGAGAAGCTGAGGTCTCTAACGCCTCGCCTCCCTACGACCACATAGGTTATGGGACACCTTTACCTTTTATTTAAAACCCTTTTATGATATGGTATGGCATAGTCTGGTCTGGACTGGCATAGAATGGTATGATATGGTATGCCATGGTATGAATATGGTGTAGCATGGTATGGCATGGTGTTGCTATGCATTGTTATTGTATTGCATTGTACTGTATTGTATTGTACTGTGTGGACTGCATTTTCAACACATAGATCATCTACATGGAATCTGGCTGCTGTCCAGGAAAAGAGTATGGTGCCATAGCACAGCACCATCCATTTTCTTCATTCTCCAGCTTCTCTGTTTTTTCTATGACGTTTTATTGTGTGTTTTCTTTCTTTAGTTTTTATTCTGCTTTCTTTTTTTAA
>CM060325.1:12635126-12642626 GCA_030674155.1 Stramonita haemastoma | reverse complement strand
TATTATTATTATTATTATTATTATTATAGTAGTATGTAGTAGTAGTAGTAGTAGTAGTAGTAGTATAGTATAGTAGTTAGTAGTATAGTAGTAGTAGCAGCACATTATTATTATTTTTTATTATTGTTATTGTTATTGTTATTATTATTTTTTATTATTATTATTTTTTTTTAATTATTTTTTTCAAATTTATTTTTTTAATTCTATTTTATCATTATTTTTTTTTTTTTTTTAGACTTTGAAAAAAGTGTAAAATGCAAATGAGAGGTATAACAATGAAATCCCTAAAATGAATCATTTATTCGGTCCTTCTTTTTGTGTAAAGCCTCAACTGACCACTAAAGCTAATAATAGAACAAATATGTTTTTTAAAAAGCCTGAGACTGTTAAGTACACGTTGCATGAAAAGTGTGCATGCATGCCTCTTTTCAAACACCCTACTATAGTCAGCCATACTCCAACTTCGGAGACGTTTTTTTTTTTTTTTTTTTTTTATTTTTTTTTACTTTTAAACAATAACACAGGATTTTATGCTGCCAGCTTGTCACGGATGAAGAGAATAGTTATCATTTCAAGAAATGATAATATTCTAATGTAGGCCTTGAAACTTACCCTGCATCTGCCAGTTACTCCGCTTTTGGCTTTTGCATATAAATCATGCATGATATATACTTTTTTTTTTTTTTAGTCTTTGAAAAAGTGTAAAAGGCAAATAAGTTTTGTTTGTTTGTTTTTTTTTGTTTTGTTTAATGATTTATTTAGGCAAATAAGTGATGTAGCATAGATGTCCATGAAATGAATCATTTATTGGCTCATCCTTTTTGTATAAAGTCAAAACTGACCACAGAAACGAATTAAGTACAAACAAAGGAACAAACTGAGAAAGAACAACAGTTTGATTTCAAAGTTAAACAAAGCCTATGTCCTTTAAAAAAAAAATCCAACGGTAGAGGTGCCACAACACTTTTTTTTGGTCAATCTTCAGCCTCTTTGTTAGTCTGTAACAAATATTTTCGCTAAGAAAAGAGTTTGGTATGGAATTACCTCACAGACACACAAAAAGATCTAAGAATACGCTTTCTTATAAAATAAAAAAAGCAAGCAAATAAACAAACCAACCCGCGACCAGCGTTACCATCAACAAAAACACAAGGCATAGAACTTTATGAGGAAACAGAAACTGTGGTTACTATGAAAACGGAAACTAAGGTCACCATGAGACCAGAGCAACTGGGGCCACCAAACCAGAGGGTTCATCATCCTGTTTATAAACATAATGCTGAGTACATGGCATATAGCCAAAAATGTCTGTGAGATGAGAAGCAGGTTAGGTAATAATTTGAGACTCACTACTTGATGGCTATTAACAGGCATATCATGAATAACTCTCCGTCAACGGGCTGAGGGATAGAACATAATGCAGTGTTGTAGGTTTTGACAACACCTCATAATTGCATATCTTAAAGTGAGATGAAGACTGCCACTTGATGCGGTTCCAGTCTTTTCCAAAAAGCCCATTGCAAACTTACCCTGGGAGGAACCCCAAAGTCCGAAAAATCCTTATGCTTTATAGATTTGAACCCTACTCAGTCCGTACCAAGGCACTAACCACTGAAGAAATGGTTGGTTATTAACACAATGTACTGTCTTTTATTCATTTCTTTTTCAAAGTAGTTATTGGCCAGCCAGTTAATTACCTAGATAATTACTCCAATAATTGTTGTTGTTGTTTTTTTTATCGTAAATCACTAGCTAGCAAGTCAGATAGCTAGTTACTTACGTTGGTTGCTTCAATAGTTTGTGTTACTTAACTCACCAGGTAGCTAGCTGGTCACTTAGATAATAATCAAATTATTTGTCGTTGGTTGTTTATTGGTCAGCTTACAGGTTAGCTGGATAGTTTGTTGTTTTGTGATTAGTGAAGTAGTCAGTTGTTGTGGTTTTTTTGTTGACTCTTTGGCACTTGTTATATTTGTTGGTTGTCGTGAGTTTTATTGGTTTGGTTTTTGGATTTATTGGTTTGCTCACTGGCTGCTAGCTAGCTACAATAGGCCTAGTTAACAAGTCCTTTAATTAGATAGTTAGTTCGTACTAGGTTAGTTAGTAATTAAGATGGCTAGCTGACGAGTAGGTAAATAAATGAGTGAGTGAGTGAGTGATGTGTGAGTGAATTAGTTCAATAATACTTTCTGAGTGTTTAGCATAATTACGTCGCAAGAGCTGATACAAATTCGCATATTAAGAATACAAAAAAATAAACATCCTACTGGATCGTATCCACTACTGCAACAGGTTGTACCTTTTTTAATTAAACACCTGTAAACAAAGGATCTAAAAATAACAGGGAAACAAAGACTGCAGAACCAGGAAAAGACAATATCACATCTGATATACTCCTACTAAGCTTATTTCGTCCGGGAGATGGCCATCATTTTTCTTTTTTTTTTTAAGGGGGGGGGGGGGGGGGGGGGGGGGGGGGTAGTAACATTCGTTTTTTCTTTGGGAAAAGCTTTTATCTTTGGAATGTGTATTACTTTATTGTCCGTTTTATTTCATGTTTTTGTTATATGTGAAGAACACAAAATTTATATTTTGATAAAGTGTAATGCAAATATTGCTGTTTGTTTGTCCGTCCTGTTCGACGATGACCTCCAAAACACAGAGGAGGCAGCTGCTGTTTCGAAACTGGGCAGAAATTTGATTATAGTGGAGATCCTTGCCCACAGTACATCCCCACTCTCTCGGCCAAGAGGGCATAAAGGACAGTCAGCATTGAGATGTTCTCCAAAGCCAAATAGCCCCCCAGCTGCAGCACATAAGGACTGTGCAAGTCAAGCCTCTAGTAGAGAGTCATAGTCGATCACTAAAGACTAAGCTGTAAAGTAGACTTCCATGAGTAGGAGAGCCACTGATCATACAGCCTCATGCTTCAGTAAGGTTATCACTGTATAAGCACTGATCATACAGCCTCTCACTTTGTGTTGCCCCAGCGTCAATGGTTTAAAAAGGAACTGTGATAAAACCAGGCAGAATAAAATCCCCTAAAATGAGTGCCTCTGTGGGACTATGCAGATGAGTGGATTGTAAACTACTTATATTCATGATAAAAAGGAGGCCTGATGGCCTGGTGGTTAGAGCTTTGCGCTCTGATATGAAGGCCTGGGTTTGAGCCACCGCCGTTACACTTTAACGGAGGGGATTTTATTTTTAAACCCTGGGATTACTCCAGCACTGACTCCACTCCCCCCAAGAGTCGTTCGGATGAGACTATAAACCGAAGTCTCGCGTGCGAATGCACACAGAACATCTTGCCACGCTGTTAAAACTTGTTCCGCCTTTTGGAAGTTTAGGCCAATTCCTGCCTAGTGGGAGTAGATGATAGTTTGATGTGTGGTGTCGAGCTCATGCCATCCTCGTGTTGAATGTGTGTACTTTAATGTGTGCACGTGCGGACGCAGTGTTCACTATGTCGTGCTCGGGTCTTGCAGAATTACACTATTACTGTACGGAATGGCCTATCTTTAATTAAAATTAACTGTGCACAAGAATTGTTCCATGCGTTTCGCCACGATTTAGGTAAGCTGCTTATCCGATTTTGCGGGAAGGTATATATTTATATATATTAATATTATATATATATTTAGATAAGGACTATAATATTTATATTTATTATATACATATATATATTATCATATATATTGCATACCACTTAGGTACTTGTGCTTTTTAACACAGGAAAAAAAATTCCCAGCTAACGAGTCTCGGTGGTGGCTCAACACTTTGACGTTAGATCACGAATTCAACGCTCTAACCACTAGACTATCCTGCTCCGCCCCCCCCCCCCCCCCCCCCTCTCTCATGGCCCACCATTTATGATAAAAACTCCACGCAGGAAGGTAAATTTAGTTGGGTTCATTTCGATAGCACATCTGTCTTTCTTATATCAATATTTAGCATGTTGAAAAATTGGAAGAAAAAAGAATATTTTGCATGAACTGATACCAGTTTACAAAATTATATGATAAAAAGTTGTATAATTATATAAAAGAACGGCCACAACAGGTTGTGTGTTTGTCAATCATATCTGAGAAACAAAGGATTCTGACATATAAAGAAAACAAAGAGATTGGTACAAAAGAGAGAGAGAACACTAAACATATTATTTTGATGTTATTCTATTTGGAAGCTGTTGCCATTTTCCCCCTTTTTTTTTTCTCTCTCTCTCGTTCGACAGCTGGGCATAACTATCTTCTTTTGTTGCAACTCTTTAGTTACAGGTAGTTTTCACCCTTCAAACAAAACAGTCTTTTTCTGTGTGTCCTTTTGAAGCAAAGAAAACATGTAAGAATATCTACCTTTTTGATGAATTTGTGAAATGAAAGTGAGTGACTGTTTGGGGCCATAACAGGAACATCATCAAAGAAAGGATTCATTTTATACATCGTGTTTATAGCCAGCGCTGCTGGCAACGCCAGTCACATAGCACTTTGAGTGAAGTACCAACAAACAAAAGATTCTACAGCAAACCAAGGAAAATAAAAAGCAACAGAAAAGAATCATCAACAACACCTGATTAAACAATCAAAAATAAATCGACAAGAAACGACAAGACAACAACCACAAAAGCAGATCAGAGAAAAACCAACCAACCAGCAAAACAGCTAGCCAGCCAAACCGACCAACCAGCTTACCAATCGGTCAACCAGTCGACAAAACCAACCAACCAGCCAAACAACCTACCACCAACGAACCTACCAACCACCATCAACCATCCAACCAACAAGAGGCAAAACTGCAAGAGTGCCAACACCTAGTAATTAGATCACGCAGACACACAGCACACAGACACACACACAGACACACACACACGCACACAAACATACACCACCACACACACCACCACACACACAGATGTAGGCACGCACGCACGCACGCACAGCAAGCATGTGAGCGCGCGCGCACACACCACCACCACACACACACACATAAAGTAAAATCAAATGTCTACAGTCTTGTAGGCAGAAGGGGGTGGAGGGGTATGTGTGTGCATGCGTGCGGGCATGTGTGTGTGTATGTTATTGTGTGTGCACGTGCGCGCGTGCGTAACTGTCACGTGTGTCCGTATGTCTATTGTAATGTTATGTGTTTGAAGCTCTGTGCAAGTCTTTTGTCGCCTCACGAAGAATTATCCTGTTTAAAAAGCTTGCTGTACCTTTGGTACTGTCCTGGATGCCTGCAGCATCATTCTGAAATTGTAGAGCGTCACATCCCTTACCAGAATATTGTGGAGTTTAGGACTGAGTAATTACTCCATCTGTATGAAACTTTTACAAGCAGACAAATAAGACACAACACCCAAGTGTCTGCGGAGCAAATTTTCGGTTTATTTAACCTCTTCAGGCTAAAAGATTGGCCAGCTTGAGAAGATAAAAAGATTGTAATGAAACTTTCCTCAGAAATTAATCTAAATAAAGGTTTATAGCGGTTTCCCTTGAAGAATCCCTAAAGCGCTAAGATACAACAACACAGCTGGGCAGAAGGAAATATTCAATCAGAGATTCCCAAAGTCGGAATGTGGCTACCTGAATGATGGGAAAAGACGATAACGCAAACAACTGCCACAACAGGTTGTCAGTCATAATCTGCAAAACAAAGGATTCGGAGGACATATGAGGAAAACACAGAGAGAGAGAGAGAGAGAGGAGAGAGAGAGAGAGAGAGAGAGAGAGAGAGAGAGAGAGAGAGAGAGAGAGAGAGAGAGAGAGAGAGAGAGAGAGAGAGAGAGAGAGAGAGAGTGAGATTGATTGATTGATTGATTGATTGATTGATTGATTGATTGATTGATTGATTGATTGATTGATTGATTCTTTTATATCGAGGATAATGGAATAAGCACTCTTGTAGTTTTTTACGTCCAGTCCCCGTGTGTATGCAGTTTTGTAAATGTCATCTGTTCCCACCGGCACACGATGGCCTACTCTTACGAAAAGCGGAACAGGATTTAACGTGTGCGCAAGATGTTCTGCGTGCGTTCGCACACGGGGCCTCGGTTTAAAGTCTCATCCGAAGGACTTTTGGGGAAAGTGGAGTCAGCACTGATGTTAACTCCAGGAGAAAAATCTCCTCGCTCGACCGGACTCGAACCCGGGTCGTTAAATTGCCAGCGCAATGTACTGACCACTAGGGTATCCGTCCGAGAGAGAGAGAGAGAGAGAGAGAGAGAGAGAGAGAGAGAGGAGAGAGAGAGAGAGAGAGAGAGAGAGAGAGAGAGAGAGAGAGAGAGAGAGAGAGAGAGAGAGAGAGAGAGAGAGAGAGAGAGAGAGAAGAGAGAGAGAGAGAGAACAGAGCAGACAGACAGACAGAGAGACAGACAGACAGAGAGACAGACAGAGAGACAGACAGACAGAGGGAAAGGTTTAAAACACTCTACCATCACTATCACCACCAATATCCCTAGACAGAGAGAAAGGTTTAAAAACAGACTCTACCATCACCATCACCACCAACACCTTTTAAGTTAATGATCTGTATTTTCCATGCACTAACCCTGTTGACCTCTGATTACTCTAAATAATTATGTAAATGAATCCCATGTTTGTTTCTGAATAAAAACAACAGAAACTCGGCCCCCAAAACACATGCTTTCTCTTTAAAAGTGACAACACCAGCTGAACACTGTCGCCCTTGCCACAAACGCCTGTTGCAGTTTGTACATCACAACCAAGGCAAGGTGTCGGATTCACCTAGCCATTAGAACGTTGTCTGTGGTGTCCTTAAAGGGATCCCTTGTCGCTAACTGGACTAAGTCCTTCGGATGAGACTGTTAAAACCCGAGCGAACGCACGCAGAACATCTTGCGCACACGTTAAAACCCTCTCCGCTTTTCGAAAGAGTAGGCCATTGTGTGCCGGTGGGTACAGATGACAAAGTTTACAAAACAGCATACACTCGGGGACTGGATGTAAAGAAGCACATAAAAGCTTATTCCATTATCCTTGACATAAAAGAATAAATAAGTAAACAAACAAATAAATAATAAATAAATAAATAAATAAATAAATAAATAAATAAATAAATAAATAAATAAGACGTTCAACTGCCCCAACCCGGTCAAAGAGTAACTTGAAATCATTTTTCATTAAACTGTTTAACGCATCGTTTTCTATTAACACACCACGAGAAACGACCCAGAGTATTGGCATTAAAAAATATTACATAAATAAAATAACCAAGTCGAGACTGCGAACTTACAACAAGTGCTCCCTAACTGTAGTGAGAAAATTTCTTGTTTTTCTTGATTCGTAGGTTCACAAAGTTAATAGGAAATGTCAGATTTGAATCGTTTAGTCATAAAATTTGCAGTCTATCCAATGCAGCCCATATAATGAAGTTGTTTTTCTTATTTTGGTTTTTCCTCCACAGGAGGTTTTTTGACCCAGGAGAAGTGACTTTCTCCATTGAGCCTGTCTATTTGACACAATAACCCCTTCATGACATTTA
>CM060325.1:12628202-12635026 GCA_030674155.1 Stramonita haemastoma | reverse complement strand
TGAAATTTTTCGGATCAATCCCTTCAGAAAATTTTTGGAGTAAGGTAAAAATGTATAAATTTTCTTCAGAAATTAATAAAAATAAAGGGTTTATCAGCGGTTCCTTGAAGAACCCCTAAAGCGCAAAAGATGCAACAACAAGATGGGCAGAAGGTATATTCAATCAAGTTCCCAAGTCGGAAGCGGCTACTGACTGAGGGGGAAAAAGGACGATAACGCAAACAACTGCCACAACAGGTTGTCAGTCATAATCTGCAAAACAAAGGATTCGGAGGACATAATATAGAGGAAAACAGAGAGAGAGGGGAGGGGAGAGAGAGAGAGAAGGGGAGAGAAGAGAGAGAGAGAGAGGAGAGAGAGAGAGAGAGAGGAGAGAGAGAGAGGAGAGTAGGGGAGGAGAGAGAGAGATTGATTAAATTGATTGATTGATTGATTGATTGATTGATTGATTGATTGATTGATTGATTGATGATTCTTTTTATATCGAGGATAATGGAGTAAGCACTCTTGTAGTTTTTTACGTCCAGTCCCCGTGTGTATGCAGTTTTGTAAATGTCATCTGTTCCCACCGGCACACGATGGCCTACTCTTACGAAAAGCGGAACAGGATTTAACGTGTGCGCAAGATGTTCTGCGTGCGTTCTCACACGGGGCCTCGGTTTAAAGTCTCATCCGAAGGACTTTTGGGGAAAGTGGAGTCAGCACTGATGTTAACTCCAGGAGAAAATCTCCTCGCTCGACCGGACTCGAACCCGGGTCGTTAAATTGCCAGCGCAATGTACTGACCACTAGGGTATCCGTCCGAGAGAGAGAGAGAGAGAGAGAGAGAGAGAGAGAGGAGAGAGAGGAGAGAGAGGAGAGAGAGAGAGAGAGAGGAGAGGAGAGAGAGAGGAGAAGATGAGAGAGAGAGAGAGAGAAACAGAGACAGACAGGACAGACAGAGAGATAGACAGACAGAGAGACAGACAGAGAGACAGACAGATAGACAGACAGACAGAGGGAAAGGTTTAAAACACTCTACCATCACTATCACCACCAATATCCCTAGACAGAGAGAAAGGTTGAAAAACAGACTCTACCATCACCATCACCACCAACACCTTTTAAGTTAATGATCTGTTTTTTCCATGCACTAACCTGTTGACCTCTGATTACTCTAAATAATGATGTAAATGAATCCCATGTTTGTTTCTGAATAAAAACAACAGAAACTCGGCCCCCAAAACACATGCTTTATCTTTAAAAGTGACAACACCAGCTGAACACTGTCGCCCTTGCCACAAAGGCCTGTTGCATTTTGTACATCACAACCAAGGCAAGGTGTCGGATTCACCTAGCCATTAGAACGTCTGTGGTGTCCTTAAAGGGATCCCTTGTCGCTAACTGGACTAAGTCCTTCGGATGAGACTGTTAACCGAGGACCCGTTTGCGAACGCACGCAGAACATCTTGTGCACACGTTAAAACCCTCTCCGCTTTTCGAAAGAGTAGGCCATTATGTGCCGGTGGGAACAGATGACAAAGTTTACAAAACAGCATACACTCGGGGACTGGATGTAAAGAAGCACATGAAAGCTTATTCCATTATCCTTGACCTAAAAGAATAAATACGTAAACAAACAAACAAATAAATAAATAAATAAATAAATAAATAAATAAATAAATAAATAAATAAATAAAGACGTTCAACTGCCCCAACCAGGTCAAAGAGTAACTTGAAATCATTTTTCATTAAACTGTTTAACGCATCGTTTTCTATTAACACACCACGAGAAACGACCCAGAGTATTGGCATTAAAATATATTACATAAATAAAATAACCAAGTCGAGACTGCGAACTTACAACAAGTGCTCCCTAACTGTAGTGAGAAAATTTCTTGTTTTTCTTGATTCGTAGGTTCACAAAGTTAATAGGAAATGTCAGATTTGTAATCGTTTAGTCATAAAATTGCAGTCTATCCAATGACAGCCCACATAATGAAGTTGTTTTTCTTATTTTGGTTTTTCCTCCACATGAGGTTTTTTGACCCAGGGAGAAGTGACTTTCTCCATTGAGCCTGTCTATTTGACACAATAACCCCTTCATGACATTATAGGACCATGATGTCTTTACCACAATAATAATTCTACCAAAAAGCAAACATCGCACTTGTGTTATAACGGGGAATGAAGGTGCTAGTTCGAATCTCCGCTAAAGTGTCCTTAAAGTAGGCATCCCTCAGTCTCGGAAGACTCTACAGTTGTGCTCTAGGCTCTAGAGCGCAAAGCCTGGATAAGTATGGAGGGCAAGCTGTTACCCATGCAGGAGATCCCCCCCCCCCCCCCTCTCCACGTTGCTGGAATGGTCCATTAGAAAGGCAATCGCCGAATGGTTCCAGCGTCGTTAAAGAGCCGCCAGAACGTTGTCGAATAGGCCTACAGCCCTGAACCGCCCTGGGGAGTCCCACTCCCCGATTTTTCCTCAGGGATGGTGTCTAAACACGATACCCATGTACATGCTTTTTATATTTTGTTGTCATCTGCTCCTACTGACACACAATGGCATATTCTTGCGAATGGCGGAACGAGTTTTTAATGTGTGCGCAAGATGTTTTGCGAGGGCCTCGGTTTATAGTCTCATCCCAGTGAGGTGTCCTTACGAGGAGATGTTCCCCCTGAAGTTGGTATAGTGTATCAACCCTGTTCCCCAGTAGAGTCCTTCAGGTGAGTCTATAAACGAAGATACTATGTGCAAACTCATGCACATCTTGCACACACGTTAAAATTCCATTAAGTTTTGGTAGACCAGAAGGCCAGCCGCTGGTGATGATATGGATGAAACAAACGTACCCAGCATGCATAAAATCCTACTCACATGTTCAAAACCTAAATAAAATATCGGCAAGCTGTGGCCTCGGTATAGGTAACACGAATATATGCATAAACATAATCTGCGAAGACTGCAACCAGGCGAGGAATAGGCTTCTCCAGGTTTATCTGACCGAAGATTTATCAGCTTTACTGCATGCATGATAGTTTCATCTGAATCAATTCATGGAGAGAGAGAGAGAGAGAGAGAGAGAGAGAGAGAGAGAGAGAGAGAGAGGAGAGAGAAGAGAGAGAGAAAAGAGACAGAGAGACAGAGACAGCAGACAGAGACAGAGACAGAGAGACAGAGACAGACAGACAGACAGACAGACAGAAAACCTGACACAGGCTCACTCAGAGACAGACATAAATAAAGACGGAGGCAGAACAACAGAAACATTGATCTAGAAAGGCAGAGACAGAGACAGAGAAAGAGAGACAGGGGCAAGAGAAGATATAAACAGATATAGATGGAGGGAAGAAATGACACCCTCTCCCCCCAAACCCCCCCCCCCCCCCCCCACAACAAAACACACACAAAACAAGCCAAAAAACGAAACAAACAAACAAAAAACCAAACACAAAAAACTCAACCCAAAAACATCAGAGCAAAACAACAGCTATAAATAAACACCCAAGTTTCAGATCTAGAGAAGAGCGCAAGAAAGGGGAGAGAAAACGATTGCATGTGCACAGGATGACACTGACATTCGCCTATATACATGCTGTCTCATCTTTACCACACCAACAACTCGCGGCTCACACATGGAAAGGAAAGATAAGCAAGACACACACCCCCACCCCCACCACCTCCATCCTCCTCTCCTCCTCTCCCAAGCCCCTCATCCCACCCAGTCTTTCTCAGTAATCTGCTGTCTAAACAAAATGGCGTCCTGTTGTCATCCCTTTCCCGCCCAAAAAATCGATTATCTTCTCCTTCCTGGGTTTTGCTCCCTTTGTCATTGTTGTTGTCGTTCTTGTCATCGTTGTGTTGTTGTGTTGTTGTTGTTGTTGTTGTTGAAGTTTTAAAAATATTCCAAAAGAGGTCGTGTTAAAAAATATTGTTTCTCTTGTCAACGTTATTTTTGTTGTTATTGATATTGATGTGTTTATTTTTGTCGTTGAAATTTCCTAAAATCTCCCACAGTGAGTTGGTGTTGAAAGATACTGTTGCTCTTGTCCTCGTTGTTATTGTTGGTGATGTTGTTTTTGACATTCAAATTTTCAAAATATTGCAAAAGAGGTGGTATTATGAGACACTTGCAGCTACCACATAGGCAAACAGATTTACAAACGTATCATGCCTGCCCTAATAATTGCTCAACCCAACTCATAGACAACCAAACGTGCCAGTAAATTCATGTCAACATTATATACATACTGTCTCACCTTGATTGAAAGCAAACGTCACACAACATCGTGACTGACAAAATCAAACACACTGACGTCATGGTTAACATTGGTAGTGGTGATTCTGTTGTCATGGATGAGGACAAACATTACTTTGACATCATGGCTGACAACACACATCGTAGTGACGCTTTGGATAGTGATGCACACGTGCGCACATTCGCGCGCACGTGCGCACACGCATACCCACACCCGCCCACCAACCCACTGATTCACATACACGCATGACTTAAAGTGGTATAAACTATAATAAACAATTTTTTTTTTTTTAAAAGGCCACAGATTTTATGATCGACATGTTTATGTTCTTCATATCAAAGACCATTTACAAGAGATGGGTTTTTATTTTTTTTTTAATATATATTATTAACATGTACATAAGACATTGTGCATGTGCTTTCGCACAGTACCTTACCAAGGGGGACGGATAGCCAAGTGGTCAGAACATTGCGCTGGCAATTTGACGACCCAGGTTCGAGTCCGGTCGAGGAGATTTTTCTCCTGAAGCTAACATCAGTGCTGACTCCACTCTCCCCAATAGTCCTTCGGATGAGACTTTAAACCGAGGCCCCGTGTGAGAACGCACGCAGAACGTCTTGCGCACACGTTAAATCCTGTTCCGCTTTTCGTAAGAGTAGGCCATCGTGTGCCGGTGGAACAGATGACATTTACAAAAATGCATATACACACAGGGACTGGATGAAAAAAAAGCACAAGAGTGCTTATTCCATATTCCTCGATATAAAAGAATAAATCAAATCAAATCAAATAGTCTTCTTCATCGAACGCTTAGACAGCAACTATTGCTATCATAATTATGAGCAAAAAATGTGTTGCCCTCTTCCGTCTAGCGCCAGACAAATCAGGCAGAGCGCACCCAATTTCGGTACGGGAGAACATTTATCTTGTAAGTCTTTCTGGGTAACAAGGCAGAACAATGGAAGACGAAGAAGGCAGACAAGAGACAAACAGGGATAAGAGAAACAAGAACAAGGCAGAAAAAAAAGAGAGGAATAGAAAAGAAGGAAATTCCTAGCACAGAATTTTCAGAAAGTGGGGATGCGACTTTAACTGACAGCCGGCCCCCCTGGTATATCCACGGGAAACAGTTTTATTCAAAGTACTTGTACTGACTGAAGTTGGAACACAACATAAACACCCGAGAAAAGACGTCCTTCAAAGAGACAGTTTAGCAGAGATTCAAACCCATGGTCTCAGTAACCCGTCTGTTTAAAAAGTATATTCCTCTTATCTTTTGGCTCTTCTCCTCATGTGTGTTGACAGTGAAGCTAACATAAAGGATTTCAGCGACATGAGGAGAGACAACCATCACCACAGCAGCGCCATGACTGACAACACACATCGCCTTGATACCATTTATCACTGTCTTCTTCCTCTTTCTTTTCTTTTATAGTTTTCTTCTCCTTCAGGATTCTTCTTCAGGTTTGTTCTTCTTCGAATTCTTTATCATCTTCTTCTTCTTCTTCTTCTTCTTCTTCTTCTTCTTCTTCTTCTTCTTCTTCTTCTTCTTCTTCTTTTCTTCTTCTTGTTTTCTTGTTCTTGTTCTTCATCTACTTCTTCTTCTTCGCAATTCTTCTTCTTCTTTTTTTTTCTTCTTCTGCTTAGCATTCTTCAAATTCTTCTTCTTTTTTTTTTCTTCTTCTTTTTCTTCTTCGCATTCCTTTTCTTCTTCGCATTCTTTGTCTTCTCATTCTTCTTCGCATTCTTCTTCTCCGCATTCTTCTTCTTCGTATTCCTGTATTATATTGTATTGTATTGTATTGTATTATTCTGCTTTAAATTGCATCGTGTTGTGTAAATTATTTTGTATTTTTTGTATTGTATTGCATTGTATTGCATTATATTGTATTGTACTGTGTTGTGTTGTTTTGTGTTGCGTTGTTTTGTATTGATTTGTTTTGTATTGCATTGTGTTATATTGTATTACATACTGCTTTCAGTCACAGCAGACTTTTCTCCATGAAATTCTGGTTGCTCTCTCTGGGTGGGGGTGAGGGGGGGGGGAGAGCGATACCACCCATTAAATAATCTACAAGTATATAATTATTCTTTTTTCTCTATTAGAGTGGCTTTCTTTAGTTTCTTTTAACAGAACTAGGCCAGTGACAATTCTTTTATTGTCATGGGTTCTTTTACCTGCACTGAATGCCTGTTGACACACATGACGTTGGTTTATAATATCATCTCCATAAAAGAGAAAAGTTTAGGGAGAAAAAAAGGATTGAACTCAACATTTTTTGCTTTCTAGGCAAGTGTATTCCTCTCTTGCTCATGATTTCCCTCTTCATCGACCTCTCTCTATCACACACACACACACACACACACACACACACACACACACACACACACACACACACACACACACACACACACACACACACACACACACACACACACACACACACACCACACTCTCTCTCTCTCTCTCTTCCTCTCTCTCCCCCCTTTCCCTCCCTCCCTTCCCTCGCTCTCTTTTTCTTCCTTGTACCTACCTTCATTTTTTCCCCCTCCCTATGTCTCATCCTTTGGGACTCTGTTATCTCTTA
>CM060325.1:12613202-12615702 GCA_030674155.1 Stramonita haemastoma | reverse complement strand
GAAGAAGAAGAAGAAGAATTGCAAAGAAGAAGAAGAATTGCAAAGAAGAAGAAGGAAGAAGAAAGAAAGAAGAAGAAGAATGCAAGAAGAAGAAGAAGAAGAAGCAAAGAAGAAGAAGAAGCAAAGAAGAAATGCAAGAAGAAGAAGAAGAAATGAAAATGCGAAGAAGAAGGAGAAGAATTGCGAAGAAGAAGAAGAAGAAGAAAGAAAATGCGAAAGAAGAAGAAGAAGAAATGCGAGAAAAAAAGAATTGCGAAGAAGAATTGCGAAGAAGAATTGCGAAGAAGAAGAAGAATTGCGAAGAAGAAGAAAATTGCGAAGAAGAAGAAGAAGAATGCAAGAAGGAAGAAGAAGAAGAATTGCAGAAGAAGAATTGCGAAGAAGAATTGCAGAAGAATTGCGAAGAAGAAAGAATTGCGAAGAAGAAGAAGAGAGAAGAAGAAGAAGAAGAAGAAGAAGAAGAAAGAAGAAGAAGAAGAAGAAGAAGAATTGCGAAGAAGAAAAAAGAAATTGCAGAAGAAGAAGAAGAATTGCAGAAGAGAAGAAGAAGAAGAATGCGAGGAAGAAGAAGAAGAAAAGAAGAATTGCGAAGAAGAATTGCAAGAAGAAGAATGAAGAAGAAGAAGAATTGCGAAAGAAGAAGAAGAAGAAGAAGAAGAGAAGAAGAGAAGAAGAAAAGAAGAAGAAGAAGAAGAAGAAGAATGCAAGAAGAAGAATCGAAGAAGAAGAAGAAGAAGAAGAAGAAAGAAGAAAGAAGAATGAAGAAGAGAAGAAGAAGAAGAAGAAGAAGAAGAAGAAGAGAAGAAGAAGAATGAGAGTAGAAGAAGAAGAAGAAAAGAAGAAGAAGAAGAAGAAGAAGAAGAAGAAGAAGAAGAAGAAGAAGAAGAATTGCGAAGAATCGAAATGCAAGAAGAATTCGAAGAAGAATTGCAAGAAGAATTGGAAGAAGAAGCGAAGAAGAGAAGAAGAAGAAGAAAGAAGAAGAAGAAGAAGAAGAAGAAGAAGAAGAAGTGAAGTAAGAAGAAGAAGAAGAAGAAGAAGAAAAGAAAAAGAAGAAAGAAGGGCAGAGATATATAATCTATTTGGTTCAAAGGTCTGCACTAACTGAAAGAGACAGCTGGGAAATGGGGAAGGATGGAAGAGGGGTGGGTGGTGGTGTGGCGGATGGCTGGGTGAGGGAGGCCTCGTAGAGAGGGGAGTGGACGGAAGAGGAGGAAGGGGGAGGAGGGAAGGAGGAGGGATTAGAGGAATGACAGGAGTGACTTGCTGATAATTCTGCAGACCAGTGAGATAGACTAGGACAGGTGAACGGCAGAAAGCCCCCAGTTGCCGCCGACAGGTAGAGAAGAACAAACAAGGGATGGAGAGAGAGGGGGGGAGAGAAACGGGAGAGAGAGAGAGAGAGGGGGGAGAGAGGGGGAGGGGAGAGAGGGAGAGAGAGAGAGAGAGAGAGAGAGAGAGAGAGAGAGAGAGAGAGAGAGAGAGAGAGAGAGAGAGAGAGAGAGAGAGAGAGAGAGAGAGACAGACAGACAGACAGACAGACAGACAGACAGACTAGACAGACAGATAGAGACAGAGACAGACAGAGAACGAGAATGACAGAAAGAAAGAAAGAAAGAAAGAAAGAGAGAGAGAGAGAGAGAGGGGGGGGGGGGGGAGGGGAGACAGAGAGAGATAAAGACAGACAGACAGACAGACAGACTAGACAGACAGACAGACAGAGACAGACAGAGAAAGAGAATGACAGAAAGAAAGAAAGAAAGAAAGACATAGAGAGAGAGGCAAGGCAAGGCAAGGCAAGGCAAGGCAAGGCAAGGCAAGGCAAGGCAAAGAGAGAGAGAGAGAGAGAGAGAGAGAGAAGAGAGAGAGAGAGAGAGAGAGAGAGAGAGAGAGAGAGAGAGAGAGAGAGAGAGAGAGAGAGAGAGAGAGAGCAGAGGTGGACAGACAGACAGACAGACAGACAGACAGACAGACAGACAGACACACACACACACACACACACACACACACACAGACCGACACACAGACAGCAGACAGACACACATATACACAGTCACAGACACACAAGCACAAACAGAAACAGCAAAAATATTTTTTTACATGAAAAAAAAAGACAGAAAAAAAAACCCTAGCTAATTTTTTTTCTTCAAAAAAAAGAAGAAAAAAAAAGAAAAAAAAAAACACACCACACAAACACACACACACAGAAACACACAGACAGATTTATCGACGGTTTCCACCGTGGAGCGAACCATAAATTTCTAAAAGAGGTCTTCTGGGATCGCACTTCAATCAGAAGTCCCCATAGTTTTCCTCTCCGTCTGATGACGACATCAATGTGGCGCCAGACAGCGGTGATTTTAGGCTTCATTAATCACAGATATCAAAGATCACATTCTCCTAATGCATTGCATCACTTTCTTTTTATGTTTTCCCTCCCCGTTTTTGTGTGTGTGTGTGTATTATCTTAATTGATTTTGGTTTTTTTTTGTGTGTGTGT
>CM060325.1:12590702-12603202 GCA_030674155.1 Stramonita haemastoma | reverse complement strand
ATCTCTCTCCTGCTTTTTGGAGTCTGTATGGTTGATAAAACATGGTGTCTGTTAACGCGCGGTGTTTGCATGGTGTTAACACAGGATGTCTGCTAAAACATGGTGTCTGTTAAATCATGGTGTCTACATGATGTTAAATCATGGTGTCTCATGGTGTTAAATCATGGTGTCTACATGGTGTTAAAACATGGCGTCTGCATGGTGTTAAACATGGTGTCTTCATGGTGTTAAACATTGTGTCTGCATGGTGTTAAACATGGTGTCTACAGGGTCTCATGGTGTCTGCATGGTGTTAAATCATGGTGTCTGCATGGTGTTAACATTGTGTCTGCATGGTGTTAAAATGTGTCTACATGGTGTTCATATGGTGTCTGCATGGTGTTATCATGGTGTCTGCATGGTGTTAAATCATGGTGTCTGCATGGTGTTAAACATGGTGTCTACATGGTGTTCAATCATGGTGTCTGCATTGGTGTTAAATCATGTGTCTGATGGTGTTAAATCATGGTGTCTTCATGGTGTTAAACATTGTGTCTGCTTAAAACATTGTGTCTGTTTCATGCATACATACATACATACATACATACATACATACATACATACATACATACATACATACATACATACATACATACATACATACATACATACATACATACATACATACATACATACATACATACATACATACATACATACATATCCATCATGCCACATACATACATCATACATACATACATACATCATACATCTCATCCATCCATACATCACATACACAACCACACCACACACACACACACACACACATCACCACACAACACACACACACACACACATACATACATACATACATACATACATACATACATACATACATACATACATACATACATACATACATACATACATACATACATACATACATACATACGTACAATAGATAATAACAATACATTCCATACAAATACATACATACTACATACACATAACTGTACGAGGAGAAAACAAACATTTCATGGAAAAAACAACTTCAGTCGAGTTTAACTGTGATAGAGTCCGAATGGGTTTCCACCATTTCAGAAGTTTCGCTTCACTAGATTTTCTCTGTTTTTCGGCCAGAATGTTGAAGGTGTACAAGAAAGGGTTGATAGCGGAGTTCAGAGGGATGACAAATATCGCCAGAGCCACATTCACCTCCCCCGGGATGGGCACACCAGCCAGCGCCAGAAATCCGCACAGTCCTACAGGAAACCAGCACAGGAAATTAGACACGGCAACGCTGATAAGCCTCTGGGCTATAGTCATGTCCTGAGACACTTTCGTGGAATTGGTTTTCAGAAGGTTGCTCTGCACTGACCAGTAGATGAAGGCCTGCCGGCAGAGATGAGTAGGAACAGAAGAAAATTCAGAACGATCATGACAACGAAAGAGTAGACTCTGCCTTTGAACTCTTGCCTGGTTACCGGCAGAGGAATACAGATGTCAGTCTGACTGTAGAACTCCCACTCTGAGGTCACGGGAAGCAGAGGCAGCAGTGCAAGAACCCAGCCAACCAGCCACACCAGCAGAGAAGCCACCGCTGCCGATTTTCTGTCAAAATGCATGGAGCTGAAAGGGAAGCGAAGGACAATGAAGCGATCCAGTGTGATCAGCCAGATCAGCAGAGCTGACACTTCCATCGAGAGAAGAGACAGAAAGCCAGCCACGTTGCAGGTCACACTGTTTTTCCACGTATCGTCATAATGGAGATATCGTCCGCGGAAGCGTTCATCAGCCAGACCAATGATGATGATGTAAAGCCCCATCAGAAAGTCAGCCATGGTGAGGTTGGTGACAAAAATACTGAAGCCTCTCGAAGTGGCCATGCTCCGTGAAAACAAACGCGCACAGAAGCAGAAGACATTACCAGTGATAGACAGAACGCTGATCAGCCACATAAACCCTCGATACGTCCATGACTTTAAGAGGTCCTCACAGGAGGATATTTCATCTGTAGGGGGCGTGGCATGCTGCAACATCGAAGTTACGGGGAAGTATACTACCGCAGCAGAACTTATAATTGTCTGTGGATATGTAGCGCAGGTTAGACAGGTCTTTGAACACTTCTGATGGAAAAGTTTTGACTGGGTGTTGTCCATGTATAATTCGGCAAGCTGTTGTGTAAACTGAAACCCATCAGAGCTGATTGCTTGGATGGAAGTGAAGGTCACGTTAAGTTTCTGGATGTTTGGAAAGGGAAAGAAAAAGGAGGTGTCTAACAGTGTCAGTGACGTGTGTGATAAATCAATCATTCTCAATGCACTTTGCTGTGCGGCAGAATCGAGAGCTGTGTGCAGCGAGACCAGAGGATTGTTCGACAGAGAAAGTACCGTAGATTTTCTAAGCCAAGAAATGAAGTGACGTTTGCTTCCTGAAGTCTGTTAGAACTTAGATCCAGATATATCAAATTAAGTAACCGTATTCTAGGCAGATAAGTCAAAGAGCAGTGTGCCAGAACCAGGTGGATCAGAAAGGCGTTACCATCCACATCAGACAGCGCCATGCCAGAACCTGTGGCATCCAAGGAACGAAGATGAGGAAACAGGGCAGCAGAGAAAGGCTGAAAACACAGGAAGGAATGACCTTGACACTGACAGTTTACTGGACAGACTGCTTCCACACAGCATTTCGTCATCATGTCTGGGGCAGTGGGGCCAGCCATCACACAAGTGGCCGTGATGCACACAGGTTGTTGACTCTCTGCATCTGAAGAATCCTGGACATGTCATGTCTCCACAACCCTCTTCATCCTGGAGGTCCATACAGTCATACATGCCATTGCAGCGTGTGTACACAGGCAGACAGTCATTGAAGTCACCAGGACAGCGAAAGTGGCTGTCGGGACAAGAGTCGTTGAGGGTCATCGGAGTGGAGGTGAACTGCCTGATGCCATCGAACCCGATCAGTGAAGGAGAAATCGTATGCGGATATTGAATTGGAATCTTTCTGAACAAGGTGCAGTTCTGTTCATCCGATTCATCCACGCAATGAGAGATTTGATCACAAACCTGGAGGAAAGACAAGCATTGACCATTGGAGCAGGTGAAGCTGTTTTCGCAGCGTGCATGCCTACAGAAGGATTCGTCACTCTTGTCCTCACAATCTAGCAGGAAGTCACAGACAAGGTTGAAGGAGACAGTGGTGACTGAATCACTGCATGCAAATAGAGGAACGAAGGCAAGGGAATCCCCTGAGGCATTCAACCTTTCTGAAGATGAAACCTGTTCATGATAAACGCATAAAGTATTTTTGTTGATCACAAACCTTGAACTTATTGAAACCACACAGAAGAAACAAGTGTGTGACAAAGCCTTGGTTGCAAACTGTAAACGTTTGTTTATGCCTATCAGGGAGAAATTCTGTGCTAGGCAGACGTATTCCCTTAAAAGGATTGTCCATTTTGAGCCTCGAGATATTTTTTCTGAATTCACACAGAGGCCGGTAGAAACGTTTGGCAAAGTCTGGAACACAAGGTTTAGACACGAGGCCTGAACCCCGATAAGAAGTTGCTAGACACATCTTTTCCCCGTTGGTGATTTTGATCCTTGACATGAAGAGAATGATGGAAAACTGTTCTGTCCTCTTGTATGACGGCGTGCCTGTACAGACTGGGGACAGACATGTCATGAGAGTATAACCCACTCAGTAGATAGCTGAGTCTCTCAGGGTGTGGACGGGCAGGTTTTGCAAGGTGCCATGCCAGTCATACAGGCAGGCTGGTAAGTTTATCAGGCCTCCTAAAGAACTGCAGTGTTCATTGGCGTTTTGGTTGACATCACTCCCGTAGAAGTTCAAGTCTTTCAAATGTTCCACGATCTTATAGCAAGAATGACACATGGCCACCAACCCCTGGCAAGCAGGACTGCTGAAGGGACAATGTTCTGTTTCGTCCTGTCCATCTTCGCACTCTGTTTTCATGTTACACGCTACGTGGTGCTGAAAACTGGGATAATGCGCCACGGAACAGTTCCACAAGCCCGAGTCCAACGTCTGCAGCGTTTCGTTCTGAGCCAAAAAAGAAAAGAACAGGCGGAAAAAGCACGGGGAGTACATGCACGAAAGTCTGAACACCACCACTATGAACTTGGTGGTGTGAAGCAGCGCGGCATAGTCAGATTCCATGGAAACCGATCTGCTCCAGACACGAATTCCTTTGGTTTTGAAACTATCTGTTTCTGGGTCGTATGACAGTGCCGCGACGAAATAAGGACACAGGGGGTAAAGTGGACTGGTCTTTGAAGCTGATTAGGACGGTGTTGTTTGAGGGAACAGACACATATTCCTCCAGGAAGCGAGGGCCTTCGAGGCTGATGTTGCTCTTCATAGTGATCATAGCCTGATGTTGGTGAACTCATGACCAAAATCAGGTCCTTGGAGTCTGTGTGTCCCAAACAAATATAGATATATACTGCCAGTATAATGCTAATAATAATGCTAATAATAATGCTAATAATGCTAATAGTAATGTAATGCTAATTAATAATAATAATAAAATAAGTAATATAATAATAATAATAATAATAATATAATAATAATAATAATAATGCTAATAATGTGATGATGAATGTATGAATGATATATATGATAATATATAATAATAATAATAATAATAATAATAATAATAATAATATAATAATAATAATATAATAATAATAATGATAATGATATAGAATGATAATAATACATAATAGTATAGATCAAAATCAGGAAAAAATTGTCACCAATCTTAGTGTAAATATGTGCCATACATCACCCAAAAGCAAAAGCAGTAGCAGCAAGAGCAACAACAAAAATGACAAAACTGACAACTGGGAGGAATGAAACTAAAGATGATACAATGCCCATGGTTCCAGGTTACATTATCAACAGACAACAAGGAAGAAAGTCTTCCTGTTATGTTTTTAACAAAATAACATCGGTTAATACTGACGTTTTCACACAGCTCACATAATCTCAAACAATTTCTTAAAAACAAACAATAGATAAGGCTTTCGTTTATTTTCTTCACAGTAACAACAACAATAATACGACAGGAAAAGATCTCCCTGATTTCATCATTAATCCATTATACTTCGAAATCTTAGCTGGATACCCAAGAAATTTTGAAGATGATTGAATATCCTTCTCTCTCTCTCTCTCTCTCTCTCTCTCTCTCTCTCTCTCTCTCTCCTCTCTCTCTCTCTCTCTCTCTCTCTCTCTCTCTCTCTTGTCACCTCACCACATCACACCCTCATCTCCTACTCTCCCACTCTCAACCACACACCACACACACACACACGCGCGGCGCGCTCTCACGCGCTTAGAGTGATGTGCTTGTGATCTGCTGATCTGGTTCGAATCTCGTTCAAGAGAATTTTTTCTCTGGAGTTAACATCAGTGCCGACTCAGTCCCCCCAAAAGTCCTTCGGATGAGGTCCTGTGTGCAAACCTAAATAGAACATCTTTTGCACACTTAAAACCTGTTCCGTTTCTCGAAGTGTAGGCCATTGTGTGCCGGTGGGAATGGATGACAAAATTTACAAACGGAATACACACGGGGACTGGATGTAAAAAAAGCACATCATTGTTTATTCCATTATTCTCGAAATAAAGATAGAATACAACAACCACACACGACACACACACACACACACACACAACACCACACACACACACACACACACACACACACACACACACACACACACACACCACACCACACAGTGCAGCACCCTTGTCTTAAGGCCTTCTCCACATCTTTCCCTCATGTTCAGAAAGTCTTGTTTGCTGTTTGGCTGGAAGAGCATCCTGGTTCTTCAGGGCTCTGAGTCATGTCACCTTGCTGGGCTCGGTAGAACACTCTTGTCTAAAGCCCTCCCTTTTGTTCCGAAGTGAGGAGCTAATTATTCTCTAGTTATCACACTAACTCAGGGACGGGATAGCCTAGTGGTCAGAACATTGCGCTCGCAATTTGACGACCCGAGTTCGATTCCCGTTCGAGGGGATTTTTCCCCTGGAGTTAACATCAGTGCTGACTCCACTCCCCCCCCCCCCCCCAAAGTCTTTCGGATGAGACTGTAAACCGAGGCCACGTGTGCGAACGCACGCAGAACATCTTGCGCACACGCTAAATCCTGTCTCGCTTTTCGTAAGAGTAGGCCACTGTGTGCCGGTGGGAACAGATGAAAAGATTTACAAAGCTTCATGCACACGGGGACTGGATGAAAAAAAAGTACATGAGTGCTTATTCCATTATCCTCGATATAAAAGAATAAAACAAAAAATAATTTTAAAAAAATCTAACTCCTTGATGCTGTCTAAAGGTGACGGTAAAGGTGTTCCCACAACCGTCGTTGGAGAGCGAAGTGTCAGAGACCTCAGCTGCTCTAAGAGGGCGGCCCCCATCTCCTCTACCTCCTGCTCTATTACCTTCCCTGACCCTGAAGAGCAAGGTACCCATTTACAGATGGGTGAAATGGAGGACTATACTGAAGCCAAGGCACACAAACGGTCACCTATCCACATAGTAATCACGCTCGATGCTGCTTAACCTCAGCTTGGGGAAAGCGAGTGTTCTAACCACTGAGCATCCAGTCCCCGAGGTTGTCTAGGCATCAGCTAACAGGACAGTAGCTGTCAGCTTTTGGTCGTTGAATCTCCTTCATTGTCATTGATCATCCTGCAATAAAAAAATGTATTTAATTCCTTTTCCCCAGTTGCATTGGTCCTGTAGGGTGACCTCATTTGTGATTCCTTCATACATTTCTGTGTCCATGGTGAGGTTTGTGTCAAAGCCTTTGGGGTTGGCGATTTTAGGGGAAGGCGATGGAGGGACGTTGTGGTGGTCACTACTTTAGGTGGGTAACTTACTTAGTCTGGCTCTGCAACTGAGTTATTTCTTGTGTCAGTAGGATACTCAGCAGGTGGTGTCCAGCTATGTTAGCTCAGAACAGGCACCATTGAACACCATCAAAATGACCCAGTAGCTGTGCAGGGTCCCTCTGGCTGGTCGCCCCATGGCGGCCTGACATTGACGGGCTGTCTATAGACTGCTGACAGTGAGGATGCGACATAACGAATCTGCGTATGGCAGGGCAGAGACATTGTAAATGAGCGGCGTGAGAACAGCAGGACAGGAAAGTCACAGAAGATGAGGCAGCAAAAGAAAACAAAAAAGCAACAAAATTAATTAGCAGTGCTAACCAAAGTGTCCTCCGTTTACAAACAAAAATCCCAGTCTTTACTTCTCAAATTGGGATAAATTATTTTTTCCTGATAAATAGCCATGGATTATGATATCATGAGACTTGCAGGCTTCACTGCAACAGAAAGATATCATAATCGCTGTATCTCTTCTTCAGCAACAAACACAATATTTTCTGGAAGAGGCAAGGGTAATAACATGTGCATGCATTTCTGCTGAAAGAAGCGCTTGAGAACACGTTTATTCACACCATTGAACGCTCGTTAAAGCCCGGACTAGATGTAAAAATGTCACACTGCCCAAGAAAATATATACCGAAGAATTGTTTTTGTTCCTCTGGTAGAGCCCCGAGGTTTAGCAGTGGTAAAAGTTTTGCATATGGAAATTAAGGTAGCTCCATTCTATATTTTGATATCTAAACATGACACCAGCGTGCATGCGTTTAAAAAAAAAAATTCCCCTCCCTACCAGCACACAATGGCATCTCTTTCCAAAGGCATAATGGGTTTTTAAGGTGTTTGCAAGGTGTTCTGGGTGCGTTTGCACACGGGGCCTCAATTTATAGTCTCAAACGGAGGATTTCCGGTGGAGTGAAAACCATCAGCAACAAACTTAATGTCTTCCAAAACAGATACCTCAGACGCATTCTACGCATCTTTTGGCCGAATACCATCACCAATGAAGAACTCCACCGAAGAACAGAAACTGAACCATCTCCACGAAAGTCAAACGGAGCGTTGGCGATGGATAGGACATGTGCTCCGCCAGCAGACTACAGCCATATCCAGAATCACCTATGATGGACTCCAGACAGTCGAAGAAGAGAGGCCGCCCAAGGAAACTTGGAGATAGATAGATAGGAGTCAGTACTGCTGTTAACTCTAGAGGAAAAAAATTCCCTCGAACGGTGCTTCAGTGGTGGCCCAATCTCGACCGGAAATCACGAGTGCAGCGCTCAACCCCCCCCCCCACACACACACACACACACACACACTCACACAACACACATCATTGTTCATTAAAGCAACAGACATAAATGTCAACACGATGCACTGCCTAAGGACTAAGCACAGCTTGCTGGATGTCTAATCTTCATCAACACAGGCGTCAGATGATCTTTTGTCTTGATCCAAACTGATAATAGTCAGCGAGGCAAATGACAAGAAGAATGCGAAGAAGAATGCAAAGACTGCGAATTAAATGTGAAGAAAATTGCTAAAGTGAATGCTGAGAAGAATGTAAAATAAAAGAATGCGAAGAAGAAGAAGAATTGCGAAGAAGAAGAAGAATGCGAAGAAGAAGAATTCCGACGAAGAAGAATTGCAAAAAAAAATTGCAAAGAAAAAGAGTGGCGAAGAAAGAATTTCGAAGAAGAAGAAGAAGAAGAAGAAGAGAAGAAGAAGAAGAAGAAGAAGAAGAAGAAGAAGAAGAATGCGAAAAAGAAGAATACGAAAAGAAGAAAGCGAAGAAGAAGAAAGAAGAAGAAGAAGAAGAAGAAGAAGAATGCGAAAAGAAGAATAACGAAAAAGAAGAATGCGAAGAAGAAGAAGAAGAAGAATGCGAAGAAGAAGAAGAAGAAGAAGAAGAAGAAGAAGAAGAAGAAGAAGAAGAAGAAGAAGAAGAAGAAGAAGAAGAAGAAGAAGAAGAAATAACAAGAACAAGAAGCAGCTAGACTCTCTCACCTGTGCTCTGACAGAGGATGCAGAAAAAAGATCTAGCATCTTCATCAGAACCATTCTCATGATGCGTGTTCCATCTCAACAGCAGCAGGGACGGGACCAGAATGACAGAACCCCTGGTGATGTGAGGGTATAAATAAGACCAACTCAGGCACGCTGCTTGAAACACAACTACTTGTGATCTCGACTTATCTTGCAACCACACACGTGACTGCTTTAATTAACGAGAATGAGAAGACCATCTTTTACCAACTTCTTTCATCTGACTGTTTTCGTCGAGAAACAAGACTCGTGATGAGAAGGGAAAAGTATACCCATAAACTACACACCCTGTACAACAGAAACGGACAGACAACAAAGCACTGGTACGAAAAACAATCCTGAACAACCACACACCCCATGCTGGTACTACCACAGAGTAAAACTATTCACTTCAAAGAAACCTGACCCCCTCATTCCTTTTTGTCTGGGGAAAAAAAAGAATCGAACCTATCGAATTCCAGCACGTCTCGATTCAATTTTCTATACGGGAAAATTGCATACGGTTTGCCTCATTTACACGTGGACACAGACCCGAGAATCCAGTTTTCCAGGGTATGATGGTGTCAACCAACCTCTGTAACACGTGCGTGGTCTTGTGTTCTGCGCTGAAAGTAGACCCCAAGCTTTTTCTTTTGGAGGGAGTCCTTTAGATCAGTCAGTACAGCTGGTGGAAGCTTAATTGACATATCGGCTCTCTGCGCAAGGCCTTTGAAGAACTGTGGAGAAGAGAGGACTTGATTGAGGAGGGTGTGGTCTAACCGCTGCCCCAGCAGCTAATGAGGGAGGCACTCCTTGGCCGCTCCATCCCTATTTTTTTAGTTCAATGATACAAAGGTTCAAAGGAACATCTTTTAGGCAATCCTCTCTGTCGATACCTGGGGACTCTTTACATTAAGTATTATGATAATGATGTGTTTTCTAAAAGATTCTGGTAAATGAATTTCCTATCTTCTGGTACACTACTCTTTGTTTTCGTGTGTGTGTGTGTGTGTGTGTGTGTGTGTGTGTGTGTGTGTGGTGTGTGTGTGTGTGTGTGTGTGTGTGTGTGTGTGTGTGTAGTCTGTCTGTCTGTCTATCTATCTATCTATCTATCTATCTATCTATCTATCTATCTATCTATCTATCTATCTATCTATCTATCTATCTATCTATCTATCTATCATCATCATCATCATTACCATTATTAACATTAATAGTAGCAGTAGTGGTAGTATCATCATCATCATCATCATCATCATCATCATCATCATCATCATCATCATCATCATCATCATCATCATCATCATCATCATCATCATCATCATCATCATCTGGTTTCCACGTTTGTGTTTTCCCTTCCTAATAAGATAATAAAATAAACCCCTTTCCAGAGACACATTTTAGATTAACTATTTTTTATAGTATCTTGCTCCATTTTTTTCTTCCAGCATTTTATAACATTTATAACCTACTTTACTGTTGTTTTAAAACATATTTATGTGTTTGTCCGTCCATCTTTGTTACCACATTTTTTTTTATTAACCTGTCAAAATGATTGTTGGTTCTTTCCATATTGTGCCAGCCCAACTTGGCCCAGGCGGTTATTTTCGCTTGAAACAAAAGTATGAAGCCAATGTCAGAAATCACCTGATGTACCTTATTGACATAGAGAGATAATCATGCAAGAAAGGTAGATAAAAGGTAGATAACATTCACATACACAGACATATCATCATCATCATCATCATCATCATCATCATCATCATCATCATCATCATCATCATCATCATCATCATCATCATCATCATCATCCATCATCATCATCACCCTTCTTCTGCTACTACTCCTACCATGTAGGAAAGATAGCTTTAAAAAAAAATCCCCAAACATTTTGAGGCGGATAAATAACATCCACATACCTTTATTATAAAAACAAAAACTCGCAAAAGCACAAAAATTGAGGCAGAATGATAACATCCATATGCACAGAAACAATCATTTTATAGGAGGGGCAATAATAGGTTTATTATGGATAAACTCACTCCCTTATACGGATACTGGCAAAGATTAAACCCATTTTGAAAAATGGAAGTCAGCTTAAGTTGTGTTGTTTTTGTTGTTGTTGTCAAATAGCCTCCAAATACATACACGTCTATAGTAGCAGCATCGTTACCCCATCCTCGTCCCAATTGTCTCTGATTCGGTGGCATTGGTTCTGTTCTTATGGTGACCTCAGCTTTAGTTCGTCCATACACTTCTGTGCCTGTAGTAGGTTTGCCGTTAAAACGTTTGGGGTTGGATTTTCGCAGGAAAGGGTCAAAGGGGGCACTGTGGTGGTGACCACCCGGGTGGATGTCTCATTCAGTCTGTCTCCGCGGCTGATCGATTACTGTAGTCAGTAGGAAGCTTAGTAGGTGATGTCGTGCGCCTGTTAGGTCTAAACAGGCACCACTAAACATCACCAAAGCGACCCAGCAGCAGTACAGGGACCCTCTAACTGTTGGCCCAACACGGCAGTCTGACATTGATAAGCCTTTGTGAAATTTTGATCCTAAAGATGCGACATAACGAATCAGCGTATAGTTGGGGGTAGGAGAGATTGAAATGAGCGACGTGGGAACAGCACGACAGGAGTTTCCCAGAATATGAGATTTTAAAAACACAAAACTTTTATCAGCTGGTTAGCTCAGCGGGGATTGGAACCCACGTCCTTCAGATCAGAGTCAGAGACAGCTGTTCTCACTGAGCTTTTGGTCCTAGAAGACCAGACCTCACAGTATATTGACCAGGTGGATCGGTGGTCTAGAGAGAATGCACCTCTCAAGAAAAAAAATTGGGTCGGATTGTGCAGAGGTTTGAATCCCGTTTGGGCCCCAAACTTTTTCCCCATCCATTAGATCATGAGTGGTGGTCTGGGTATTAGCCTTTCGGATGAGACGATAAACCGAGGTCCCATGTGTTACACATCGTTATTTAGCGCACGTAAAAGAATCCACGGCAACAAGGGGATGTCCCTGGCAAAATTCTGTAGAAAAAAAGTCAATCTGATAGGGAAACAAAATTTATACAGTGTCGACAGGAAAAAGAAAAAAAAAATATGGGTAGGCGCTGCACTTGTGGCGACGCGCTCTCCTCTGGGAGAGCAGCTAAAATTTCACGCAGAGAAATCTGATATGACATAATGTGGTATAAATCAAAATAAATAAAAATAAAAAAAGGACTTCTCGCTTTTCCCTTGGTGGAAAACTGTATGCCAGCATCTGACGTAGCCGACACCACTGCCCTGAATCACAGCCAGTCATTTCTGCGAACAGAGACCCAATGGCATTCGCTATCCACCGGCTTCAAGAGACATGATTATCATGTCAGTAACAGATCGATACAATGTTCATTCAAATTTTCAAAAACAAACTAAGTCTATGATAATGCATTTGTTGATCATGCCATTCAATCCTAGAAAAGATCCATGAGAATGTTAGTTCATGTGACCAAGTCTGTCTGAAAAAAGGCATAAGAATGAACAAAGAAGGCAGAAAATAGACAAGAAGGTGACAGGGCGAAACGGAAAAAAAAAGCAA
>CM060325.1:12578202-12588202 GCA_030674155.1 Stramonita haemastoma | reverse complement strand
GGCCCCGTGTCGAGCCGTCACTGAGACACTGGTTCAAGGGATTTTTTTTCTGCTGGATAATTTAATATAATTACAATCGGTATATCTTAAGTTCGAGAGTATTAATGTAGGTATTTTCTTAATCTTAGGAAGAAGAAATAGAAAGACTACGGTTGTTTTTGTTGTTGCTGCATTTGCATTTCGTTTTCTTTTTGTGTGTGTGTTAATGTGTTCTTTTTTTTCATTTTGATTTTCTTGCTGTTGTGGTCGCATTTTACTTTAAAAATAAAGAAAAAAAACCCACCAGGATTATTACGTGACAGAGGGAAGCACGCAGCAGGGTATGCACCGTAAGAGCAACAAACGCTTTTTTTGTTTCGCAATGCAGCGTTTTGTGCCCTTGCGATACATTCACTGCTGTACAATAAATACCTGAACAACAACAAAAAAAAAGAATAGATAAAATTAATAACAAATCAATGAATAAATTTATAAGTAAATACAAAACTTAAGATATGAACAAAACAAAAGGAAACCTACAGAAAAGTGCTGGCCACAAAAAAGACTGTCAAATTGCTAGCCAGCATAGAGTGTCAGATTCCTAAACCGTTGTGGGATACTCAGCTATGTAAGTTGAGGGGTTTTTTGCTTGGTTTTCTTTTTTTATTTCTCTACTTTCCTTAAACATGAGCTTTCGAAAGTGAAACTGTATCAATGTGTTCATTGTTTGTTCATTTGTCTGTTCGCTATTGTTGGGCGTTCCCAAGATTGACTTCCTGGGGATCACCCTGAATACGTACCCTGCATCACTCCCCATGCCTGGGATTCACAGTGAGAACGCATGTACACACTGAATGAGAAATGTGCGTATAGGACTGTTTTCAATAACCCCGCAACTGGACAAACATGTGCCGATTTGAAAGGATACTTTCCTAAAGAAGAGTACAGGTTTGTATGCCAAGAGCTTGTCATGGATCGAACCAAATCAGAATAACATTTTGATGTAAACCTGTCATCTAGAACTGACCAAGCTTTTTAGGCATGGGCCAAATACTTCCAGTCCGATACTCTAAGCCTTCCCTGATTCTGCTGCTACATGGTGTAATAGAAGACAACTCAGCTTAATGTTCTCAGACCTAAGCTGTTTCAGGATTCCTTAGCCTTAGGGGCCATTGCTTCCTGAGGCACCCGTAGCCATTCACTGAAATGATGCATCAAAGGCATTTGATCTTGGGCCTATGCAACTTGCATGTGGATGGTTTTAGCTCGAAGCCCTTCTTCATCAGAACTAAACATGTGCTGGGCTGTGGTGGCCCCAATTGTTTTTATATAACATCATGTTGTTGTTTACCCGACTGTTGTCCATATTTTGGAAACGTAGAAGTGCATTTCACAAACGCTCCTGAAGCGCTGGTTTGTTATGAGAATTCCACAAGGACTGAAAGGATGTAAACCTACATGCAGAATCCCAGCTCTCTCTCTCAAATATGAGATGCTATGTTTGCTCCTATATGATATAATAGTACTCGTAATATCTTTTTTTTATCAGAAGAAGAATACAGTCACGTTCTTTTCTTTAAGTATGTTATGAACACTATAGATAGAGCGTGAAGTCCTCCCACATTATGTTGCAAAGCTGACAGAAAAACTCTCCCTCTTCCAGAAAGTTACATAATTATTGAAAAGTTTAAATAGATTGAATTGTCTCTTTTGAAGATGACTTTCGATGTGAATCTTTATTTCTTCTTGCGCTGAAAGCGAAGCAAGTACGTTAAAGTTGTAGACTGACAATGAATCTCCAGGAGACATGATCAATCATCAGTATTTTCTAAAACCAGCACCGTCGTCCCCACAAAAAGTTTATTATTTATTATTATTTTTTTTTTATTGTACTATGACACACCAGACGTGTACCAGTCTAGTAGAGCTCCTGAAAAAAAAATAGTGAGAACTAGCAGGGTCACTGTGACAGACTGCAGACTTTACCATCCAGATTAGACTAGAAATTTAGCATGGGCAGTCAACGTAGAAGACGAAGAATTTCTGCTATGGTGTTTACTACTATTTGTCAGTTTGCGTTATAAGTCAGTCGGTGCTACTTCTGTATGTGCGTGTGTATGCATAGACGTGTGGGTCTGTCTGTTTGTGTCCAGTGTCTGTGTGAGTGCCTATGCGTGTGCATATGTGTCTGTCTGTGTCTAGTGTCCATTCAGTGTGCACATAAGAGTTCTTCACGTATGTAGTGGACTCCAGCTAGGTTGCACACCCATTCCCTCTTCTCTGCATTTTTGTATGCTGGTAAGCTTCTTGTGAAGTTCTTGGTCGTGATTGAGGGTTTGGGATGGTCACCTCAGTTCTCTAGCCTTAAGTTAGAGGAGGTCTTGTCTTGTGTAGGAGGAGAGTCAGACTTTGGCCAGAAAAGACGGTTACGTGGTCGCTGTTGGGTGCTGTGCAGTGGTATATCTCCACTTGGAGAGCAGGAGGGGGTGGTTGGTTGCCTTGTAGAAGGTCAGGCTTCCGAGGCCCTGGTTGTCAACAGTTCTTTGTATCTTTGTCAGTGTTTCGTCGTCGTTTGTCTTGCCAGTGTCTTCCTTGAAGTGCAGAAGTGCTCACGATTTCTTCCCAGTGGCAGGTTCCTGGCTGCTTCCAGCTGTGGAATCAAACCTGTGAGGTTCCTGCCTCCCGTGTCCCCAGCGAGTGTGTCCTTTCCCCTTCCAGTCCACCTATTTGCCTTTCCTTGGACCAGCTTCTTTTCCCTGTAACCCATTTCCCTTATCCTGATGACCAGTCCACCTTCGTCCTGTCCTGAGGGCCTCAGTAGCCTGGGAGCTACTCTTCGATGCCCATGTATGGAGACTGTGAGGGAGGCGCGGGGGGAGAGGGGCATTACCCCAAGCAGGTTTTGGAACTATTAGGGGAGAAGGGAGGGGAATCTAAAGTTTAAGCATACAGTGTGTCTGGAGTGAAATTTGTGTGTTTTGATTTTATTATGAAACGTGAACAGTAATGTTTAGAGCTTTCTCTTCTGTGTTGGTTGTTGTTGTTGTTGTTGGGAAGGTAGTTACGGTGGGAATGGGTGGGGGGTTATTTGCACTCCCTTAAGGAGCGTGACAACTATCAAGATCCGCCAGTTAGTCTTGAAGTTTAATGGATGATGGGTGATGTTTCATGCTTTACCACCCTGATAACTTGCTGCACAGCTGTCTGGTGCTAGTCGCTGTTTGATAGAGACATGTACTTATTCTGTTTTACTTCATTGTAGACATCGAGGCGTATAAGGACCAGGGGATGAAGAGGGGCTGTGGGTGCGGTGTAGCACACTCTAGTGCAGTCACAGCATCTCATCACCTCGGTTTTCATTTCTTCCTCATTAATTATATTTGGCCACCACACATAGCTTCTGACAAGAACCTGTAGAGAATACTGGTTGTTATGCTAAGAGCATGTAAAGGATATAGACAATCTCAGCACAACATTTCAAGGCATAACAACGTTTTAATCAATGTAGATCTTGATTGGATTCTGATCCAGCAAACCATTGGTCCCTACGAAAATCAATCATAAAGAAGCGTAAACTTAGATGGTACGGGCATGTCACAAGATCAAAAGGACTAGCAAAACCAATACTGCAAGGCAGTGTCTTGGGAGGAAGAAAAAGAGGCAGACCAAAGAAGAGATGGGAGGACAACATCAGCGAATGGACAGGCCTAGAACTCAACAAAACCCTGAGAAAGGCAGAACAGAGAGAGGAATGGAGGGAAGTGGTTGTCAAGTCTTCATGGGTGCCCCCACGGTCGCCTGACTAAGGGATAGATAGATAGAATGTATGGGTTGAGAATTTGCTCATGCCGTTTGAAATAGAATGCAATTATGACAAAGCATTATTTGAAAATGTGATATAAAGACTTACAATGTGTCATGATATGCATATATTTTTTATTCATTCAAGATATAAAAAAAATCAATCTCCTTGTGCGAAAGTTACGGCATGTATACAGATAATTACTTTTCAGAGAAAGCAATACATACATGGTTTTTATGTGATCTATTGATGTGCATTTTGCCTGTGGAATTAATGGCTTGACATGGCATGGACACAGGTAACCTTTCTATTTTAGTCTCATTTTATTTTCACATATCTGGTATAATATCACATCTTCAATTGCTGGCCTTCCACTTGCTTCATGTAATTTCAGACGAATAGTGCGTTGAGGTCACTTGTTATGGAGTTTTTCACCATACCTGAATTGCTATTATTTGCTGTTGATGTTGGAGATCCTCAGGATGTCAGTCCCTGCTTTCTGCTCAAAGATGGCCATTGAAATCCTGAAGGAGACCGTGATAAGTCTGCTGAAGCATGCCTGAAAATACATCTTGAAGTGAAGAGCCAGGCTACAGCTTCTTCAGCAACGTAATGGGCAGGGTTTTTATCAAACAGTACTATCAGTCATTTCCATCTTCTCACGCCACTATTGTCTGTTCAATGCATGGCATCTCTTAATCTTCTCTAGGTTCGCACATGGCTTTTCCCAATAATGTATGGGAATAATTCAAGCCACCTCTGCTTGGAAAAACTCCTCTCAGTTCAAAAAGTTTGCATATGCAATTAAAGAGCTGACGTGACTGCTGCAGATGAAGAATCTGTGTTTCATTTGCGAATCCCACACCATTGACGTAATCATGCACAGCAACCTTAGTTTCCTGTTTTATGTTTTTGCCACCGCTTTTTTTTTTTTTTTTTTACACCTACACACTGAAATGAGATCTGAGAAATTATATTTGATGAAAGACGATCTCTTGTGTCGAAAGTAAACCTACATCACGCTTGCAGTTAAGATTACAAAATAATAATGATGTACTCACTTTACCTTTCCCACACATTTATGTAGCAAATCAAAAAAAAAGAAAACTACGGGAAACTGACTCTGACTTCTGAGTTGACAAACATTATCATATCGTTCGATTATACATACTTGTGGATAGTGTCATTGATAAATAGATGAATGGATCGATACATGATTCTGCAGACTTTTTTTCTTTTTCTTGCTCTTGTTTTTTTTTGTAAAGTGTGACTTGTGGTCTGTAAAGATAGGGTAAACGTCATGTTGAAGTTGGAGGTCACTTTCCCATGATATTCTGAGAGTAAACATCTGCTTTGTTATGTTAAATACATTCTGAACTAAAGCCTGCCTCTTTCTCAGTAACACTTTGTTTTTGCTTATGTCTTCAGTCTAGTAAATATTCAAAAATGACATTATTTTGAGGTAAATCAGACTTATCATGCAGTAGTTCTGGCATTGCTGTACATTGTTGTTGTTTTTTTTTGGTGGGAAGAGGGATGACTAGTCACATGTCTGTCTGTTACTCCTGTTGCAAAATATTGGCAAGGCACCTATCAGGGTACCGGCTCACGCGTGCTCCTATTGACTCACCCCTTCTTTGCTGATCTTACTGCTGCTTCCTTTTCTCCTTGTAGGATATGAGGGATGTCAGTGCTCGTCATTGCATAGAAGTTTCAGACTTCTGGATCTCCTGTGTTTGAGAGGTTGCACAATTGTGAGCAGCAATCTGTCCATCTTTGGGTACTTTCCTGGTCTTCTTTGAATCAGTGTTTATCTTTGCCCTGTATGGCAATGCTTGTCGCATGCTGGTCAGATCTTTCACCATTTGGTAGGCTTGTTTGCTATTGTTTCATCTTGAGATTTTCATAAATGAATTGGCACTGCTCATCTACCTGGGTATCATTCATTTTCTCTTCATTTTCTTGAGTTCTTGTGCTTTCCTTTGTTTCTTCTGTCTCCTCTCTGGTCTACTTCAGTTCCATACAATTGCCACACAGATCAAGGATGTCAGCTGTGACCCAAGGTTTTTATCACTGAACGATATTTGCCAAAGGTCTCAGTTGCTATTTTGGTCACTGCTGTGTTGAAGATGTTAAACAGGGTGTCTGTGTCATCCACATTGAGTGGGCTAAGGGGTGTGGCATTTTCCTCCAGTAATTGCTCAGAAGTCTCCTGTTATCTCTGGATATTTCAGCTTCTGAAGGTCAACCTTCATCCTTGTATAGCCTGTGTTTACCTTAAGCTACATCCGACTGTCATAGTAACTTTCAATGTCAGCTATGTAAAACTTCTGGTCTTGGCAATATTTTCAAAGGACTGGGTGCGTTTCTTTACCATGATGTAGTTTATCTTATTGTGCAAATTTTATTTGGGCTGTGCTGTGTCCAAAATTTGGATGCTTTGTGTGGGCCAAAAGTGTTCATCTAGGTTGAGGTCATTTGAGCTAGCAAATTCCAGGAGCTTCAAGCCTCTTTTATTTGTTTCTTGACTGCAGTCATGTCCACACAAACCATTCCAGTCTGTATGCACAGCCTATCCTCGCTTGGCATTCCAGTCACCTTGCATAATTATCAAAGATGTTTTTTCTGAAGGATTCAACCATTTGCAACTGATTGCATAAGCTTTTAATGTCGTCTCTGTTATGACTGAACGTTGAGGAGTACACCTGTTAAATAGTGATGTTTAGTGGGGCTGCCTTCGGACAGATGGAGATAAGATGGCTGGATGCTTGGCAGCAACCCATGGCCATGTTTAACTTGTTATTTTGTGAAAAAAAGAGTCCTATCTCATGCTATGCTAGTTATTTTAGCGGCTGAAGTACAGTTGATTACCGACCAATGTAGAAGCTTCTCTGTTGTTCTGCCATGACATTTCAGTGAGACTTCAAAAAAGCATTTGATGGGATAGGTACTAACGCTATTGGAAACAATAGGTGCAAGGGGTTGGAAGTCATACAGTACCTCTACAAGACCACAATGCTGTTTACTTCTAAGGTTTTAAGGACTGATTCAAAGCAGTTCCAGACATGCAAGTTGTATACCTCACCTACTCTCTTCAACCTGATCATTGAGAAACTCACGGCTGACCCATTAGAACCTTATCAACAAACAGACAGTATCAGAAACAATAATCACAAACCTAAGCTCTGCTGATGGTAGTAAAGGCCTTAACAGGAAAGAAAAGGATCTACAAAATTTGGTAGAAAGCATAGTCAAGACCTTGCCCACATATTCTATGGAAATAAAACTTTCAGAGATCAAACTGATGAACTTCTTCACAACAGTAGTACAAGTTAACTGCATTATCAATAACTTTCCTTTTGTTAGTTTGCAAAAACAACAGTTTCGCGCAGATTACGATCTAAGTCCAACTATTACACACACACACACACACACACACACACACACACACACACACACACACACACACACACACACCACACACACACTGAAACTTCCGATCTCCTTGACCCATGAAAACCATTTCATTTCAGTGGAAACAAAATTGAAAATGGGTCAGGCGATTGAAGTGACTGTATGTGTGCCACTTTTTTGGGCTGGAATAAAGCACAAATCTATATCAACATGAAACAACATTCGTATCATACCAAAAAAAAAGCTTGAATGCTTGAATGGCATCTCTTTGCTCAAAGCAAAAGTTAACTCCTTTCGTTTTCTGTTTATCAGTTCAAAACTCCTTTCGTTTTCTGTTTATCAGTTCAAACTTCTCTCTCTCTCTCTCTCTCTCTCTCTCTCTCTCTCTCTCTCTCTCTCTCTCTCTCTCTCTCTCTCTCTCTCTCTCTCTCTCTCTCTCTCTCTCTCTTAATCTTGTTTAGTATTCTTCCAAATTGATGTATCCATGAAAGGCGGGCCATGGCTGTACAATATACACGAGGGCTGTCTATATCTCGAAAAAACTACTTTGCCTATCCTCTGCAATCTTCCATTCCCTCTCTCTCTCTCTCTCTCTCTCTCTCTCTCTCTCTCTCTCTCTCTCTCTCTCTCTCTCTCTCTCTCTCTCTCTCTCTCTCTCTCTCTCTCTTCTCTCTGATCCATAAATACCCAAAGTAAGTTTTATTTTGCTTCATGTCGTATTGTACATGTTTATATTTCTCCATGTTTCCTGCTTTTTTATCACGAGGTCTGGTCTAAACAAAAACCTACCAATCTACTTATCAAATTACCCTCATAAAAATTCGCTACTCTCTCTTCTCTTCTACCTCTCTCTACTCTTCTCTCTCTTCTCTCTCTATCTCTCTATCTCTCTCTCTCTCTCTCTTCTATCTATCTGTCTCATCTGTCTGCGTCAGTCTGTCTGTTGTCTTCTGTTGTCTGAGTGTAAATCTTCATCTATTATATGTATCTATCTATTATATCTATATCTACTATCTACTATCTGATCTTCTATCTTGTTCCCACAAGCTTAAATGGAGTAAGTCTTGAGTAATGTGTGGTGTGATTGGTGGTGCTTACTGTCGTGCGCGTGGTCATCACGTCGTCAATGTATATCGTAGTGTTGTATAGTGTTGTTCAGTGAGTGTAATCAGTGAAAGGCAAATCTTTGTACACTGTCCTGAAGACCAGAGCAGCACAGACAGCAGCATCCCCACGACCCCTGAACAGCCGCAGATGAGTGAGGCGTGTCCAGGTGTGGAGTACTTCCCACTCAGAACATCACACAGGTTACGCTGCAGCAGGTGAACGGTCAGACTGTGACACTACTTAAAGGGCTTTTCGGCTCATTCAGGGGTCCTATACGGTATATGTGAAGGGTCTACCATCTTCTGTCAGCTACATGTGAAGATGCCATCTGGCACATACGTACGTGCTCATGTCCATAGATCAGGCTATTGGTGTGGGTCCATGTGGTGGGAGGCAAAGATGGTTTTGGTTTCCACATCCAATTACGTTTCCACCTTGGTAGATATGAAATGTAGTTACCACGGTCTTGAAGATATGGTTATCGACTCGAAATCAAATCATTTCAGAATGCTCTACACCAACAACCCTCCAATCAAAGTTGCTATACATTTCATAAAAGAACACCGTTTATTCTTTCAGTGGATAGAAGAAAGTTCTGGATACGTGACTGTCCCATTTATGTTTTCTGCTATTCTCGTTAAAGAAGAAATAAAAGTTCCATCACGATCTGCTATAATGATGAGTGTCAAGCAGTTAAACGATCTTCCAACTTTTCAGTGCAGTGTGGAGATTGACCTGGTCTATGAAACATCCAACTCCAGTCATCCAGTTGTGTCACACCTGTGTGTCAAGCACCATGTCCCAGCTTCCTTCTTTCCCACCTCCTCTCTGGAAATCCAGTTTGAAATGAACCCTATGTCCATTCTGGCCTGAAGTTACAGTTCTCTGCTATTCTTGAGGAAGACATACCTGAAAAGGTAGGCGGTGGTCTGTTTAATTGCTCTGATGATAACTACCCTAAATTCCGGCCTATCGTGGTATGTAACTTTGTGCCAGAGTGTGAGAATGGAATAGATGAAACAGAGGACTGTCCTTTCAGCAGCCCGGGCTGTGGAGGTTTAGTGGCTTCCAGAAACAAATGTTTCATGATAGTCACACTACGAACGTCATCCCCCGTGCCCCTGCTAGCTTATGACTGCCAGATGAGAGGAGGCAATCTGGGGTCAATGAAAAGCAGAAAGGAGCAGGACGATTCTCTCCTCCTCTTTCAAAAATATGGGCAATTCAATTTATTGCTGGGTTACTACTCAGGGTGGGGTTCTGTTCTATTCACATATAGCAAGTTTCAACGGTGGAATGACGGCACTATGATCTATAACCTGAACCACTTTAGAGTGTATAAGCCCTACAGACCTTCAAGAATAATGAAGTCTATGTTTCTGGGCACAATGATCTTTTTTGATTATGTAGAGATCAAGCTTGTAATCTCTGATGTTGCATTGTGCGAAGTCAATGCGAAATCCATTGTATTTCGTCCGCAAAGCATTTCCACCTCTAGAGATGCACTTCAGTTCACCCTGACAAATACACTGCAGGCTTTAACTGTTTGTCCCAATAATCACGTGACGCATGTCTTTTTGACATGTGACTCTGACAGCCATTGTGGCAAAGTGACATTTTCCCGATTTTGTATGCTTTTGAATGGAAGTATGAAAATGAACATTTCAGAATTTTCTGATCAGAAAGTAGTATCTCCAA
>CM060325.1:12570702-12573202 GCA_030674155.1 Stramonita haemastoma | reverse complement strand
CCGAGGCCCAGTCAGCTCCCTGCATTCCCTCAATTTTGTTTTGTTTTCCATGCTATGGTGCCACATAATTATTTTTTATGTTGTTGGTGTGGGTTGCTCCTATAGTTGAAACTACTCTAGCTGATCAAAAATGTTTCCTTGCTCCAGAAACACGTTGCAGACCTGCTGAATAAAACTGGCTCCCACAGACAAACCACTTGTATCTAGTGCTAAGTCCTATAGAGCTCTGCCAGGTGTCTCCTGCCTTCACATCACTAAAACATGTTTCCAAAGAGATTTTTTCATAACAGAGGGATCCCAGCTGAATCCTCCTTTCGCAAAAGTTTCAGAGCTTAACTCTTGGACCTGAGTCCCGTTACGGTGAAAGAAAAGAGCAGATGACTGTTTTCTGCACTCTGCCATGCTCTAATGCCACCAGCATCAACTGTAACCACGCTTATCTGAATGTCACCACAGCTATGAGTGATCTCTTCCTTAACATCAATTGTTCACTCACACATAAAGCACGAACGCAATATTTCCCTTAGACAATGACGTTCTAACAGGAAAACTTTGACTTCCAGACATCTCTCCACCGCCAGTTTGTTCTTACAAGAATCATGTGTCAAAAACATCACAATGCATTCAAGGTGAAAAGGAGAGGGAGAAGGAGAAGACAACAGAGTATCGGAGAAAGGACAGTCATTCTAAGATGGGGCGTGGTTGGACCAGAATAAAAACAAATTCAAGAAGAACTAGACCGCAAACAATGTCCACAGGAGAAGCCTACAGCTCCTTTTAGCGCATGTATCAACCCAGGCATTGGGTTTGAGGTAAGGGGCAAAGATGACAACACACTTCGGAGTCTCTGCACTACTTGTGCTGGCCGCCAAGGAGAGATGCATCAACGTAAATCTCGTCAGAAATGTGTAGAGTTGTCCGGCATCTTCATAGAGCCATCTGGCCTAGAGTTCCCTATGAAGCGTGTACACAGAGGTCATGTTGGCTCCGGCAAGAACTCCAGTGCTTGAACTCTTGTCCTGTCAACTGATCTTTCTGATCTTTTGCAGACACAACAACAGATTAAGCCTCTTTTTAACCTTGTATAGCACTGGTGCTCTGCCTTTCACAGTGGTTTAAAACGCAAAGACAACATTCCTGACCATTAAAGAAGTTGATTTATATATTTCTTATTCGGGACGGTAATATAAAACTCGGGGTCCTGTGATCTGCTCCTTCTTTCTCAGCTGATACATAGAATACATGCTTACTTGACATACAAGAAACTGTAGCAGTGACCAATTTCCTGGCCACTTCTTTTTTTATAACCCAGCCAAACAGAGCCTTAGTCAATTGACGTCGACACACGTTTGTCATTATTACCAGGATGATTAGTCGGAAATGTTCGTAACATTTATGCCAAATGACATCCCTAGGGCTCTCCAAGACAGTGAAAACATAACGTGATTTTAGAAAGTAAGTTCCAGAAAGAGGTTTCTCATCTAGTCATGGGTCAATGATTGTATCCAGGAAAATTATGTAGGTCACATGCAAAGATGGGTCCACATGGTCTTTGAAATATGTCTCAATCCTGTTGTAATTTACATCAGATTTTGTTCTCAACTGGAGAAGGGCATTTCACAGGGAGACTTAAAACAGTACCCAGTTTACGTTTCGATCTCACAGTCGGACAGAAAAGTGGAGAGAGTGTGGTGTGAGTGGCAAAATGTGTTTTCAGTTGTGTATCAAGGTTAAACCCTGATTGCTCTGATTGGTTTCGTTGTCATCTTTACACAAGTTTTCGCAGTCCTACACCCGACTCCACCGTAAGTATCAAAGTTCACCAGGAGGGTGCTGTCAAGATGTTTAAAGGTGTCGTCTGTCAGCAGATTCTGAAGATTCATTCTGAAGGGGTGATCAGTGGGAGGGTGGTCTGGTACTGATCGTTACACTGCATTTATTTTCTTTGTACAAATGCTTCAGCCAAAGACTGTTGCCTGCTTAAAAGACATGAGTATGTGCTGTATTGTGCCTGCTGGTTAGTATCTCAACTCGAGTCAGACTCACTTATGTGCACAGTCATCTGAGAGTAGGAAGTCCTGAAACACAGTCAATATGACTGAGAAGAGGCCAAGAACCTCCAAACATTGACAGTCAGAAAAAGAGAAAATATCATCGCTACCCAATTATTCATTTTGCTCGTACCTCCAGTTGTTGTGTCAGAAGACACACAGCCTGCATGGCTGACAGTATTTTGCTGAACAAGAGGAAAAGAGCATGCAGCTTTGGTGAACTCCACTAAGAACGAAAAATTACAGGGGGTAGGTATTCTTCATATCCACCGCTGTTTTGAACAGGGCTGTCATTCCATCGTTAGATGGCAGTGAGACTTGAGAGAGAGAGAGAGAGAGAGAGAGAGAGAGAGAGAGAGAGAGAGAGGAGAGAGAGAGAGAGAGAGAGAGAGAGAGAGAGAGAGAGAGAGAGAGAGAGAGAGGAGGGGACACCAACCTCTTGTGACCTC
>CM060325.1:12555702-12560702 GCA_030674155.1 Stramonita haemastoma | reverse complement strand
GCACGCACGCACGCACACCACACACACACACACACACGCGTACACACACACATACACACACACACATACACATTCTGTTTTGTCATAAATCATGTGAGTGTGCAGTTTGCACTCTTTCCCGTACTAAAATATTCTGTATTGTCATACACTATGTAAGTGAGGGCGGGATAGCTCAATGGTCAGATCGCTCGCTTTCCCCAAGCTAATGAGTATCGAGCGTGGTTACCAGTTGGATTGGTGACCGTTTGTGCGCCTTCGTTACATTAACCTCTAAAGTCCTGTGGATGAGACTATAAACCGAGGCCCGTGTGATACGCACGCAGAACATCTTCCGCACACGTTAAAACCCGTTCCACTTTTCGGAAGAGTAGGCCATTGTGTCGGTTGGAACGGATGACAAAACTGACAAAACGGCATACACACAAGAACTGGATGTTAAACAAGCACATGAGTGCATATTCAATTATCCTCGTAAATGAAGTAATGAAACAAAAAAGTAAATAACTGTTATGTTCCAAGATAGTGGAAAGCTCTATGTAAACACCCTGATATAACCACATCTCAACGTCTTGTCAAAAAGAGAAAGAAAAAAAAACAATCCACTCCCAACTCCCCAACTGTTATTGATTGCTTGTGTGTTGTATAGGTCGAATGCAAGCGCTTTGAATTTTTTAACGAGATATAGCACTGTATAAATACCATGTATTATTATTATGATTATTGTTGTTGTTATTGTTGTTGTTGTTGTTATTGTTGTTGTTGTTGTTGTTGTTGTGTTGTTTTATCATCATCATCATCATCATCATCATCATCATCATCATCATCATCATCATCATCATCATCATCATCATTATTATTATTATTATTATTATTATTATTATTATTATTATTATTATTATTATTATTATTATTATTATATAATAATAATATGTCGTCGTCGTCGTCGTCATCATCATCATCAAAATCCTCCTCCTCCTCCTCTCTTCTCCTCCTCCTCCTCCTCCTCCTCCTCCTCCTCCTCCCCTCCTCCTCCTCATCATTATTATTATTATTATTATTATTATTATTATTATTATATATTATTTATTATTATTATTATCATCATCATCATCATCATCATCATCATCACCATCATCATCATCATCATCATCATCATCATCATCATCATCATCATCATTATTTAACTCAGTTTCACGTGGGCTTTGAACCCGGAGACTAGAGACTCGCTTCCTTTCTAATACACGGGTGCGTCACCCACCAAGCTGGCCCTGCAGGTAATAAGGGATACAGGAAGAGAATGGAAAAGAAAACAGAAAACAAAAACGGAAGCGTGAAAGACGAGAGTGGAAGGAACCGAAGTTCAGAAGATAGCAAGGGGAAAAGGAGAAGAGGAAGGGAGGGGTGGGTGGGTGGGTATGGGGGGGGGGGGGGGGGGGCAGTATAGTAGTAAAAGACCGTTCTCTGGAACAACTCTTGAAGGTCTGGGTTTGGAATCAGCCACACGTGGGATGGAGACAGACTGTCTGGCAGAAATCTGGTGAACACATTAAACCGGTCACGTGGTAAGTGGAAATAGAAGCTATCTCGCTTTTTTTTTTTTATCTGCACAGGGATGAGCTGTGAGGTGAGGGAGAGTTGGGGGGGGGGGGGGTTGGTTTGGGGAGGGAGGGAGTAGGGGCTGTAAGGGCCCCCGTGTGGTGTGGATAAAAGGTATTAATTTTAGAGGTGTTTTTTTTTAAGTTCATCGTCATTAACGTACGTGAGAAGTGAACAAATATCAACCTCCCATTATTGATTTCAGAGTGTGTTCGAGGAATTTAGAACATCACCATTAAAAGCAAGATTACTTTCTTCCTTATTGAATTGATTTTCTTTTCTTTTCTCCGACCACTTAAAAAAACCAAACCTTGCAACATTATGTCTTGGTTCATCACTTCTTAGCTGTTTGAAGAATTCAAAATATTATCATCATTAAATTAACGTCTATGAGAAGTTTTGTCACCTTGTATGAATATTATTATCCCTTTTTTGTCATTATTAACTTCCTTATTACTGTTGGTGGTGGTAGGGGTGGAGGCTAGCTTTTTTTTCTTTTCTTTCTTCTTTTTTTCATTTTTTAAGCTATCATACCGACCTTTTTAAAGTCATAAGATTATTTTCCTTTCGTCATGTTAGCAATCTGTGCATGAAACTTAATTAAGATGTTTGTGTTCTTTTGGAAGGATATAGGGCTGAATTATTTCACTACTTTTTTGTTTGTTTGTCTTTTTGTTCAGCATGTATACGCACGCATTCTTCTGGGAGTGTATGCTTGAGTTTGCTAAGAACAAAAACATATTTTATGGTTATGGAATAGGGGCCTACTTGACAAGTTAGGTCATGGAGTAAAGGCCTACTTCGTGATCATATCAAGGTAATGTAAATTCACACGTAATTTTGATTTATGGAGGAAATAGTAGCGGGAGGAAAACAAGTGCAGGTGGTTACTTTTTTAATATACAATTTTGATTTGATATATCATTCAAAAGACTAATGCCTAGACCACTAGTAGTATATGAGTTGATTATAGGAGAAAGAAAAGGACCTGTTCGATAAAGTAGAGAAGAAAAAAACCGAGCCAGGATTCCTTCCCCACCCCCACCCCTTCCTTCCCTCCTCCACCCACCTGCCAGCAGTATCAATAGTAATAACGTCATCCTCATTGATACCACCATCATCACCACTTACAGTAACAATAATACAACAACAGCAACAACACGACAACAAACAATACCCTAACAGCAATATCGCCAATATTCACGACCACAACCACTATTTCCACAACTACAACCAATGACAACAACGAGAATATTAATAGCAGCACAAAATAATCTCCCCCTCCCCCTCCCCCCTCCCCCGAAAAAAAAACCTGAAGAAGAAAAAAAAAGACAGAAAGGAAAGGGATAAAGAAAGAAAAAAAGATACATACACAAATAGATAGATAGAAAGAAAGAAAAGGGAAGAAAAAACCTAAGAAAACGAAAGAAAGGAAAAAAAAGAACAAAAACAAAACCAAAAAAAAAAAACCCGCAAAAAAATGAAAGAGAAACGGCATCTATATCTCAAAATGTTTTATTTGTTTTCAGCATATTCATAAAAACACTTTCTTCAGTTACTAAGACACAAACAGTTGTTCCAATGTTGCTCAGAATAGTCTAGAATCGTCTTAAGTTTAAAAGGTCTGTATGAATAATTGATCATCAGCTGCTATGTTGTAGTCATAACAATCACTCACTCAACAGAAATGGAACGTCAGTTTTGTTGGTATTATTCTGAAATGACACATTTCCTAACAGTATAAAGATCTAGAATATACCATCACAACACACACACACACACACACACACACCACACACACACACACACACACACACACACACACCACACATACAAACAACTACATACATACATACATACATACATGTGTATACTACATAATACTGTTGTATATATATATATATATATATATATATATATATATATATATATATATAAATATTATATATATATATATTAATGTTTCTCTGTTTTAATTCATTTTTATCTTTTATTTTCATTTTATTATATGTGAGACTGAAACACTTGGACACCACTGTGTGTGTGTGGTGGGGGGGGGGGGGGGGGGGGGGGTGCATGGTTGGGTGAGTGCGTGCGTGTGTGTGCGCCTGTGTCTGTGTGTCTGTCTTTGTCTACATCTGCTGCTTTGTTTGTCTGTCTCTGTGTCTCCCTCTTCTTTGTCTGATTCTGTTTCTATCTTGCCTGTTTGTGTGTGTGTGTGTGTGTGTGTTGTGTGTTGTGTGTGTGTTGTGGTGTGTGTGTGTTGTGTGTGTCTGTCTGTTCTGTCTGTCTGTCTGTCTGTCTGTCTACCTGTCTGTCCCTCTGTGTGTCTGTCTCTCTGTTTGTGCCTGATTCTGTGTCTGTGTCTGTCCCTGTCTCTGTCTATCCCTGCTTCCCTTCCTCCCTCCCCCCCCCCACTTCTCTCTCTCTTTACTTTCTCTCTCTCTCTCAGCATATTTCATACAAATTAACACACACACAGGAACGCGCGCGCGCATACACGCTTCCACGCTCACACATATACACACAAACACTCTTGTGCATGTGCATGCACATTATTATTATACATGGAATTTGTATAGCGCTATCTCTTGTAAAGACAAATCAAAGCGCTTGCATTTGACCTACAGAGCCACAGATCATGCTGCCACCAGGCGCAAAGATCCCCAACTCCAACTCCCTGATTTTTCTTCAGGGATGGTGTCTAAACACGACACCTGTGTGCATGCTGGTTTGTTATAATTTTGTCATCCGCTCCTACCGGCACACGATGGCCTACTCTTCCGAAAGGTGGAACGGGGTTTTAACGTGTGCGCAAGATGTTCTGCGTGCATTCGCACACGGGGCCTCAATTATTCAATCCCAGCAAATCCCGGTTTGGGACTAAGAGGGTTTTAAAGGAAGAAGGAATAGAAACTTAAAATGAGCTGGAAATTTCATCTTAGCTGTGTGGATTCCATCAACATTGATGAGATCAGGGTGAGGTTACACATGGTAAACTGCTAAACTAACTGAACGTCGCTATTATATTCCCTATTGTGTCAGGACTAGGCTAAGGACCATGTGGAGTGAAGATAAGTGGTGGAAATAGTATACATACAGAGATAGACAGCCACCTATTCTGTTTCAAGTTTCAGTTCCAGTAAGTTTAACGCAAAAGAAAAAAAATCAGTCAACATAATTATTAAGGCTTTTTGTAAGGAATACATTTAATAGTCTTGCACAACCAACAAACTAGCATAAAGCCTTCATTATTTTTTATACTAACAGCACTAGAGTATAGAAAACAATGAACAGCCAGCAGCAGCAGCAGCAGCAGTAGAAGCAACAGCAACAGCAGCAGAAGCAACAGTAGCAGCAGCAACCTCAGCAGCAGCAGTAGAAGCAACAGCAGAAGCAACAAC
>CM060325.1:12548202-12550702 GCA_030674155.1 Stramonita haemastoma | reverse complement strand
GTGTGTGTGTGTGTGTGTGTGTATGGGTGAGTGGGTGTATGTGCATATGTGTGTATGGCTTTCGAGTAGATTTTTAAAATTTTTTTTTTTTTTTTTATTTATTTATTTTATTTATTTATTTTATTTTCTCTTTTGGTTGTTGTTATAGTAGTTGCTTGTATTATTTATAGGCATAGTTTATTTTAAAGTTGTTGAAATCATGTTAGCAAGTTAATGTTGGTGAAATGTTTGTTGTTGTTGTTTTAATTGTTTGTTTGCTTTTTCCCCTTTTCTTTCTTTCGTTGGTTTTTTTTTTTTTTTTTTTTTGTTTGCTAGGGATTTTCTACTTTGTCTTTTGTTGGTTTTTTGTTTTGTTTAGGATTTGATTTTTGCTATTGTTTTGATTTTTTTCTTTTCTTTTCTTTAGATAGATGGCTTGATGGAAAAAAGCAGATCGCTGCTTACTCAATGTACCATCTGGAAATAAAAATTTGATTGATTGATTGATTGACACACACACACACACACACACACACACACACACAGACAAACACACACAACCACACACACACGCACACACACACACACACAGACAAACACACACACACGCGCGCGCGCGCGCACACCACACACACACACACACACACACACACACGCACACACACTCACGCACACACACACACACACAAAGACACGCACACATACACTCACTCACACAAACACACACACACACACCTCTCTCTCTCTCTCACACACACACACACACACACACACACACACACACACACACACACACACACACACACACACACACACACACACACACACACACACACACACACACACACACACAACACACACACACACACACACACACCACAATTTGCACATGACTCACTTCTATCTAGAAAATAACCCAAACCTTCTTATCACTAATCTCAGTAAGCCTCCAACTCTCGACTGGGGTGTTATCTCTTTAATAGGTCATCATGAACATCTTTTAGTACTGCTTGGTGGGTGCACCTTCCTTGGTACTGGAACCAAAGATGGTAACATCAAAGGCTTCATTTTCATTTCAATACTGTTTACAGCCAACAGACCACAAAGGTCATACCAGGGCTGTCACCATCTTCAGTAAAATCAAATCAAAATCATCAAAACCAAAAACAAAAAAAAATCATCAAAGCCAATCCTCTCAAATATTCAGTACCATTTTGTTTTTTCTAGTACTTTTGTTCTTGAGTGGGTGGGAATTGCGTGTTTGAGTTTAACCTTTATTTAAAAAAAAAAAATCTTAGTTGTAATTCACTTTTACCAGGCGAAATGAAAACGTGTGATTTTTGTCCTTTACCAACAATCGTACCAATCACTCACAAGTCCAGTTTGGCCTTCATATAATTAGTTGCTCTACTGCCGTGTGGATAGCCAGCCACAGCCAGATCAGTCCCCTCCATGGCAGCACTCGCAGATGTTTTGCATCCTTTTATTAACACCTACCCCCGAATGGCTTTTATGACCGGTGAACTTGTGATGCCAGAACTATTTTTATGCATTCAGAAATACCCTGGTTCTGATAATATTCACACATGCCTGTAGGGGGGCAGGGATGCCAGGGGAGGGAATTGAGAAAGTGCAGGTAACCAAAAAGAGGAAAAAAATACACGAGAGAAGAGGAAGGAGGAGGGGGGGGGGTTATAAAGACCGTTCTCTGGAACAACTCTTGAAGGTCTGGTTTTGGAATCAGCCACACGTGGGATGGAGACAGTGTGTCTGGGAGAAATCTGGAATGCACATTGCGGTGGTTGCCTGAGAATGAAAAGTGGCTTCCTCTGGTGCAGGGGTAGTAGGGGTGAGGCAGGCTGCCTGTCCGGAAAAAGATGAATGATCTGCTGCACAGGTGAGAGATGCTCAGGTGAGGTGCAGGTAAAAACAAAAACAAAAAAAGAAATGTGTGGGAAATCAGAATTGCACAGTTTTGTTTTCCCAATTCCCATCCTCGCACCTTGGAAATTATATTCATTCAGTGACTAAAAGCATATGAGAGCAGTAGCCTTGATAATGTAACCCCCTGTGGTTCCAAATTCCAATTCCAATTCCAATACTTAAATTAGAGACTGACAAATTCAAGCACGTTACATACCACACATTAAAAACAGTAAACATGTAAACGTAATATCCAAACAATACCACAACATAGTATTCAAACATCAGCTCGCACCCATCAGACACAATATGAAGTGGTTGGTGATGGTCTAACAATGAGCACAAAGTGTGCAAGAAAGCAAGAATAGCACAATGTCCTGCTTCTTTCGCTCATCACCACAAATTTCTTTTATTCATTATTTTCATGACGCTAACCAAAGCATCATGATCTGATAACGTTGATGTGGTTAGTGAGGCAATAAACAATATAACTGGACTGGATCTATCCTGCTTTACGTAAGAGAGAACCCATGGAGATTCGTTACAGACAAAGCACCTATCACAGTACATTTACAGTCTTTTATCATAGCTTTACCTT
>CM060325.1:12533202-12535702 GCA_030674155.1 Stramonita haemastoma | reverse complement strand
CTTCTCTTAAAGCTTTCTTTTGGATGGGATAGCGTAGTGGTTAGAGCTTTGCGGTCGTGATCTGATAAACCCGGGTTTGAGTCAACCCCCAGATCTCCCATTCAAGGGTATGTTTCCCCCTGGAGTTAATATCAGTGCTGACTCCACTCCCACCATGATCCTACTTCCGAAGACACTAAAAACCAAGGGTCCCGTGTGTGAACGCACACAAAATACTTTGTGCGCACGTTAAAACACGTTTTTTAAAACCTTTGGAAGAGGGAGCCATGGGTGCCAGTTGCAAGAAATGACAATTTTTTTTTAAAATGTACCCCACACGGGGACTAGAATTTTAAAAAAAAAAAAACTCCACACGAGTGCTTATTTTCTATTATCCCGAAATAGATGAAAAAAAAGGAAAAAAAAAAGAAAACCTACTTCCCTTTAAATTCTTCTTCTTCATGTTCTTCTCTTCAATGCTGTAAATGTTTCAAATTCTCTTCAAAAATTTGTCTTCTTAAATTCTTCTTCAAATTGGTTTAATTTTTCCTTCGTCAAAAACGTTCTAATTCTTCGTCTTCAATTTTCCCCTTTTTCAATTCAAATTCAACACACATATTTTTAAATCCTCCTCCTCCTCCATCCTCCCCCTCCACTCCTCTTCCTCTTATCCTCCTCCTTCCTCCTCCTCCTCCCCTCCTTCTTCTCTCTTCTTCTTTTTCTTCTTCTTCTTCTTCTTCACTCTTCTTCTTCTTCTCTCTTCTTCTTTTTTCCTTCCCTTTTTCTTCTTCTTCTTTTTTTTTCCTTCTTTTTCTTCTTCTTCTTCTTCTTTATCTTCTTCCCTTTTTCCCTTTTTCTCTTTTTCTATCTTCCCCTTTTTCTTCCTCTCTTCTTCTTCTTCTTCTTCTTCTTTCTTCTTTTCTTCTTTTTCTTCTTTTTCTCTTCTTCTTTGCATCCTTTTCCTCCCTTCTTTCTCCTCCTCCCCCCTCCCCTTCCCCCCATCTTCACTTAGGGAGTCATGTTTCTGTAGGGATAGGGACAAGCTAAAAAATAATATAAAAAGAACATTTAAAAAACACGAGAGCATTTATGTCAAGGCCACTGACCTTTAAGTGTAGGAAGAAAACGTGCACGTAATACATTAAAAGAAGAAGCACAGTGTATAGCACAATAATGTTTCCAAATTTTGAAAATGGGGGTATGCTCTTCTGTATTCTTTCTTTTTTTCCCAACACCTTTGTGAATTTCTGAAATCGGTATCCTTTTTAAAATTTGTTGTGTTGTTGTTGTGTGGTTGTTGTTGTTGTATGTTGTTGTTGTTCTTCTTCATCTTCTCTTCATCTTCTTTTCCTCCTCCTCCTCCTCCTCCCTTCCCTCCATGGGAAATAGTCAACGCAGAAAAACATGTATCCACGGACCTGAAATTTCATAATCAGTGTCAGGCAGGGTTTTGATGGATTCAACTAACCGAAAAATATCAGTGCTGCACTCAAGGTTCTAATCAGCACCTTGGAAAATTCAGATGATTAGATATTTTTGGCAAAATGAAATAAAAGAGAATAGATAAATAACTCCCGCATTATAAAACCCAAGCCTTCCTTACATATACCATATAAAGATGTCCGCAAAGGTATAATTATTAACCTTGCGATCTCTCTCACAAGAGATTTCTCTAACAGGATCAAATAAAAAATTTTTTTTTTAAATGGTTCTAAAAACAAACACTGTGATTGTCATTCAAAAGTGATTGATTCCCTAAAGGTTAACTACGACATAATCATGAGAAAGGGAGTGTAAAAGACAAGGTGGGGGGGGGGGGGGGGGAGTGGGTGTGAGAGGAGGGCCTGGGGTTTGGTTTTTGTGTGTTGTTTTGATGTGTTGTGTGGGTGTTGTCGTTTTCCAATCCTTCTCTCTGCTAGTCACATCAAGTAAGATCAGCCCCCTGGTCAATGGCTTTCTTTCTTGATCTTTCCCCCCAGGGGTATCAGGCAAACACCCCTTCAAGTGAAATAACGCTTGCGGAAGCAACAACACACCCTAGGCACGACGCATATGGGGAGAAACCCCTTGCGAATGGAAAGCGACCCTTTGTTCAGCAATAACGGGACACTACCGGCCGTCTAGCAACACGGTGGAGGGGGGTAACCCAAGGCCACTCTCCCCCCCCAAACTGCGCCGGCGAACCACCACCTTGAGCGAAGTCCTTTCTCCCTTTACACCCCGCGGACACCCCCCCGACGTCCCACCCTATTCCTCTCCACCCCCCCTACCCCCCCCACGGCCCCCCACGCCCGAAGTTCCCGTCGCGCCCCACTCCCCACCAAGACATTCCCCGCCCTGTGGGCCCGGCCGGCAGTGGCTGACCGAATTGACCACTCTCGTCCCTCCCTTCCCGCTGCTGGCCTAGGATCTGGCTGCCTTTTTCCTCCGCCCCCCCCCAGGAGCGGGGCCCCGCCACACCACAAAGTTTATGCAACCCCACCCCCCCATCCTCCAAGGGACCCCACAACAAAATCCCATC
>CM060325.1:12514540-12524540 GCA_030674155.1 Stramonita haemastoma | reverse complement strand
AGACACTCGCTTTACCCCATGTCAAAGTTAAGCAGCATCGAGCGTGGTTACCAGTTGGATGGGTGACCATTTGCGCGCCTTGAGGCTTCAGTACAGTCTCCGCAGTTCACCCAGCTGTAAATAGGTACCTGCCCTCTTTAGGGTCAGGGAAGGTAAAGCAGTCGAGGGAGAGGGGATGGGCACCGCTCTCAATATGCTGGCCCCTAGAGAAGCTAAGGTCTCTGATGCCTCGATCCCCTGCGACCACATAGGTTATGGGATACTTTATATTGCACCTCATTGCCCAGCGATAGATAGAATGGCCTAGCAGATAGAAGACATCTGGGGATAGGAGATGAGCCTGGTGGTTAGAGTGCTGCGCATTGTGCTCATGATCTGATTGCCTGTGTTGGAGGCCGGGTTTGAACCACCACAGAGACCCCCATTCAAGGAGATTTTTCCTCTGGAGTTAACATCAGTGCCGACTCCACTAACCCGAAAGTCCTTCGGATGAGACTCAAACCGAGGAAATATGATTACATATGGGATTATAAAACTATAAACCGAGGTAAACGCAGATATCTTTATGAACACGTTTAAAACCTATTTTGCCTGTTGTAAGAGTAAGTCATTCGTGCACATGGGAACGGATGACAACATTTACAAAACTGCATACACACAGGGACTAGATACAAAACAGACGTGAGCGATTTTTTTTTCATTATCTTGGAAATAACAGATTTATTAAACAAATCTCAAGACAGCTGATGAGAAAGGGTCAATGGAAAGCAGAAGAAAAGCAAAGACCTTAGCTTTGGTAACCAGCCGACATAAAGAAAGGAATCTGGTGAAAAGCTCTTCAGTGTTAGCTACACCTGAGGAAATGGCAAACTCAACTCAATCCCGATCGTGGGCTTAATCAAATACCAAGACTTGATCGCTTGTTTAATGACTGAAGCAGCACATAGAACTTGACTAGATATAATCGACAATGACGACCTTTGTGTACTATGATTGAATGCAAATCAGGCACATTAATTTATGACATACTTACTTGACTTTAGAGAGAATATATTTTCGAGACAAGAGGGAGACAGACAAACAGACAAAATAGACAGGCACATAGACACACAGACAGGAAAACAAAGACACACACAGAGAGAACCCTACTACAACTTCAAAATCAGACCCTGCATGTGCAAGCAAGTAACAGAATAGTGAATGGAAAGGATTCAGCTGCACTTCTCTGTACCCCCTTCCCCTCCTCCCTCCCTCCTTCTACTCTCTCACCCTCCCTCTCCTCCCCTCTGCTTCTTCTAGCACCACCACTTCTCCCAAAGCTGACCGTCCACCCCCGCACATTTCACACAAAAAGGAGACCCCGGAGGGTAACCCAAGACTTGAACAAAACCATCAGGGTCCCCTCCCGCCCCCCTCCAACAAAAAGCACCATTTTGCAGCTTCCTCTTTCCAAATTTTTCTCTCTCTCACTCTGTCTCTCTGTCTCTCTCTTTTCACCTTTCCCTATCTCTGCTAGAGAGAGAGAGAGAGAGAGAGAGAGAGAGAGAGAGAGGATGAGAGAGAGAGAGGAGAGAGAGAGAGAGAGAGAGGAGAGACGAGAGAGAGCAGGAGCAGAAGAGAAGCAGACAGACAGACAGACAGACAGACAGACAGACAGACAGGCAGACAGACAGAGAGACAGGACAGACAGAGACAGGAAGACAGACAGACAGACAACAGACAGACAGACAGAGACAGAAAGACAGAAATAGAGAGAGAGCTGAAAAGATGGAGGTAGAGGAAGAGAGAGGGGAGGAAAGAAGTATAAGCAGCAGCCAGGGCAGAAGGCTCCCTCCCCCCCCTCCTCCCCTCCCCCCCCCCATCCTTCCCCCATCCTTCCTTCCCTCTGGCACCACACAAGCTGTTGGCAATCTGGAAGCTGTCGGGGGGGGGGGGGGGGGTGTGCAGGCCAGTGTCTTGAAGTCTTGGCGGCGCCAGGGCGGCTGGCAATGTGTTCAACGACTGCTGTGTTTTCACTCATCTTCCTCTCCATCCTTCACCACCTGTCTGCCCTAGCCCGCTTAATGACGCTGTGGCGCCAACGCTGTTTTCTTTCTTAATCGCTACATGTGTGTCGGCCTGTCTTCTATTTATCTTGCTGCGACGACCGCCTGTGTTTTCGCTGCTCCGCCAAGAGAGCCAGACCACATTGAAAACACATGTTGCCTTCTGGCTTTGGTTTTGGCTTGGGGTTTGCTTCAGCTCTGCTTCTGTCTGTTTCTCTGTTTCTGCTGCTGCTGGTGTAGGCTGTATAGTGTGGATGTTGGATGTGGGATGTTGGTGGTGTTGAGGTGGATGAGGGTTGTGTTCTGTTGAATGCTTGCTTGCTTGCTAGCTTTGCTGCCTGCCTGTTCTGCTTTTTTTTTCTCTTCATCTTTCCTTTCCTTCTCTTTCTCTTTCTTATCTCTTCTTCCCATCCTTTTTTTCTTCTTCATCTTTTTCCCCACTTTTCTTCAATTCTGCTGCCCATGTCGCTCATTTTCTTTGCACTTTGGCTTTTTCAAACCTTTAACATTTTTTTTTACTCTCCTTCGTTCCTTTCATACATGAATTGCTGTTTTTTTTTTTTTTTTTTGCTTGATATTTTCTCTCTCTCTTCTTCTCTCTTCTCTCTTCTCTTCTCTCTCCTCTCTCTCTCTCTCTCTCTCTCTCTTCTCTTCTCTTCTCTCTCTTTTTAGTAATCAAGTGATTAGTTATGAAAGACAGAGGGAAACGGAAGGGTCTTGGCCTGTCATGCTTGTTTATTTGCTGTCGTGGGTCTGACGTTTAGCGTGATGCAAGTTAGTGGGGTTTTACATTTTATATCCCTTCTTTTTTCGGTATAAGTCTTGTTTGGGCCAAGCTTCTCTTTCTTTTTTTATTTTTCGCTGAGTGCTTCAAATGACCCTTCCATCTATACTGAGAGTTTGTGTTTAACTGTTTTTTTTTGATGGTGTACACTTTTTTCTTTCTATTCTTATCAATGTTTGTGCTTCCGTGTACATTTTTGTTATTTTTTGTTTATTTATTTATTTTTTAAATGCTTTTCAAAAAAAAAATCCTCACACCACGAGACCTGGTAGCAGTTGATTGGTTCGTCAAGAGATTTATGTCACCGGCGATTATCGCCCGTGTAAGAAAAGTCAGGCCCTGATTGGCTGGGCCCGATTAGGCTAGGGGCCCCGGCTGCTAGCTGCGAGGTGTTGATTGGTGAAGGATGTGGGAATGCGGCCCGTGACGCTGTATGATGAAATGCACGTGCGGCAAGATGGAGGACGCCTGCGGGGCGCCTGTCTCTGTTCGGCATCAGCCTCATCACTTGCAGCTGCTGCCGCCTGTTTTCTGATGAGACCTTTGGGGGGAGGTAGGGGCTGTGGGGTAGGGGGAGAAAGGAGTATTGAGGTGGAAGATAGGTAATGGTGGAAAAGAGGGAGGAAAAGGGAAGGGGAGGGGGGGGGGCAGGGTGGTGTTCTGCGTTTTGTCGGACTGGTGTTAATCAGTGATCTTGCCTGTGTCGTCTTGAAGGCTTCTTGAAGGCAGGAGAGAGAGAGAGAGAGAGAGGAGAGAGAGAGAGAGAGAGAGAGAGAGAGAGAGAGAGAGAGAGAGGAGAGAGAGAGAGAGAGAGTTCTGATAGTAAAACTCGAGCGCTGCCAGAAATGTGGTGTTGTGTGTGTGTGACCTTGTATGGTCTTCTTATGGGGTAACTTCAGAAATTCAAGGCCAGTTACCTTATAATCAGGGTGGTTTTCATAGAAATCTGAAAGTTATTCTTTAGATGCTTGTTTGTATACACCTGTTTAGAAACGCACATTGTTGGATATTCTACTTGATTTTTGTTTAGAAGCAACGTCCATTCTAAGCACTTGAATATCCCATACCCTCGGACCTAGTGACCATACCTGTGAAATAAAGATAAATCAAAAACCCAAACCCAACCAAAACAACAACAACAAATCAGGAAGGAGACCCTAAAAAGTAAAGTTAAAGGTGTCATAACCTAAGTCAAGTCAAAGTCAATCAACAATACTTAATTATGGTCGTAGGGGAGCGGGTGTCATAGACCTCAGCTTCTCTAGAGTCCAGCGTGTTGAGGGCGGCGCTCATCTCTACCTTGCCGCTTTACCTTCCCTGACCCTAAAGAGGGCAGGTACCCATTTATCGATGATGGGGGAACTGTACTGAAGCCAAGGCACGCAAACGGTCACTCATCCATTTGGTAACCACGCTCGATGCTGCATAACCTTTGCTTGGGGTAAGCGAGTGCTCTGACCACTGAGCTATCCCGTCCCCAAAAACAACAACAAAAGAACAACAAGTACAGCTAAACAAACATTACAACAGATTTTGTTCTTGTGGGTGAATATTGTGATACATTAGTGCGACAAAGAACTAAACAATATACTGTGAAGAGCCCAGAAAGCAGAACATATGCATTGGAAACAAAGGCAGAGCCTTGTGAACAAGTATCAACAACAAATACGTTTTGTGCATATGTGTGTGGAACAATAGCCAACATACATCATGTTTCATCCACAAAGCCAATGGCTGTGCCATCTCTTTCCGACCTACACTAGGTGTTTGTTCTTCCTCATTCCTGAAACTGCAGTATTGTGGACCTTCACAGGACGACAAGAAAGGATGCTCTGTGTATATGACATGCAATAAAGACATCAAAGAAACTCCCACAGAAACACACCACACACACACACACACACACACACACACACACACACACACACACACACACACAGAAACAGGGAACGGAGAACAGAAAGACAATCAGTCAGAAAGACACACAGACACAAAGACACAGACACAGAACACAAACAGACACAGAGGACACAAAGACAGAGAGACACAGAGACAAAAACAGAGACAGAAAAATAAGCACACAGGTAAATGGCACAAAAGAAAAAAGCTAAAGGGGGGGGGGGGGGGGGGGACAGGAGGGGGGTACGAGTCAATACAGAAAAAGGGGCCAAAGTCAAAGCTGACTCAAAGGAAAAAATCGAACAACAGAATCTTCACAGAGAAACAGAGACAGAAACAGAGTGCACAGAAGAAACAGACACAACAGAGGATCATGGAGTGACACAGACATTAGGAGCTCTGTATACTTTACACAGAGAAAAATGGTAAATCAGAAACAAACAGAATCTTCACAGAGAAACAGAGACAGAAACAGAGTAGTCATCACAGAGAAACAGAACAACAGAGGAACACTGGAATGAGACAGACCATTCTAGGAGCTCTGTATACTGTTACACAGAGAAAAACGGTGACAGAAGAAGTGCAGGACCATTGTCAAGTCAAGCTGTCAAACGCTTGTCACCTGCTACTTCTCTGTGTGTGTGTGGTGTGTGTGTGTGTGTGTGTGTGTGTGTGTGTGTGTGTGTGTGTGTGCGCGCGCGCGCGCGCGTGTGTGTGTGTGTTGTGTGTTTGTGTGTATGTGTGATTTGTGTGTGTTTGTGTGTATGTGTGTGTTTGTGTGTATGCTTGCGTGTGTGTATGTGTGTGTGACTGTGTCTATGTCTGTATGTGTTTGCTTGTGTGTGTGTCTGTCTGTCTCTGTGCGCGCACACAATTGTGTGGTGGTGTGGTGTGTGTGTTGTGTGTTTGTGTGTCTGTGTCATTGTGTGTCTCTGTGTGTGTATGTGTGTATGTGTGTGTGTGCGCACGCGCACGCTTGCACGTGTAAGTGTATGTGTTGCATGCATACATGTGTGTGTGCATTACACAATGTGTGTTAGTTTGCTATAGAATCAGCTGGGACCCGGTTCATTATTCTTGAATGTGGGCTGGCAGCCGGTCGGCGTGCCTTTGGATGGATGGAGTGTTTTTCTTTCCCCTTCTGTGTGAGTGCACACACATCACAGAATGAGAGAGACAGAGAAAGAGAAAGAGACAGACAGACAGACAGACAAACAGACATAAACAGAGACAGAGAGACACAAAGACACATAGAGAGAGAGAGTGTGTGTGTGTGTGTGTGCGCGTGTGTGTGTGTGTGAAAGAGAGAGAGAGAGAGAGAGAGAGAGAGAGAGAGAGAGAGAGAGAGAGAGAGAGAGAGAGAGAGAGAGAGAGAGAGAGAGAGAGAGAGAGAGAGGAGAGAGAGAGAGAGAATGAATGAATGAACATTTTGAACATTTTTATTGAGGGAAAAGATTAAGCACAATGGTGGCTTGTTTTCATCCAGCCCTCATAAAAAAAAAAAAAAAAAAAAAAAAAAAAAAAAGTGAATCAATCAACCAATCAATCCAAACGCGTAATTCAATTATAAAGCTATGAAAATCAAAATTTGTGAATAAATCAACCAATCGTATGATTTGAGCATAATGAGTATAAAGCTATAACATTTAAAAAGAGAGAGAGGGAGTGAGTGAGAGGAATAAGGTGCGGGCTGTTATTATCTTTTTCAGCTCCTGAAGAGGGTAAGAAGAAATGGACAAAGAAAAGAGAAAAACAGAATAGAAGGAAAGAGAGAGAGGAGGAGCAAGAGGAGGTGGAAGGAGAGAAAAAGAAGGATCAGGGAAACAATAAGAACTGCAATTATGCAAGTTAGTACCTACTTATGTTAAGTGAGCAAAATCATAACATACACAAGATTATGCAAGGGCTTCATCATAAATCTGAGATACAATGTGCACCTAGACAGTTCAGTGAAATAGAAACGCTTTACACAAGAGACAGACATAATGGTGGGGGAAAGAGAGAAGGGGTGGGGAAGGGGGAAAGAAGAATGGGAGAGAGAGAGGGGAGAGGAAGAGAGAGAGAGAGAGAGAGAGAGAGAGAGAGAGAGAGAGAGAGAGAGAGAGAGAGAGAGAGAGAGAGAGAGAGAGAGAGAGGGGAGAGAGAGAGAGAGAGAGAGAGAGAGACAGACAGACAGACAGACAGACAGACAGACAGACAGACAGACAGACAGACAGACAGACAGACAGACAACAACAACAACAACAACAACAACAACAACAACAAAAAAACCAGACAGGGAGCCAGTAGAACAGACAGAGAGATAGGCAGGAAGACAGAGAGAGACAAAAGACAACCCTGGAGCGAGAGGGGTGTAGAGCGGGGAGGGTGGGGGGAGAGAAAGAGAAGGAGGCAAGAATAAGAGGGGACAAAAGTATTGGGGGGTGGTGGTCAAGAGTTGACATAATACTTACACATGATTGAAATTACATGGAATTAGTTATCAATTGTGTTACGAAATAAAATCCATTTCATCAAAATAGTGATATATTGTCCATAAGATGTACGTGATAGATTTTTTTAAAAACAGAAACACTGCAAGCTTTGTGAAGGTTGAGGGTTGATATCTCATTCCACAGTGTTCCACCAGAGTATGTGAGAGTGGATTTAAACAAGTCAATTCTTGGAAGTGGCACCATTATCTTATTGGCATGACGATTGACATTGATCGTGAATCTGTTTTGAAGTAAGGGGGGAGCTAAACCAGACATGCTTTTATACATAAACACTGCCTTATTATGCTTAAGCTTGGATTTTAATGGAAGAATGTCAAGTGCTTTATAGTCAGAAATGGTTAATGATGAAGATTTTAAAAGAACAAGTTTTAAAAGCTCGTCTATGCACACTGAACAATGGCTTGAGAACATTTGCGCTAGCCGAATCCCAAATCGTTGAAGCATAACTCATATGGGATATAATATATGCATTGAAAAACATTTTCCTAGTGTTTAGGTCTAAGAAATGCTTTATTTTAGATAACTGGTGTACACATTTTGATACTTTTTTGCATAATGCAGAGATATGGTACATCCAAGAAAGGTTATTGTCAATTGTAATTCCGAGAATTTTATGATGGTCTACTTCATCAATTTTGTTGTTATTAATATAGATAGCCGTAGAATAGTTTGGAAGATTTTGTCGCTTTTGTCGAGTTGTTATAATTAAGTACTTAGTTTTTTTTGGGATGAAGACTCATGTGATTTAACTCTGACCATCGAAGCAGGCGGTGAATACTTTCTTGCAGAGCAGATGTAACTTCATTCAATTGAGAATGATTGGTATGGATAGTTGTATCATCTGCAAATAACTCGCACTGTGTGTTTAGAGATAAGGGTAAGTCATTATATAATATAGAAAAAAGAATAGGTCCTAAAACAGATCCCTGGGGGACGCCATAGTTATTGGATAGTACTGTCGATGTCTTACCTTTATCAGAAACGACTTGTTTTCTTTCAGAAAGAAATGATAACATGAGTTTGACAGTACTATCTGACAGACCATAGATTTTAAGTTTTTTTAGTAACAGAGTGTGGTCAATCACATCGAACGCCTTAGCAAAGTCTACTATAATAACTCCAGTGATTTTGTTATTATTGATATTAGTAAGCCATTGATCAACTAAGCTTGTTAAAGCAGTTTGACAGGAATGGTTAGTTCTGAAACCAGATTGATTAGGATGGAACAAATTATATCGGTTTAAGTGGTGGAGAATATGCTTATTGATGTGATTCTCTAAAGGTTTTGATAATATGGATAGAATAGAGATTGGTCTATAATTGGAGGGATCTGAACGGTCACCAGATTTAAAGATAGGTATAACTTTGGCAGTTTTAAAAGCTTTAGGAATGGTGTTAGCAGAAATGCATAAATTATAAATGTATGTAAGAGATTCTGCAATAACGGGGGCAGCTATTTTTAGAATTTTACCATCAATGCCATCAAGACCTTTCGTATTTGTCTGTTTCAAATGAGTAAGGGAATTGCAAACATCATTAATACACATAAGAGGGATATCTAAATTTGATAAAATGTTTTTAGATCTGCAGTAATGTTTTAATGTTTCTAGCTTGTTAAGATGTGATCTGTCTATTGGTACTATAGAAGAGGAAATATTGCAGAAATGGGCATTAATATCGTCAACGGAAATATCTTTGAGCGATGAACTTTGAGATGTTACCTTTTTATTTGTCAAATAGTTAATTGCTTTCCAAACAGATTTATTGTCTGACTTAGAGTATACGAGCTGTTGGAAGTACTTTTTTTTTACTTAAGCGTTTCATATTGTTTACTATATTTCGCTGTTCTTTATATTCTTCCCTGGTTCCTGTGACTGATAGTTGATTTCTTAATTTAATGGCATTTTCTAACTCCTCAGTTATCCATGGTACTTTTGGATTGCTCTTGACGCGCTTACTTTTAATGGGTGCATGCGCATTGTAGATATTGAGAAAACTGTGGTACCATACCTCAAATGCTTCATCAGGGCTGGTAAACTGATAGACCAAAGATAAAGAAGAATTTAGTAAATCTAATAAAAATGCATTTTTGTCAAAAGATGATAAGCATCTATATTTAATGATCTTATGACTGTTCTTAGGAATCTTTATACCTTTTTTTGACCATGTTAAGCACACTGGAAGGTGGTCACTGCATCCAAGGGCAGGGCGACATACTTCTATTATATGATTTGGTGAAGTTGAATAAATGTGGTCAATTAGCGTTTTGGATGTGTCAGTGATTCTTGTGGTTTATCAATTAACTGTGTCAGATGAAAGGAGTTAAAAGTTTGTATCCAATTGTGGTTAGTTTTTAACAAATCTATATTGAAGTCACCTAATAGGATAATTTCTTCTGAGAGTAGTGAAGCTTCCTCCATCATTAAAGTGAAATTGTCATGCCAGTCTATAAGTTCTTTTGGATTTCTATAAATAAAACCGACAAGGATTGGTTTAGTTTTTTTCAAGGATATCTGAATCCAAACTGATTCTATACAATAATTTTCAAGTGATTCAATTCGTTTGTAGCGGATGTTTTCGTGTAAATAAATAAGAAAGCCTGTTTCCTTTCGTTGGAGAGGATCTTTGCGGATTATCTGATAACCAGAAATAACAAGTTCATCAATAGAAATGTGTTCAGATAATCGGGATTCCGCAAAACCAAATATATGAAAATTTGTGTGTGAATTTGATAGAATATGAGAAACATCAGACATTTTGTTAATAATATGATTGAT
>CM060325.1:12504540-12509540 GCA_030674155.1 Stramonita haemastoma | reverse complement strand
CTCTACCCCCCACCTCCCTTCTCTCCCCCCTCCTCCAACTCTTCCCTCCTCCCTCCCTCTCTCCTCTCTTCTCCCCTTCCCCCCCTTTCCAACTGTCCCCATGGACAGGGCAGGCCATCTGCCTAGCAGTCTGTCTACCAGGCTGTCATCCTCTTTTGCGACAGTTGGTCTGCGCTTGCACCCAACTCGGAACTAACAGGACACGTGACGAACCAGCCGCCACCATCCCCCCACCCCCCCTTACCACCATCCTCCCTTCCCCACCACCACCACCGTCGCTGCTGCTGCTACGGCCACCATCACCATTTCCAACCAACTTGCTGGCACCACCACCACTACCACTACCACCAGCACCAAGCAGCAGCATTTCAGCATTCCGTGCCCTTGTCCTTTTTGTGGTCTTTTTTTTTCCTTTTCTTTTTTTTTCTTTTCACCCAGTTCCCTGTTCCCTCCCTCTTCTGTCTGTCTGTCTGTCGTCTGTCTGTCTGTCTGTCTGTCTGTCTGTCTGTCTGTCTGTCTGTCCTCTCTGTTACTCTTCTTTCCTCTAGTTTTCACTGCTTTTTTTTCTCTCTCTGATTTGTGTTGTCGATCAATGGACAAGAAACTGCGCTAGTGGGTTCTGTCTTTTTTCTGTCTCTGTCTGTCTCTCTGTGTCTTTGTCTCTGTCTGTCTCTGTCTTTGTCTCTGTCTTTGTCTCTTTTTTCTGTGTCTCTCTCTGTGTCTCTCTCTGTGTCTCTCCCTGTGTCTCTCTATGTCTCTGTCTGTCTGTCTGTCTGTCTGTCTGTCTGTCTGTCTGTCTGTCTGTCTGTCTGTCTGTCTGTCTGTCTGTCTGTCTGTCTGTCTGTCTGTCTCTCTCTCTCTCTCTCTCTCTCTCCTCTCTCTCCTCTCTCTCTCTCTCTCTCTCTCTCTCTCTCTCTCTCTCTCTCTCCCGTGTGTGTGTGTGTGTGTGTGTGTGTGTGTGTGTTGTGTGTGTTATGTGTTTGTTGTGTGTGTGTTGTGTGTGTGTGTGTGTGTTGTGTGTGTGTGTGTGTGTGTGTGTGTGTGTGTGTGTGTGTGTGTATGGTGTGTGTGTGGTGTGTGTGTGTTATGTGATGTGTTGTGTGTGTTGTTTTGTTTTGTGTTGTGTGTGTGTGTGTCTGTCAGCCTGTCTGTCTGTCTGTCTGTCTGTCTGTTTGTGTCTGTGCCTGTCTATCCCTCTTTTTCTGTCTGTCTATCCGTCTCTCTTTGTGTGTCTTTCTGTCCGTCTCTTTTGTGAGTCTGTCTGTATGTCTCTGTCTCTACGTCTGTCTGTCTCTCTAATTTAATGATTGTAAAAATAGACGTTAACATCATTGTCATTCTCTGTCTGTCTCCCTCTGCCTGTCTGTCTGTCTATCTGTCTGTCTTTCTCTGTCTGTCTGTCTCTGTCTCTCACTGTCTCTGTCTGTCTGTCTCTGTCTCTCTGTCTCTCTGTCTGTCTGTCTCTGTCTGTCTGTCTGTCTGACTGTCTCTGTCTGTCTGTCTGTCTGTCTCTGTCTGTCTGTCTGTCTGTCTGTCTATCTGTCTGTCTGTCTGTCTGTCTGTCTGTCTGTCTGTCTGTCTTCTGTCTCTCTCTCTCTCTCTCTCTCTCTCTCTCTCTCTCTCTCTCTCTCTCTCTCTCTCTCTCTCTCTCTCTCTCTCTCTCCCCTTCCTCCCCTCTCTCTCTTTCTCTCTCTCTGTCTCTCCCCAGTCCGTCGAAGAAAGAGAGAGAGAGAGAGGAGAGAGAGAGAGAGAGAGAGAGAGAGAGAGAGAGAGAGAGAGAGAGAGAGAGGAGAGAGAGAGAGAGAGAGAGAGAGAGAGAGAGAGAGAGAGAGAGAGAGAGAGAGAGAGGAAAAAAAGTTAATCAACTTAGAATCAACTACTGGCTTCAGTTTCGTAGTAATTAAGGAGAAACTAAATACATTAGCTGGATCCCTTGGTTTCGGAGTGTTTTCAGTGATTATGCACAGATTGGAAAGGTTTGGGAGAAAGGAGAGGGAGGAGGAGGGGGGAGGGGGTAGTATGGAAGTGAAGAGGCTTGTATGAGGTGGAAAAGGGGAGAGGGGGGTGGGGGTAGAGGTAAGAGAAGGAAGGTTAAAATATCTGCTGATGAGTTTTGTTGTTGTTGTTGTTGTTGTTGTTGTTGTTGTTGTTGTTGTTGTTGTTGTTGTTGTTCTTCTTCTTCTTCTTCTTCTTCTTCTTCTTCTTCTTCTTCTTCTTCTTCTTCTTCTTCTTCTTCTTCTCTCGTCGTCGTCGTCGTCGTCGTCGTCGTCGTCGTCGTCGTCGTCGAACGCTCAGACAGCAACTATGAGTGAAAATGCGTTGTGCTGCCGTTAGGCACCCAGCAAGTCATGCCCAGCACATCCGACTTTAGCGTGGCAGAGAATTGTTATCCTTAATTACAGTTTTTCTTGGAATCTAAACGGCAGGAGAATGGACGCAGAAGACAGGAAATAAACAAGGCGAACGTGACAAGAAGGAGGATAACAAGCTAGAAACAAAGAGAGTGATAGAAAAAGAGGAATTCCTAGCACAGATTCCAGACGGTATGCCATCTATCTGACATTCCAACAGGGGAAGTGAGGAGTCTGGATCTTGCCCCCCTTCCTTCCCCTTGCCCCCTCTGGAATATTTTTTGGCGATAATTTGGACTTAAAAAAACAACAACACAACTTCTGATATGTTTTGTAGCAATCGCTCGTATATAATGTTTTGATTGCATTTGTGAGAGATCTTACTGCAATTTTGACTTGACTGAACTCGAGTTTGGATTGTTTTTTCTATAAATAAACATAATGTTATATAGCAAAAGGTAATATACTCCCACCCCCTTTCCCTAAAACAAAGCTGTTATACTGGTTGGAAATTACATAATAATTATAGTAAGATGTACAACTCAGACAGTCGTATTCAAAGAGGCAGCATTCATTTCCTCCGTTCTTCTCTGTTTTTCCATCACCCATTTTCTCTTGCTTGTGAATGCAAACCTATCCCCCCAGTGCTTTGCACGTAATGTTATATACACGCAATGTTTTTTCTTTTATTTATCTTTTCCTCTTACCCACTGTCTTGTCTGTAGTCAGCATACACACCACATTTAGACAGCAGGCCAAGTCGTATCTATTGTAATTGCTCTCAAACGCTCTCTGTTTACTTGAAAAGCACTGCAAAAAAATCTTTTGAAATAAAAACAAATGTGCTGCTTTGTTTTTATTGAGCTAGGAAAAGGATGAATTCTTAGTCATTCAATATACAGAAAAATCTTTGCACAGCTTTTTTTTTGTCTCGTTTTTTCTTTGGGTAAAATCTGCATGCATCTAATGATAAACCAGTAAAACAAAAAGTTTAGTGACTTCAAGATAAATCAATCGATTTTGCCCTGTGATGATTAAAATATGTTTTGACTATGCTACACTCTAGTATTAGCTTGTGGGTCATGTAATGTCGGAAACATTTTTGGTGATTTTCACAGATTGTTTACAGTATGAAAAAAATGTTCATGTTCTTGTTTTTGGGTATTGGGGACATAGAGCAAACAGGTAGTCACGAGAAAGTTGGAAATGATCATCAAATGAGGACTGCTTGTGTTCCTACAGCGTTGACCCGTGCATGCATATTGGAATGCGGTTAGGAAACTAGCGGACGACAGGAGACTGAGGAGGAATATGCTGAAATTTTCAAACCTTACCAAATTTGTGCAAAATTCACGAGTTGTTGAGTCAGAGTCTAGTTTTTCACAAAAAGTTGGAGTGTGTGTGTGGTTTTTAAAAAAGTTTTTTTTTGTAATTAAAAAAAAGATTTCTGGGATGCCTTAGTACATGTGCGGTATGAATGCAAGAGTAAATATAGGAAAAAACGAAGGACAAGTGCCAAAAGCTAACTGATGTCTAATTCTGTATTATTCCATCAAGTCCGGCCTACATTGCATGCTCTGCAAAACTTGGTATACTACTAATATAAGCAGCACACTAAGCACACACATCAAGAGGTGCCAAAAGATGCTCATGATTACGTGTGAGACGAAGGCAGTAGAGGGAGACTCGCAGGCTGAGATATTAGCGATAAACGGCCAGTATATTTACATAAGCAGTGTGTAAGTCGTTCCCACAAAAGGTTGGGGGGGAGGTAGGGGAAGTAGGAGGGGCAGGGAGGAGGAGGGAGAGAGAGGGGAGAGATAGTGTAGATGCTGCTTTCAGATAACGTTGACGAAAGATGAAGAACAGGGAGAGGCTCGAAGGAAGCTAGTGTCATCATCTTTCTGGGACGTCTTCTTTGTTGGGTAGGGGCTTTGTTCGGTGCAACAAGGGGAGGAGAGTATGGGGGTTATGTCGGTGTGGGGACTGCTGAAATCATTAGTTTCCTTTTCAACCCATGACGGGTATGACAGAATCTGGAATTGACTTTGATAATTATGAGGTCTTTTATTTGTATCATAACTCTGAGGGCAGACATACGAACGTTTGTCATATGCACAAAAAATACACTAGATGTAAACTTATAGACATGCAGACAAAGAAAAGAGAGACAGGCAGAAGAGACGGACGGAAGGATGGATGGATGGGTGGATAGCGGATCAATGGATGATGAATGGATGGATGGATGGATAATGGATTGACGATGGATGGATAGATGGATGGATGGATGGATGGATGGATGGATGGATGGATGGATGGATGGATGGATGGATGGATGTTATGGGTAAAACTTTGAGTACATGGTGGGTATTTTTGTATCATCCTTTTTTTTTTTTTATCTGCTCATTCCCCAGAGATAGGCAAGCACTAGATGCTATGTGTGTATCTTATCATGAAACTTCGTTTATAATCTCAATAGAATGACATGTAGAAATATGACATCATGTTGAATTCATTTAGAGCACTGGAGCAGTACACTACCCCCACTGATCTGATAAAGAAGATGATTTAAAAAAAAGACACCCTCACTAACAAAAAAAAAAGCCTAGACTGGGCTTACATAATATTTATTAACTGAAGCTCTTCAGA
>CM060325.1:12494540-12499540 GCA_030674155.1 Stramonita haemastoma | reverse complement strand
ATTTGATTTGAAATTTTGATTTGAACTCTGTCTGTCTGTCTGTCTGTCTGTTTGTTTGTGTGTCTGTCTTTGTTTGTCTGTCTGTCTGTCTGTCTCCCTCTCTCTCTCTCTGTGAGTGCCTTCGGCAAAAATGAGGCATCAATTGCAGCAAAATGGGAATAAGAGAAATTGGAAAACCACGTGAGCCAGTGAACCAATGAAAAGAGCAGACCCAGGGGAGCAGTCATTGCCTGTGCTCCATGGAGGCCTAGTAGTGAATTGACGAGGATCAGGGCATCAGGTGTGGGACCAGTGGCACTCATTACTCACATTACTCTCAGCAATCTGCTCCCTTCCCTCTGCCCCTGAGTGAATGAGCCACATTTCACACTCTGTCTTCTTTTGCTCATTTTTCTTCCTTTCTCTTTATGTATTTTGACTTGCTCTGTTTCCTTTTTTAAACACGCTCTATTTCCTACTTTGACTTGCTCTATTTCCTACTTTGACTTGCTCTATTTCCTACTTTGACTTGCTCTATTTCCTACTTTGACTTGCTCTATTTCCTACTTTGACTTGCTCTATTTCCTACTTTGACTTGCTCTATTTCCTACTTTGACTTGCTCTATTTCCTACTTTGACTTTATACTTTGATTTGCTGTATTTCATACTTTGCTGTATTTCGTACTTTGACTTGCTCCATTTTGTACTTTGAATTGCTCTATTTTGTACTTTGACTTGCTATATTTCGTACTGTTTCTGTTATTTTTTTCCACTTCAGTCTTTGCCATTTCTTTTTCTTTGTTAAATATTCAAACAACTATTGTTGTCTGTATTATGAGCTAAAATGCATGGCATTAAGCCCCTGACAAGTCAGGCCCAGCACGTCAGATTTCCACATGTACATGTGCATGCAATTTTGTCATGAAATTTTTCATCTGTTCCCACCAGCACACAATGGCCTTCTCTTCTCAAATGCAGAATAGGTTTTAAGTTGTACACAAGATGTTCTGTACGAGTTCACATACAGAACCTTAGCTTAGAGTCTCATACAAAGGACTTGATTGGTGTGTGTGTATTGTATGTACATGTGTGTGTGTGTGTGTGTGTGTGTGTGTGTGTGTGTATGTATGTATGTATGTATGTATGTATGTATGTATGTATGTATGTATGTATGTATGTATGTATGTATGTATGTATGTATGTATATATATATATATATATAATATATATATATATATATATATATATATAAAAATATATATGTGTGTGTGTGTTTGTGTGTGTGTGTTGTGTGTGTGTGTGTGTGTGTGTGTGTGTGTGTGTGTGTGTGTGTGTGAATGCATGTGTTTGTGTGTATGCACCACAGTCATGCATTTGTAAATGTGTGTAAGTGAGCCTGTTTTTATTCCTGTGTTTACCCACCTATGCAATATGCAACTGATTGTGTATGTGTCTGTCAGTTTGTCTGTCTGTCTGCCTGTGTGCATGCATGCACTCTGTCACCACCAACAGTTATTTGTTGCAGAGGGCCAGACACACAGGACGGTTGAGAGTCATCGATCCAGAAGAAGAAGGGAATTGGAATGTCCAAGCTGATCTGAATGAATGGCCTGCTTGGCCAATTCTGGGCAATGAGCAAACAAACTTTGAAAAAAACAACAACAAACAAACAGAAATCTAGATAGAAATATACCCAAAAAGCTAAAACAAAAAAATAACACACACACAAACACAAACCCACAGAAACACACATAATACACACATATAATACACACACATGCACACATACACACACACACCACATGCATGCATACATACATGCATGCATGCACCCACGCACTCACACACACACACACACACACACACACACACACACACACACACACACACACACACACACACGCACGCACACACATACACACACACAAGAAAACCAGAAGAAAATGTATGGAAAGAAATTTGTGAAGAACTGAGATTTTAAAAAAATAAACCAGAAAAGGACAAGTAATCGAAAAATTGAATCATAAAAACATACAGAAATGCATAAACAAATTGGAAAAATTGAAGAAAGAAAATAAAAAAGAGAAACGAATCATGTAAACGGTACTGAAATAAACAAAAAATACAAAAGCAGCCAAGTAAAAGGAAAATGAAAAGAAGTTGTATTGACAGTGACACAAATGTGTGGAACTGCATTCAGATATCTAAACAAACAGATAAATAAATGGATGAAACGGCAGACATAGAGACAAGTGTTTACAAGTGCACATGCATGCTCCTTAAATTGTCTTTTTAAAAATGAAAATTGCATTTTCTCTCTATCTGTGATTCTGTCTGTGTCTATGTCTGTGTCTGTGTCTGTCTGTGTCTCTGTCAGTGTCTGCATCTGTGTCTGTCTGTCTGTCTGCCTGTCTGTCTGTCTCTCTGTATTTTGGTGTGTCTTTCTTCTTCTGTCTTGCTGTCTGTCTCTCTGTGTTTTTGTGTGTCTTTCTCCTTCTGTCTTGCTGTCTGTCTCTCTGTCTTTTTTCTCTTTAGGCTCTTTCTCTCTGTGTTCATAACTCTCTCTTTTACACACACACACACACACACACACACACACACACACACACACACACACACACAGAGTATAAGGACCTCTCTTCTCTCTTCTTTTCTCTCCCTCCCCCCCCCCCCCCCCCCCCCTCCCTCTCCCTCTCTCTCTCTCTCTCTCTCTCTCTCTCTCTCTCCTCTCTCTCTCTCTCTCTCTCTCTCTTAGCACTTAACGAAAGTGAGACATCAATTTCGACAGAAGGCAACGGTGACAGAAAGCGGATAATCACGTGAGCCAGTGAACCAATGAAAAGAGCAGACCCAGGGGAGCAGTCATTGCCTGTGCTCCATGGAGGCCTAGTAGTGAAGTGAGGAGGATCAGGGCATCAGGTGTGGGACCAGCGGCACTCATTACTCACATTACTCTCAGCAATCTGCTCTCTTCTCTGCCCTCTCCTCTCTCTCTGTTCTTGTGTTAGCCACTGTTTCACTCATAGCAGGACAGATGAGGGACAACATATCTGTCTTCATTTGCTCTCCTTTTTACGTTCACTGTTTAGTTTAGGTTGTAAGTTTTCCTTGTATTATTTCAGGTGTTTTCATCTTTTTTTTTTCTTTTCAGTTGCCAGTGTTTCTGTTTTGAGCTTTTAGTTTTTGTTGTTTTTTGAGAGTATTATTAAATATATTGAATAGTTGGGGAGAGAGAGAGAGAGAGAGAGAGAGAGAGAGAGAGAGAGAGAGAGAGAGAGAGAGAGAGAGAGAGAAGAGAAGACAGACAGACAGAGAGAAGAGCAGGACAGACAGAAGAAGACAGACAGACGAGAGACGAGGAGACACAGAGAGAGACAGAGACAGAGACACAGAGAGAGAAAGAAGATTTCTTGACACAAAATGTTTCTTAAAGTGGTCTAAAGTAGCTAAGTAGTAGTGCTATCTATACTGAAAGAGCCTCTGGCATCCTCATAGTAAAAGATACTTTTGCTATGTGGTTGTTGTTGTTGTTGTTCTTGGTTTGTTGGTTTTCAGATTTGAATATGAACAACAACAAAAAATATACAGTAAACTATCATTCCACCTACTTATCCCAGGTGACTGGTTGGATGTCAATCCTGTGTGGCATTTTCTTTTTTAAAATCTATACACATAAAGACACACACAAAATGCTTATTCTCATACCCTTTATATGGGCATGTCAAGGAATAAATCTGTCAACCATCTGTCTTTTTGATTTACAACTGAAAAGAATCAAACAGAGAAAACAACTAAGAAGGTTGCACTTCTGAGAGAGAAAACAACCAACGAGAAAAGCACTTCTGACAGAAATCCAACAAGAAGGCACTTCTGACAGAGAAAACCAACAAGAAAGCACTTTTGAAAGAGAAAACAACCAACAAGAAAAGCACTTCTGCCAGACAGAGAAAACAACCAACAAGAAAGCACTTCTGACAGAGAAAATAACCAACAAGAAAGCACTTCTGACAGAGAAAATAACCAACAAGAAAGCACTTCTGACAGAGAAAATAACCAACAAGAAAGCACTTCTGACAGAGAAAACAACCAACAAGGAAGCACTTTTGAGAGAGAAAACAACCAACAACCAACAAGGAAGCACTTTTGAGAGAGAAAACAACCAACAAGGAAGCACTTTTGAGAGAGAAAACAACCAACAACCAACAAGGAAGCACTTTTGAGAGAGAAAACAACCAACAACCAACAAGGAAGCACTTTTGAGAGAGAAAACAACCAACAACCAACAAGGAAGCACTTTTGAGAGAGAAAACAACCAACAACCAACAAGGAAGCACTTTTGAGAGAGAAAACAACCAACAACCAACAAGGAAGCACTTTTGAGAGAGAAAACAACCAACAACCAACAAGGAAGCTCTTTTGAGAGAGAAAACAACCAACAAGGAAGCACTTTTGAGAGAGAAAACAACCAACAAGGAAGGCGCTTCTGATAGGCCAATTTCAAACCATTGGTATGACATCAGCTGTTAGGTAATCAGAATTAGAAAAGGGAACAGAATAACAGAAGGCAAGACCTTAAAGCTGGTTGGTCTAAAACCATGGCCTACGTATACTTATAAATATTGTACTTCCTTCTGTACATTCCTTCTGTACACACACACACACACACACTAACACTAACACTAACACACGTACTCACACACACACACACACACACACACACACACACACACACACCACACACACACACACACACACACACACACACCACATAACTGAGTCGCCAAAAATTATTAACATATATTACATACATATATCATTAACATATACACAGAAAACATTGCTCCCCCCAAAAAAAAAACCCCAAACAAAACCCAACAACAAAAAAATCAAACAAAAAAAAAACAACTACACCCTACTCCCCAAAAAATCCCCAAAACAAACAACGTAACATGTATGAGGAAACAGAAAAGAGGATAAAAAAAAAAATCATGGAAATGAAGTCATAAATGAAGAACACACAA
>CM060325.1:12489536-12494440 GCA_030674155.1 Stramonita haemastoma | reverse complement strand
GGGGGGGAGGGGGGGGGGGAGAGGGGGGAGGGGAAGGGAGGAGGGATGAGGGGGGGAGAGAGGGGGGAGGGGGGGGGAGGGGGGGGAGGGGAGGAGGAGGGGGAGGGGGGGGGGAAGGAGGGGAGGGAGGGGGGGGGGGGGGGGAGGTGGGGGGGGGGAGGGGGGGGAGGGGAGGGGAGGAGGGGGAGGAAGGGGAGGGAGGGAGGAGAGGAGGGGGGGAAGGGGGGGGGAGGGGGGAGGGGAGGGGGGAGGAGGAAGGAGAGGAGGGGGGGAGGGGGGGGGGGGAGGGAGGGGGGGAAGAGGGGGGGGGGGAGGAGGGGAGAGGGGGGAGGAAGGGGGAGGGAGGAGGAGAGAGGGGACGAGGAGAGGGGGGAGGGGAGGGGGAGGGGAGAGGGGAGGGGGGAGAGGGGGGGGGAGGGGGGGGGAGGGAGGGGGGAGGAGGGAGGGGAGGGGAGAGGAGAGGAGGGGGAGGGGGGAGGGGGGGAGGGGGGGGGGAGGGGGGGGAGGGAGGGGAGAGAGGGGGAGGGGAGGGGGGGGGAGGAGGGGGGGGGGGGGGGAGGAGGGGGAGGGAGAGGGGGGGGGGGGGGGGGGGGGGGGAGGGGGGGGGGGGGAGGGAGTGGGAGGGAGGGAGGAAGGAGGGGGAGGGGGAGAGGAGGGGAGGGGGGGGAGGGAGAGAGGGAGAGGGAGGGGGGGGAGGGGAGAGGGGGGAGGGGGGAAGGGGGGGGAGGGGAGGGGGGAGGGGGGGTGGAGGGGGGAAGGGGGGAGAGAGGGGGGGGGGGGGAGGGGGGGGAAGGGGGGGAGGAGAGGGAAGGGGGGGGGGGGGGGAGGGGAGGGGGGAGGGGGGGGGAGGAGGGGGGGGGGGGGGGGGGGGAGGAGGGGAGGGGGGAGGGGGAGGAGGAGGGGAAAGGGGGGGGGAGGGGGGGGAGGAGGAGGGGGAGAGGGGGGGGGGGGGAGAGGGAAGGGGGGGGAGGGGGGGGGGGAGGGGAGGGAAGGGGGGAGAGAGGGAGAGGGGGAGAGAGGGGGGGGGGGGGAGAGGAGGGGGGGGGAAGAGGAGGGGGGGGGGGGGAGAAGGGGGAGGGAGAGGGGAGGGGGGAGGGGGGGAGGGGGGAGGGGGGAGGAGGGAGGGGGGGAAGGAGAAGGGAGGGGAGGGAGGGGAGAGGGAGGAGGGGGGGAGGAGAGGGAGAGGAGAGGAGGGGAGAGAGGGGGGAGGGAGGAGGAGAGGGAGGAGGAGGAGAGAGGAGGGGGAGGAGAGAGAGGGGGTGGGAGAGAGGGAGGGAGGGGAGGGAGGAGGGAGAGGGAGGGAGGAGGGAGGAGAGGAGGGAGGGAGAGAGGGGAGAGGGAGAGAGAGGAGAGGAGGAGGAGGGAGAGGAGAGGAGAGGGAGGGAGGGGGAGGGAGAGAGGGGAGGGGAGGAGAGAGGAGGAGGGAGGAGGGGAGGACGAGGGGAGAGGGAGAAGGAGGAGAGAGGAGGAGAGGGGGAAGGGAGAGGAGGGAGAGGGGAGAGGAGGGGAGAGGGAGGGAAGAGGAGGAGAGAGGAGAGGAGGGAGGAGGAGAGGAGAGGGGGGAGGAGAGGGGGAGAGAGGAGGAGAGAGAGGGAGGAGGAGAGAGGAGGAGGGGAGGGAAGGGGAGGAGAGGGAGGAGGGGGAGGGAGGAGGGGGGAGGGGGGGAGGAGGGAGGGAGAGGAGGGAGGAGTGGAGAGGGAGGAGGGGAGAGATGGGAGGGAAAAAGGGGAAAAAGAAAGGAGGAAAAGGAGGAAAAAAAAAAAGGGAGGGAAAAAGGGAAGGGGGGGGGGGGGGGAAAGGAAAAGGGAGGAAAAAGGGGGGGGAGGAGGGAGGAAGGGGGAAAAGGGAAAGGGGAAAAAAAAAGAAGAAGGAGAAGAGGGGAAGGGGGGGAAAAAAAAAGGGGAGGGGGGAAAAAAGGGGTGGGAAAGAGGGAGGGGAAAGGAAAAAAAGGGAAGAGAAGGGAAGGGGAAAAGAGGGGGAAGGGGAAGAAAGGGGGGGGAAGGGGAAAAAAAGAAAGGGGGAAGGGAAGAAAAAAAAGGGAAAAAAAAAGGGGGGGAAAAAAAAGAAAGAAAGGGGAAGGGGGAAGAAGGAGGAAGAAAAAAGGGGGGGGAAAAAAAAAAAAAAAAAAAAAAAAAAAAAAAAAAAAAAAAAAAAAAAAAAAAAAAAAAAAAAAAAAAAAAAAAAAAAAAAAAAAAAAAAAAAAAAAAAAAAAAAAAAAAAAAAAAAAAAAAAAAAAAAAAAAAAAAAAAAAAAAAAAAAAAAAAAAAAAAAAAAAAAAAAAAAAAAAAAAAAAAAAAAAAAAAAAAAAAAAAAAAAAAAAAAAAAAAAAAAAAAAAAAAAAAAAAAAAAAAAAAAAAAAAAAAAAAAAAAAAAAAAAAAAAAAAAAAAAAAAAAAAAAAAAAAAAAAAAAAAAAAAAAAAAAAAAAAAAAAAAAACAAAAAAAAAAAGGGGGGAAAAAAAAAAAACAAAAAAAAAAAAAAAAAAAAAAGGAAGGGAAAAGGGGAAAAAAGAAAAAAAAAAAAAAAAAAAAAAAAGGAAAAGGAAAGGGGGGGGGGAGGGGGAAGAAAGGGGAGAAGGAAAAGGGGGGGGGGGAAAAAAGAGAGGGGGGGAGAAAGGGGAAAAGGGGAAAAAGGAAAGGGAAAGGGGGAGAGGGGGGGGGAAAAAGGGGGGGGGGGGAAGGGGGGAAAAAAGGAGGGGGAAGAAAGGGGAAAAAGGGGGGAAAGGAAGGGAGGGGGGGAAAAAAAAGGGGAAAAAAAAAAAGGGAAGGGAAAGGGGAAGGGGGGGGAAAAAAAGAAGAAAGGGGAAAAAGGGGAAAAAAGGGGGAGGAGGGGAAAAGAAAGGGAAGGAAAGGGAAAAAAAAATGGGAGGAAGGGGAGAGAAAGGGGAGAGGGGGGAGGGAAAAAGGGGAAAAAAGGGGGGGGGAAAAGGGGTAAAAGGGGGGAAAAAAAAAAAGTGGAAAGGGGGTTGGGGGGGGGGGGGGGGAGGGGGGGGGGAGGAAGGAGGGGGGGGGAGGGGGGAAAGAAAGGGGAAAAGGGGGGGGAAGAAGGGGGGGGGAGGGGGGAAAGGGGGAAAAGGGGGGGGGAAAAAAAACAAAAAAAAAAAAAAAAAAAAGGGGGAAAAAGGGGGGAAAAAAAAAAATTTTTTTTTTTTTTTTTTTTTTTTTTTTTTTTTTTTTTTTTAAAAAAAGAAAGGGGGGAAAAAAGGGGGGTTTTTAACCCCCCGAAAAGGGTTTTGTTTTTTTTTTTTTAAAAATTTTTTTTTTTTTTTTTTTTGGGTTTTTTAAAAAGGGAAAAAGGGGTTTTTTTTTTGGGGGGTTTTTTTTTGGGGGTTTTTTTGGGTTTTTTTTTTTTGGGAAACCCAAAAAAAAAAAAAAAAAAAAAAAAAAAAAAAATAAAGGGGAAAAAAAAAAAAAAAAAAAAAAAAAAAAAAAAAAAAAAATAAAAAAAAAAAAAAAAAAAAAAAAAAAAAATAAAAAAGAAAAAAAAAAACAAAAAAAAAAAGGGGGAAAAAATAAAAATGAAGAAATAAGCCAAGAAAAAAAAAAAAAAAAAAAAAAAGGAAGGAAACAATCTAGATTTTAATACAAAAACGAAATAAAATGTATTGACATTGACAACAAAAATGTGCAAAAAACTCCTTTTAGGAACTTCCACAAACAAATAAATAAAGGGTTTAAAATGTCAGACATGAAAATGGGTGTTTACATGAGCAAATGTATCCTCCCTTGAATGTTCTGTTTTTTTTTTTTAAACAAATCTCTCTGTCTCTCTCTGTCTTTCTCGGTCTGTCTCTGTCTCTGTCTTCTTTCTTTCTCTCTCCATTTTGTTAGTTTGACTGTTTTTTTGTTTAAGTGTTTTTTTGTTTAAGTGCTTTTTTTGTTGCTAGATAGTGGCTTGATGAAAAAAAAAGCAAAATTTATTGTTTATCAATGTATATTGGAAATAAAATGTTGAATTGATTTGAAATTTGATTTGACCTGTCTGTCTGTCTGTTTGTTTGTTTTTGTGTGTCTGGGCTGTCTGTCTGCCTGTCTGTCAGTCTGAGCGCTTTCAGCAAAAAAGTGAGGATCAATTGCCCAACCCAAAATGGGAATCAAAAAAGAAAATAGGAAAACCACGTGAGCCAGTGAACAATGAAAAGAGCAGACCAGGGGAGCAGTCATTGCCTGTGCTCCATGGAGGCCTTAGTAGTGAAAGTGAGGAGGATCAGGGCATCAGGGTGTGGGACCCGCGGCACTCATTACTCACATTACTCTCAGCAATCTGCTCCCTTCCCTCTTCCCCTGGGGTGAATGAGCCACATTTCACACTCTGTCTTCTTTGCTCATTTTTCTTTCTTTCTCTTTTATGTACGTTTACTTGCTCTATTTTGTATTTTTTGACTTGCCCTATTTCATACTTTGACTTGCTCTATTTCGTACTTTGACTTGCCCTATTACATACTTTGACTTGCTCTATTTCATACTTGACTTGCTCTATATCATACTTTGACTTGCTCTATATCATACTTTGACTTGCTCTATTTCATACTTGACTTGCTCTATTTCGTACTTTGACTTGCTCTATATCATACTTTGACTTGCTCTATTTCGTACTTGACTTGCTCTATTTTGCACTTTGACTTGCTCTATTTCATACTTTGACTTGCTCTATTTCATACTTGACTTGCTCTATATCATACTTTGACTTGCTCTATTTCGTACTTTGACTTGCTCTATTTCATACTTGACTTGCTCTATTTCATACTTTGACTTGCTCTATATCATACTTTGACTTGCTCTATTTCATACTTTGACTTGCTCTATTTCGTACTTTGACTTGCTCTATTTCATACATTGACTTGCTCTATTTCATACTTTGACTTGCTCTATTTCATACTTAGACTTGCTCTACACTCTGCCTTTT
>CM060325.1:12467036-12482036 GCA_030674155.1 Stramonita haemastoma | reverse complement strand
TAAAAAAAAATAAAACAACAGAAGTACTCCTAAATCATTTCAAATTTGTTAATCATGGTAAAAAAAAAAGAAGAAGAAGAAAAACACGTCACTTTACATCTAAAAATTATTTGAAATCTTTTTGACAAGAAAAAACACACTGTTCCTTTCATTGCTCTTTACTCCGTTATATCAGAACACTTGCAGTGAAAAGAACAACACGCAAGAAAACAAACTTGTTACATACAATCAAACAATGAAACATACAAAATTCTCTCCATTCTTTTTATCCTACCAACTCCCTAGCCATACGTTAGGCTCTTAAACTAGGATGGTCATCGCGTAGTTGGAAGGCATTATTTAATAGTCCTTCAAGATGCGTTTTGCACATTTTACATAAGGCCAGTATAAAAGTATCACTGATCAAATCATACAAGGAAACACGACCTTGTTACTGTTGCTTTGATAGTACTACACACATCATCCTTCAAGTGTTGAGCAAAAAGCTACCAAAAGAGTATTGGCAAACTCGTTTCTTTGATTTCAAATCAATAGTTCAATGCATACATACATGAAAAATAAACGAGATCAATAAAAACTTTTTTTTTAAAAGAGAAAGAGAAATCATATACACTGCAGATGAGCAGTATGAAAATGTTTTAACCTAGGACTTTTCAGTGCACAGTGACAGCAAACGAGGACACTTGCACTCAAACAAGGAAATATCACTATGTTGGCTATCATCGGACGAACACTCAAATCACCTAGTGAACAATACATGAAAACAGAACAACAAAAGGTATGGATGTGTATAGTACATGCACCAGAGGTTTGTCTGGTATTCTACTGAAAAGGCTTCTTGGTCAGTGTGGTGTAGTGTGTGGATTTTTCCCCCCCACGCACCCCGCCCCCCCCCCCCCCCCCCCCCCCCCCCCCCCCCCCCCGTCCCTCCCTCCCACCCACCTCTTTTGCAAAATCTAAGACCTAAACAAACTTTGTGTGAAATGAAGGGCGTGTTACGTTGTCTGGTATGTTGTATACCTTTTGATGTGCTATTCATTGATTATTTTTAAATTGGCAGGTGACAGGCGTGTATGTTCTTCAAAATTTGGCTTTATTTAGTTCGGTTGGTGGATTTTGTTGTTTTTGTTGTTTTAAACAATTTTTCATTGTTTTCTTTCTTCATTATGTTTACAAACGATACAGACTTACTAATATTTACTCCTTTGATGTACAAAGGCGTACATAGTGATTAGTATGCATGTTCGTGAAATCTGACAGTTTCGTGCATTTTGTCTAAACTGTAATTTATGTTTTCTGCTGGGGAATGTTCAAAAGGCCAACAGCGTCAGCTATCAGCTTGCCCAACTCTTAAGACAGCCCAACATCCCCATCGAGACCAGAGACGAAAGCCAAACTCATCGAGTCAATATTTAGACCAACCTTGACCTACCAGAGCCCAACGCGGACCCTTACCAAAAGTCTGGAAAGAAAGATCACCACCTGCGAGATGTGATGTTTAAGGAGAGCCGTCAATAAAACCAGACGTGATCATATCAAGAACATCGAGATCAGAGAAATGGCTGGAACAATACCAATTCTCCACAACATCCAACAGTAGAAAATCAGATGGTTTGGACACCTGACACGCATGGCACCTCATCAGCTTGCCGGTAAAGCTTACAACATAAGGATGTCCGGGTACAAGGCAAGAGGAAGACCGAGGAAGACCTGGATCAAGGGTGCCAAAAAGAAACACCGAAGACCCACAACATTCCACCCACCCAGGCCTGAATTCAAACTTGCCGCTGACAGAAAGCTCTCTCTCCCCTCGACTTGCAAAACTAGATGGTACACGAGGACGGATAAAGTAAAAGTGAAGTAAGTAAAGTAAGCTAGCTGGGGAATGTAACGTTGACCAGAAAACCGTATGTGTAGTAGTATATCACAGTGAGTGCTGAGCTGGTTGCTGCTGCCTTGCAGAGAGGATGTCTTGTGCTGTTTGTAAAAGGCAATGGACACACCAGGACACCGCTGCTCCAGTGTAAGCACGTACAACAAATAATCAGGGATCACCAGCGGTTGGTTGTCTTCAGAACCAGTCATAGTGTTTCGAGTAGGCCTGAAAGAAAGACAAATTAATTCAACTGACGATGACGACAATATCGAAGACAACGACGACAACGATGATGACGATGATGATGATGGTGGTGATGGTGATGGTGGTAGTAGTGGCGGTGGTGATGGTGGTGGTGGTGGTGGTGATGATGATGATGATGATGATGATGATGATGATGATGATGGTGGTGGTGGTGGGGGTGGTGATGATGATGATAGTGGTAATGATGGTGGAGGTGATGGTGGTGGTGGTGATAATGATGATGAGAATATCAATAAGATAGAAGAAGAACAAGAAGAATACACACACACACACACACACACACACACACACACACACATATATATATATATAATAGAGAGAGAGAGAGAGAGAGAGAGAGAGAGAGAGAGAGAGAGAGAGAGAGAGAGAGAGAGAGAGAGAGAGAGAGAGAGAGAGAGAGAGAGAGAGAGAGAGAGAATGTGTGTGTATGTGTGTGTTTGTGTGTGCGTGCGTGCGTGCAAATATTTATAACTCTCTCTCTCTCTCTCTCTCTCTCTCTCTCTCTCTCTCTCTCTCTCTCTCTCTCTCTCTCTCTCTCTCTCTCTCTCTCTCTCCCCCCTCTTTTTCTCATAGAGGTATGAACACGTCCACACACGTTCGTGCACACAGAAAATACCACAGAAAATATATTAAATTTGGGTAAATCTCACGTCAGACTTAATGGTCCTTCCTTGCTGTCGTTCTAGGGCTCTGGACGGCTGGGTTTGGAGCGATCTGAAAGAATGAAAACACAATGGGAAAAACAACACACAAGCACTCACACGCGCACACACGCACACAAGCACACAAGCACACACGCAAACACACACATGTACACACCCACACACACACACCCCCTTACACACACGCGCGCGCGCGCGTATTCACGCACACACACGCGCCGCCACATACACACACACACACACACACACGCACGCGCACACACACACACACACACACACACACACACACACACACACACACACACACTCACACACACACACACACACACACACACACACACACAGAGTTTTCGTGGACTTTGCCAAAGCCTTTGATGTCATCATCAACTACTCTCTTCTCGTAAGGAAATGATTTTTTTGTAATATGTCCTGTGCTATATGCTGTGTTACGTTGCGCTGTTACACGCCATTATACTGTATGTTACGCTATAAAATTATCGTGCTGTATTATGATAAGCTATGCTACACTTTTCTACGCGATGCTATAGTACAGTATGCCATGATGTACTATACTACACTGCACTTACTGCATGATATGATATGCAGTGATATGCTATACTATTATGCTATGTTGTGCTGTGCTCTACTCTATTATGCTATAGGGGACGGGATAGCTCAGTGGTCACAGCACTCGCATTCCCCAGCTAAGGTTAAGCGGCATTGAGTGTGGTTACCAATTGGATGGGTGACCGTTTGCGCGCCTTGGCTTCAGTACAGTCCCCCCTTTTCACCCAGCTATAAATAGGAACCTTCCCTTTTGAGGGTCAAGGAAGATAAAGCAATGAGGGAGAGGAGTTGGGAGCCGCCCTCAACATGCTGGCCCCTGGAGAAGTGAGATCTCTGACGTCTCGCTCCCCTACGACCACATAGGTAATGGGACACCTTTACCTTTTTTACCTTTATTATGCTTGCTATGCTATGCTATGCTATACTATGCTCCGTTAGTTTATGCTATGCTATGCTATGATCTCTATGCTGCTATGCAATACTATACTATAGTACGCTACGTCATGTTATGCTATGCTATGCTACGCTATGCCATATTGTGCTATGATCTCTTATGCTATGCTATACTGTGCTACGTTATACTATGTTATTCTATGTGCTATGCTATGCTATGCTACGCTACGCTATACTATACTATACTATACTATACTATACTATACTATACTATACTATACTATACTATACTATACTATACTATACTATACTATACTATACTATACTATACTATACTATACTATACTATACTATACTATACTATACTATACTATACTATGCTATGCTATGCTATGCTGTGCTGTGCTATGCTGTGCTATGCTATGCTATGCTATGCTATGCTATGCTATGCTATGCTACGCTACGCTACGCTATGCTATGCCATGTCATGTCGTGCTATGATCTCTTATGCTATGCTATACTATACTATGCTACGTTATGCTATGCAATACTATACTATGCTACGCTACGCTATGCTATGCTATGCTACGTTATGCTATGCTATGCTATGCTATGCTCACGTCGACAGGCTCGGATGCTGAGGACGATGACCAACAGAAGCAGAGCCAGTGCGGCCACTGACCCCCCTGTCACACCTGCCACAAACACCTGTCCATCGTCTGCTGACTGCTCTGTAGATATCCACAGTTAAGAACAAATTCACTTTTTTTTCTCACTAAAAGAAGCAAAAGAATATGATGGTAGTGGTGAGGATGATGATAGTGACAGTAAGGAGGAGGACAAGAAGGGGAAGAATTGCGAAGAAGAATTGCGAAGAAGAATTCCAAAGAAGGATTCCGAAGAAGAAGAATTCCCAAGAAGAAGAATTCCCAAGAAAAAGAATTTCCAAGAAGAAGAATTTCCAAGAAAAAGAATTCCCAAGAAGAAGAAGAAGAAGAAGAAGAAGAAGAAGAAGAAGAAGAAAATAATAATCATAAGAAGAATCTGGATAAAAAATTCTTGTCCAAGATACACCACATCAAAATTTACTGCAATACGACATTGACTCTTAATGTTCAGAGATAGGAAAGAAGACAAGTCAAGTGAAACAAAACAATACCCCAATGAATGCTTTCAACACACACAGAAGATCAATAACCAAAATTCTTTGTCTACACTCTGTATTCACACGGTAAATCAGTCATTACTTTGTGGCTATCATTATTCATTGCCTCTCCTCTTCTGCTGCAAGGACAGCCTCTTAAAATCATTTAGCACCAGATAGGGATAGCTCAGTGGTCAGAGCACTCGCTTTTCCCAAGCTAAGGTTAAGCAGCATCGAGCGTGGTTACCAGTTGGATGGGTGACCATTTGCGCGCTTTTGCTTTAGAACAGAACCCCCCCCCCCCCACCTTAGTTCACTCAGCTGTAAATGGGTACCTGCCCTATTTAGGGTCATGGAAGGGAAAGCAGTTAGGGAGAGGAGATGGGTGCCGCCCTCAATATGCTGGCCCTAGAGAAGCTGAGGTTTCTGATGCCTTGCTCCCTTAGGACCACATACTTTATGGGACACCTTTACCGGGATTTTTTTTTTGCCTACAACTCCTACGAGACACTGGTAAAGTCTAGAAGATTCAAACAGTTTTAGAAACTCCCCAGAACAATCCAGAAACTGCAAAGCAATTTCAGGATAAGATCCCATCAACACAATCACAATCTGAGCACCACCACCCACTTCACACACACACACACACATCTATCTATCTATCTATCTATCTATCTATCTATCTATCTATCTATCTATCTATCTATCTATCTATCTATCTATCTATCTATCTATCTATCTATCTATCTATCTGTCTGTCTGTCTGTCTGTCTATCTATCTAACTGTTGTTTGTCTGTCTGTCTGTTTGTCTGTCTGTCTGTCTGTCTGTCTATCTATCTATCTATCTATCTATCTATCTATCTATCTATCTATCTATCTATTCTAACTTGCCCACTTACCCTGGTCATCAATCCTTATAACTGCCAGAGCAGTGTGACCATTATTGGCAGTGTTGGTCACTCGACACGACACGTTCACGCCCTTGACCTTTGTTTCCTTGGGGTTCAGAGTGCACATGAGCCCCTGCTGACCTTGGCAAGGGCCTTCCCATTGGATCATATCTGGGGTCATGGGGGCTAGGCCATCCACGTGACAGTAGAGGACAGTGAGAGAAGTGTTGCTGACATCATGATGGTAGACATCTAACGTGACATTGTCAGGTCCATCTGGGTGTGGAACAATACAAGCCAGAGTAAAGGCAGGTGCAGTTGAAAAAAAACTGTTGCCATGGCTGAGAGGAAGAAGAAAGACAGAGAACTGAGAGAGAGAGAGTGTGTGTGTGTGTTGTGGTGTGTGTGTGTGTGTGTTCAATAATTCTTTATCACATTCAATATGGCAGATTTAATCACATTTTCCAGATCCCACCAATGCACATCTAAAAGAAAACCCCTTAAAAACAAAAACAACACACATGCAAACGAACAAAAACGCATCATCGCCACCAAAAATAATAACAATAAATAATAATGAAAACGCCAGTTAACTACAAAAGTTCAAGTCTCTCTCTCTTTACAAAGCTAAACAATGTCTAACATTTGTGGTAACTTATACATTTGGTCATTGAAAACCTCATTTAAATTAAAATAAAACCACAGACTAATGTGGCATGGGGACATCAAACAAACATTTGGCCTGGCCAAAGCTTCCCAACACGGAACAGTACAAGATGTTAGATGAACATGTTTACAATAAAGTAAATGATAGGAAGACAATATCAGAGAGTGGACTGGCCTCAGGCGTGATGACACTGCAAAAAGCTGAGAAACACAAAAGAGGAGGAAGGTGATTACAAAATCTTCATTGGTGTCCCACCATCTTAAAGACCAAGGGATAGGTAAAGGGAGAAAGCGAAGATGCTTGTTAATATCATATACAGTGCAACAGTCTCTGTTTATCAAGAACTTGGGACCATCCAGCCCAGCACTCACAGGCTATATTGAGGGGCAGGAGGACTTGTTCTGGCTTCACCCAGTCCAGGCCACAGACCAGCTGCTGACGGTCATAGCCTCTCTTCACATACTGTGCAGGCAAGGACAGCTGGTGCACGCTGTTTGCTGCTGTAGCCAGGGTGGTGTTGCCCATCCTCCACACCAGGCGGCCAGGAGGGAAGCCCAGGTCATCAGCTGAACACACACAGGTCACCTCACCTGTCTCTGGCAGGTAGCTCATGTCCGTGCAGTTGTGACTGGGTTTACTTGGCTTCACTGCAGTCAGTTAGAAAAGCAATGAGGGCATGACTGAGTGAACAAAAGATAAATGAATAAATAATTCACTGACATAGCAGCTATTCAAAACATCAAACAACTAGTCTAGTTGCATTTCTCCCAGAAAGAGACATGCAGCCCAATTTGCAAAACCATCTTTTACTTTATGACTGATACTGTGGAATAACTGGTATTCCACAGGGATCAGTCATTGCACCCGATCATTTCAATATTCTTCTTTATTGTCTTCCTAGGTGTCTCTCAAGTAATGCTATCCATGTCCAGTACTCTTATGATATTAGTGTGTGGATAAATGTCACTATGAAAAAGAGAACAGCAAAGAGGCATCCAACATCATTTCAAAACATGCATCAGTTTGTGCTAAACAACTTCAATGACCCCATCATCAAAAATGGTGTGTCACTGTCTCCTGAAAAGACTAATCTTGTACTTTTTAACAATGGTGTTAGCCCATCAGTTCTACCTACTTTCCAAATAAGTCGAAAAGTTAGGGAATAGAAATCCATGGTGAAGTTGTTTTTTTGTATATTTAACAACTACACTAAGTTGAATTATCACATGGAATATTGAAATACTAAAGCTTGGAAAAGTCTTAACCTCCTGAAAGTTATTAGTAAACAAGTATGAGCTCTTGACATAGCTGGTTTTCATTTTTGTTTGTTATGGCTGCTTAATGCAGATAATTAGTAATATTCATCGTCCAACAACCTTACACACACACACACACACACACACACACACACACACACACACACACACACACACACCCTCACAACTTTCCCCTCTGATATTAGTAATTAGTGGAAGGATGTTAAACTTAAGAATGAACACACCCACACCCAGCCACCCAGCTACCTACACACTCACACACACACATTCACACACACACACACACACACACACACACACACACACACACACACACCACACACACACACACACACACCACACACACACACTAACTCACCAATATCAACCCTTTTGTCAGCCTGAGCTTTCAACCCATTATTGGCAGCATTGGTCACTAGACATGACACATTTTTGCCTTTCACGTCCATCTGACCTGGATCCAAGGTGCACGTGAACCCCTGCTGACCTTTGCAAAGTCCTCCCCACTGTACCATGTCTGGGGTCAGAGGGTTCATGCCAGTCATGTGACAGGTAATGATGAAGGTCAGATTGAAGGTGGCATCATAGTGATGGGAAATATCCAGTTCCACTTTGTCTGGCCCATCTGCACAGGAGAGAACTGGTTTACACACATTGCTTTGTCAGAAATCATACAAATACATCCTCAACTATCAACCTGACATAAAGATTTGAAAGAAATGCTTCTGAATATGGATAAGATATGTTCAGACAAACTATATAGGTTTTGTTGTGAATGTGTGTTTCTCAGCTAAGCAATCTGAAGTCATCTAGAGTAGGTGCGTTGTCTTATTCATAGAAGTAACAGCACGCTGGATGACAAGGTTTCCTTTGCTCTGTAGTCAGCTATACTCCAGCTAAAGAGGATTTTGTTTCTGTTTTGATGGAGATTGTAGGTTGGTCTTCTGAAAGCTTATCAAAAGTGAAAACAATCTGAACATAACATTTTAACTCTCAGTTGACAGTCGCAATAGCGGATCAGTGTTAAGGAAGTTTTGGACAGCTGTTTGCAGATTTTTCACACAGCAGCTGCATTGATACTATGACTAATGCAGCTTAACGTAGCTTTGTGAGCCTATCCAAGGTCGAATGCAGAGTGTTTTGGGGGTGATTCCATGTGTTCCAAACTCTTTGTTTGCAGTTGCAGAGAGTAGCGGACACATAGTTGCTACACGGAGTACAAAATTAAGAGGATTTTCTTCATGCTAGTCAAAGCTCAAATATTTAAGTAAGAGCTTCAATCTTTCGATATGTACTAACCCAGCATGTTATTCAGAGGTTAAGAAAATTTTATTTTCTTACTATGTGTTTTGTATTTTGTATGAGGTTTCTTTACTAACCATTAAAATAGGCCATCTGTGGGGAAAAGCAAGGGAGAGAACTGGCCATCCCGAGTGAGTTAAAGGAGAACAGAATTTGAATGTAGGCCTTGGCACTTAAACCATCTGGACAATATCATCACACAGTTACAGTCCTTGCAGAGTGTACTGGCTTTAGCCAGATGTTTAAAATGGCTAAGCAGCTTACACTTATTTATTGTATCAATGCCTATTTTCTGGATACCAACGAGGTATGTTATAAGGTCTGAATGAATTGGTAAACAGACACACAGACACACAGACACACAGACACAGACACACAGACACACAGACACACAGACACACAGACACAGACACACAGACACACAGACACACAGACACACACACACACACACACACACACACACACACACACACACACACACACACACAAAGAAAAGGCTTCTGTGGGGGAATGGGATAGCCTGGTAGTCAGAGTGATGCACTCATGATCTGGTGACCTGGGTTCGACTCTTCTTCAAGAGGATTTTTCCTCTGGAGTTAACATCAGTGCCGACTCCATTACCCCCCAAAGTCCTTTGGATGAGACTATAAAACGAGGTCCCGTGTGTGAACGCACGTCGATCATCTTGCGCACACATCAAAACCCATTCTGCTGTTCTGAAGAGTAGGCCATTCTGTGGCAGTTGGAATAGATGACAAAATTTTCAATACTGCAAACTAAGGGGGACAGGATGTGAAAAAGCACATGAATACTCATTCCGTTATCCTCAAAATAAAATAAACACACACACATACTCACACACACACACTGTCTGTCTGTCTGTCTGTCTGTCTGTCTGTCTGTCTGTCTCTCTCACATACACACACACTCACACACACGCACACACACACATACTCACGCACACACATTCTGTCTCCCTGACTCTCTGTCTGTGTGTGTGTGTGCATCTCTCTCTCTCTCTCACACACACACACACACACACACACACACACACACACACACACACACACACACACACACACACACACACACACACACACACACACACACACACAAGCCTGGAAGCAAAACGTTTCCATGTTTTAAGAGTCATAAACTACAAACCTAAACCTGAGACTCACATGCTATATTCAAGGACAGTATTTCCGACTTAACCCTCTTGGTGCTGAGTTGGCACCAAACCTGCTGGCGGTCAAGGTTTCTCTTCAAGATGTCTGGGGGCAGCAACAGCTCTTTGTTGTTTGTGTTTCCTCTGACCAGGGTTGTGTTGCTGCCGGACACCCACTCCAGTTGGCCTGGAGGGTAGCCCAGGTCATCTGCAGTACACATACAGATGGCTCCCTCTGTCTCAGGGATGGAACCCAGGTCTGTGCAGTTGTGAACTGGTGGGTTGGGATCCGCTGAGGAGAAGAAAGGAGAATAGTGTGATAACAATCAGACATTGAACAATGAGCAGGAAACTGTGTTCTAAGTTAAAGCCAATGTAACTTTCAAGACACTAGTCATATAATTAGGATATTACAAAGTTACAGAAGAAAAATGGAACTTCTACCCATACCCAATAAATGACAGTGACAAGGGGATGAATAAAAAAAATCCATGAAGACTTTTTTCTCTAGAATTGTTCATCATATAGTCTATGATACCCTTTGGCGAAAGGAATGATTGCTATAATTTGAAATTGTGTGTCTTTGTTTACATTAGAAGTTGATGTTCTTGTTTAGTGTTCATGAAAATTGCTAACGCTACAAAAAACTAAACAAACAGGCATACAAAAAAACCCAGAGAGACAGACATCACCGTGGTACATCATCTTCAGTTCTTCTCACCTTTAAACACTGTCATTTTCCCTGTGTTAAATTTGATATTTAACACTATCTGTACAAACACAATTTAGTATAACTGCAGTCTCTCTGCAAAGTATATTCTACATGCACACTTAAGTACAAATGTATCTTATGCTTCGGGCTGGTACATAGTCACACATCAACAAAAGCGTTCTTTCTATGTAAACCAACAATGCCCTGGTTGCATAGTACAGTCAGAGTTGTTGGAAACATAGAGGGTGTTGATTGCTCACCCTGAGGGTGAGACATGACGAATCTGGGTATGGCTGTGGCAGGGAGATTGAAATGAGCGGCCTGGGAACACCAGGAGGGGGACGTTATAGAAGATGAGGCACCAAAAAACACCCAAAAAACCAACAGCCTAATAATACAAAAAACCACACTTTGTGTAGAACACAGATATAGAACGGTAAGGAGACATACTGCCAGTGAACTAACCCAAATCTACACTGATTCGGCCAAGGAGTTACAACTCTCTATTTTACAATAACAAAAAATCTGACCCAAAATCAACAGGACACCTGCAAGATAGCGGTACCAGAATGTGACTTGTTTTCCACGCATAACAATCTGGTAGAGCATTATGGCACTGTGCAATAGAATGCAATACAACACAGTATCGTGTAATGTTATGCAGTAGGCTTTGATGCTTTATACCACTACGGCCAAACTACATAAGAGAAATTAAAAAAAACAAAACAAAAAACACAGTAGATAAAAAAGGAAGGAAGGAAGGAAGGAAGGAATGCAAAAATGAATGAAACCTGTCCTGATTTAGTAGAAACCCTGTACAACACATCATATTATGGACCACAGCAAACAAATCCAGCATAACTCAGTCAAGGCCCAGGACTCAGTGCTAAAATTAGCCCCTACCTTTTTACCAAGTCCAAGTGTGGTAAGGTTCTGATATAATTAGCATTATCTGGGATAGGATGGAGAGCAGCTAAGAGGAGGAGAAAGTGTGGAAAACTGACAGCTGCAGGGCACTGGTACAGATACCTCACAGTGCACAAATCCAACATCACTCAGTAGGGCCTAGTCAAGAGCACTAAATTTAGCACGCTCCTTCCTTTCACCTAGTCCATGTGTGGTCAGCTCCTGCTATAAATAGCACCAGCTGGCCACAGCTGGGATGGGATGGGATAATTAGCAGCTGAGAGGAGCTGAAAGTGGGAGAAACTCACAGTTGTGACCTACCTGGAATACCACATGCTTTTTTGCGAATAGATGTCTGCACTGCTGTCAGATTCTGGAATCCAGACACGATGAAGAAGTGTTCGGATTCTGGATCAGAAGCCACAGCCCTCAGCTCCTCTTCATTGATGCCACTCCCGATGCCTAGTGCGATGATCTTGATGCCTTCGTCGCGGCAAAGTTTTGCTTCAGAGACAGTTTTACTTCGGTTATCGGAACTTCCATCCGTCATAAGGACAATGATGCTGGGAACATGGCAACGAGCTCCTTTGTTGCGTGAGAACATGATGGTTCGACTGAACCATAGAGCGCCACCTGTTCAAGACAAGTCATTCAACAATCAAAGCTTTGCTGCGTGTCGGGACAGACTAGCACATTTTACAGACGTTTCTGTTTTTGATTATTGCTTTGTCATTTATAGGGACGGGACAGGTAAGTGGTCAGAGCGCTCGCTTTCCCCCCACTCAAGTTAAGCAGCGTCAAGCGGGGTTACCAGTTGGATGGGTGACCATTCACGCCCCTTGGCTTCAGTACAGTCCCCCCCAGTTCACCCAGCTCTAAATGGGTACCTTGCCCTCTTTAGGGTCAGGGAAGGTAAAGCAGCGAGGGAGAGGAGATAGGCGCCGCCCTCAATATGCTGGCCCCTAGAGAAGCTGAGGTCTTTGACGCCTTGCTCCCCTACGACCGCCTAGGTTATGGGACACCATTATCTTTTACCTTTACCGTTTTGTCATTTATGTTATTCTTCTAGTGTTTGCTTGAGAAAATGCTGGGGTGTCTCAATTTTAAATAAAGATTTTAAGCAACAACAAATCTTTATACTTAATTGAATTCTATTGTATTGTTTTGTATTGTATTGTGTTGCACTGTATTATATTTTATTGTATAGTGCACTTTCCTGTATAGTGTGTTTTAGAGTTTGCTCACTCTTTTGTGTGTGTGTGTGTGTATATCATTTTTATCTTAATTTATTTTATTCTTTTATATCAAGGATAATGGGATAAGCACTGTTGTGCTTTTTACATCCAGTCCCCGTGTGTATGCAGTTTTGTGAATGTCATCTGTTCCCAATGTCATCTGTGTGTGTGTGTGTGTGTGTGTGTGGTGTGTGAGAGAGAGAGAGAGAGAGAGAGAGAGAGAGAGAGAGAGAGAGAGAGAGAGAGAGAGAGAGAGAGAGAGAGAGAGAGAGAGAGAGAGAGAGAGAATGAATGAATGAATGAATGAATGAATAATCTTTATTTTTCAAGGGTAACAGAGTAAGTAAGCATTACATACTTTTTTTCATCCGGCCCTTGCCCTGATCAGGGAATAAAGCTAAGAAACCCCCTCCCTACCTCTACATACCAGCATCACCACCAGCAGCAGTTCAAACAATATTTTAAAAAAGAAAACAGAATACATTCAACAAAACGCGTCATCCCAACTGGATACACTAATAATTATTTAAACAAAAAATAACATAGCAAAAAACATTTTAAAAATAGCAAATATTCAGGACCATGAAACAGAAGGCATTACAAATATATAATGCGTGAGTGTGTGAGTGTGTGTGTGTGTGTGTGCGTGTGTGCGTGTGTGTGTGTGTGTGTGTGTGTGTGTGTGTGTGTGTGTGTGTGTGTGTGTGTGTGTGTGTGTGTGTGTGTGTGTGCGTGCGTGCGTGTGTGTGTGTGTGTGTAAGCGGGAAAAACAAGCAAAGTAGGCATAAAAGGGGGAAAAAAACAGATTAATAAAACAACAACAACATAATAATCCTTTAAACACAAAAGACTATATGAAAACACATTTCAATATTCAAATGGTAAGAATACAGTTTGAATCCAACATAAAACCAAAATACTCCTCTCCAAAATAAGTCTAGGATAGAATATCTGAAGGTGGAAGTTGGAGGGGAAAGGAGAGGAGAAGAGAGGAGAAGAGAGAGAGAAGAGAGAGAGAGAGAGAGAGAGAGAGAGAGAGAGAGAGAGAGAGAGAGAGAGGAGAGAGAGAGAGAGAGAGAGAGAGAGAGAGAGAGAGAGAGAGAGAGAGAGAGAGAGAGAGAGAGAGAGAGAGAGAGAGAGAGAGAGAGAGAGAGAGAGAGAGAGAGAGAGAGAGAGAGAGAGAGAGAGAGAGAGAGAGAGAGGAGAGAGAGAGAGAGAGAGCATCGCCAAATTATATCATCATCAAAACAAACCAGTCAACAAAAATATTTTTTAAAAACTCACACTTCCATAAAAATAACTATCATCAATGAAACCTAAAAACTCACAATTTAACCAAATCTAACAAGGAAAGGAAAACCCAGAGGAGAGAGAGAGAGAGAGAGAGAGAGAGAGAGAGAGAGAGAGAGAGAGAGAGAGAGAGAGAGAGAGAGAGACAGACAGACAGACAGACAGACAGACAGACAGACAGACAGACAGACAGACAGACAGACAGACAGACAGAGTCAGAGAGAGAGAGAGAGAGAGAGAAACTTTGAAACTTTGAAACTTTGAAACTTTGAAACTTTGAAACTTTTATTAAGGGAAAAGAATAAGCACACATAATGGCTTTTTTACATCCAGCCCTCAATCAAAGAAAATGATAACAATGAAAACAAATTAACAGCAAATTTAAGTAAACACAAACACCCCCCCCCCCCCAGAAAAATAAATAAACAATCGTTGTAACATCATAGAAATTTATGTCAAAAATGGAGATTTAAAAAAAAAAAAATAAAAAAAATAATAATAAATAAATAAATTTAAAAAAAAAAAAAAAAAAAAAATTATTAAAAAAAAGAAGAAAAAAAAAAGGGAAAGAGCACATTAAAAAAAAAAAAAATTCAGACAGAAAAATTGAAGAAGAATTTGTATTGGGTATGGGGAAAGAGAAGGA
>CM060325.1:12454536-12462036 GCA_030674155.1 Stramonita haemastoma | reverse complement strand
GCATAAATTATAAATATAAGTTAATGTGTCAGAGATGATTGGAGCTGCTAACTTGAGAATTTTACTGTCAATACCATCTGGTCCTCTACTACTATTTTGTTTCAAGCTATTTAGATATCTGAACACTTCAGAAACACTTATGAAAGGGATTTTTAATTTTGATTTAATGTTTTTTGATGAGCAAAAGCTTTTTAGCTCTTCTAAGGAGTTTAATTCTGTCTCATCTTGTTTTATAACTGTTTCAGCTATGGTGGTAAAATAAATGTTGAGATCATCTGGGGAAATTTTATTAGCAATGGGTTGAGTTGGGTATTTATTGGTTAATTGATTGATAGCCTGCCAAACAGCTTTAGGATTGTGTTTCGATGAGGCAAGATTTTGGAAATATTTTTGTTTGGCTTTACGTTTTAATGAGTTTACTTTGTTTCTTTGTTCTTTAAATTCTCCTATTTTTCCTGCTTTTAATAGATCATCTCTTAAATAAGTTTCTTTTAGAATCTCAGTTGTCATCCATTTAGGTTGTGTTGCATGCTTCACTCTTCGGGTTTTGAAAGGAGCATGTTTATCATAGACTGAGTTAAATGTTTCTAGCCAAAAATATATGGCTTTCTCTGGGTCTGTAAAGTTGTAAACATGATTAATTGAGGAATTTAGCAAGTCAGCAAGAAATTTATTTTCATCAAATTTAACAAATGATCTATAAGTGACTTCCTTGTGACCAGCTATGGGAATTTTTATTCCTTTTTTGTTCCATGTGAAACAGATAGGAAGGTGATCACTGCAGCCACAGTTAGGAACACATATTTCTTTGATATTTTGCTTATTAGTTACATATACATGGTCAATGAGAGTTGCACTGGAGGAGTTTAAGCGCGTTGGTGTGTCAATAATTTGCGAGAGATTATAGGAATTTAATTTGTTTATCCACAAAGGGTGGGGTTTAAGTAGATTCATGTTAAAATCTCCCAATAGTAAAAGTTCTTTAGCATCCAAAGATGCTGCATCCATCATTATGGAAAATCTATCAACCCAATCAATTCTCTCAGAGGGATTTCTGTATATAAATCCGACAATAATGGGTTTACTTCGTTTGAGAGAGAGAGAGAGAGAGAGAGAGAGAGAGAGAGAGAGAGAGAGAGAGAGAGAGAGAGAGAGAGAGAGAGAGAGAGAGAGAGAGAGAGAGAGAGAGAGAGAGAGAGAGAGAGAGAGAGAGTGTGTGTGTGTGTGTGTGTGTGTGTGTGTGTGTGTGTGTGTGTGTGTGTATGTGTGTGTGTTGTGTGTGTGTGTGTGTGTGTGTGTGTGTGTGTGTGTGTGTGCGCGCGCGTGTGTGTGTGTGTGTGTGTGTGAACTATTCTCTTGTACTCAGCTCTGTTTCAAGTCCTGGTAGATTTCTCTCCCAAGTATTAAGCCTCTTCTTTTCTGAGAAAAAACACTTAGCCAAGATGCAACACCCCATGAGTAGTATTTGTTCTGCCTGGATGACTCCCCCCCAAACCTCCTAAGAGAAAAAATGTTTGTCTTTGGAATTCTGAAACGTATAACTTTTGTACAGACAGGGGCGGGATAGCCTAGTGGGCAGAACATTGCGCTCGCAATTTGACGACCCGGGTTCGATTCCCGTTTGAGAGGATCTTTCCTCTGGAGTTAACATCAGTGCTGACTCCACTCTCCCCAAAAGTCTTTCTGGTGAAACTATAAACCGAGGCCCGGTGTGCGAATGCACGCAGAACATCTTGCGCACACGTTAAATCCTGTTCCGCTTTTCGTAAGAGTTGGCCACCGTGTGCCGGTGGGAACAGATGACATGATTTACAAAAAACTGCATACACACGGGGATTGGATGTAAAAAAGCACAGAGTGCTTATTCCATTATCCTCGATATAAAAGAATAAATACATAAATAATAAATGAATAAATAAATAAACAAACAAACAAACAAATAAATAAATAGGTTTTTTGACGTGCACTAAATACACACTATGCAGGGCCATTTTTTTTATTTTCTCATAAAAACTACCCCCTACCCCACATCTAAGGGTCCGGTAGATGGGAAGAAAAAAAACACCCCCCCCCCCCCCCTCCCCCAGAATGGAACAGAAGTTAAGTCAAGGACCTCTAGCCTCTTACACATAAGGAGACATATTTTGAACCTAGGACATGTCGATTCCTACACAGGTAATACTTACTGGTATTGGTACTTCCCCCAGTATAAGAGATATTCAAGATCGCCGTTTTCATAGCTTCTTTCTCGTAGAACGTGTTGAGGTAAAACTCGGCGTTGGAAGAGGAATCGAACTTTTGCACTCCCACACGCACCCCAGCAGAGCTGATGTTAAAGGTATCCACGAGATCTCTGACGAACTCCAGTGATGAATTGAAGTCGGAAGGTCCAACGCTTCCTGAGGAGTCCATGACGAAGACGATGTCTAGTGGGTTATTATCACAGCCTGAAAAAGTAAGTAGTATTGAGTTTTAATGCGCAGTCTATTGTGTTGTGCATCGTTTGTTTTTATCCTAAGATATTTAACCCATATTTTCTTTTTCTTGGTTGTTGTTGTTGTTGGTGGTGGTGGTGGTGGTGGTGTTGGTGTGTGTGTGTGTGTGTGTGTGTGTGTGTGTGTGTGTGTGTGTGTGTGTGTGTGTGTGTGTGTGTGTGTGTGTGTGTGTGTGTGTTGTGTGTGTGCTATTTTTTGAGTATTCATCTTCTATCGGAAAGGTTTTGTCTTTTTTGATATTTGTTATTTCCCTTTTAGATTTTCTGTAGTGATATTTTCGGGGGGGGGGGGGGGGGGGGGGGTTCACTGTTTTTTCCCCTTTTTTCTTCTGCTATCTGAAGAAATGTGTCACCAAGAAAAGGTTTCGGTGGATTTTATTTCTTTCTTTCATAAGTTATTTTGGGCAGCCTCTTTTCATACTTTTTTTTCATTTCATTCCAGAGTGTGTCTGGTGGAACCTCCTTATTATTCCATTCTTTTAGATGTACTTAAAAACGGTTGTTTCAGCTTCATTTGCAATTTTAGCTTCACTATTACCGATCTGTCTACTCCTCAGAAAGCAAATGAAATAGAAAGGGCTATAGAAAAACTGGAAACATAAAGAGAGAGAGAGAGAGAGAGAGAGAGAGAGAGAGAGAGAGAGAGAGAGAGAGAGAGAGAGGAGAGAGAGGAGAGAGAGAGAGAGAGAGAGAGAGAGAGAGAGAGAGAGAGGAGAGAGAGAGAGAGATGAGAGAGAGAGAGAGAGAGAGAAGAGGAGGAAGACAAGGGAGAAAACTGAAGAAAAAAGGAAATATTCTTGCGAACAAGAAACATGCAGCAAATGCAAGTAAAAATGGAATTGAACTAACAAAATGATAGATCTATATCTTGCTAGATAAACAATAAGATTTGAAGGTAGATATTCTTGGACTATGTGAAACGTGATGGAGCAAAGAAGGCACATCCAAACAAGAGAACTACACCTTCATTTTAAGCAAAGTCAAACAGAGGAACACAAAGATTCAAATCAAATTCAAATTCAACACTTTATTATCTCATAGAGAGAGACATTCAAGCTGGTAAAAGCTGTACATTTAAACGGTAAACATTAATATTACGGAAAAAATACCCACAAGACAATAGCCGAATATCAGAATGCACCCATCATGATAATTATATAAAGCACCTATAGATCAGCAATACCTCAGCCAGTCATGGACTCACGCCTATAAAATCACCCTCATAATTATGCGCACGAGAATGCCCACGCATCCACACTCACACACAGCTCCCACACAGGAACACACACACACACACACACACACACACACACACACACACACACACACACACACACAACACACACACACACACACACACACACACACACACACACACACGCTGGAAACATTTGCACACATTTTTAATGATATAAACCAAATTTTATAACACAATGTAAGTAAAAGAAAAACTGATTTCAATTAGAAAAAATAATACTCGATTCTATTGAGGTAATGAACACAGTCTAAAATAATAACACACACATGCATCTTTATGGTATAAGCCAAATTGTTATAAGAAGGAAAGTGGCAGGATGGTTAAGACGTTTGGCTGCCAATATGTAAACCGTGAGTTTCTGGGTTCGTACCCAGCTCGCCCTTTCTCCCCAGTTTGACGAAAAAATCGAACTGAATGTCAAAGTCATTGGGATGAGACTATAAACCGAGGCCCCGTGTGCGAACGCACGCAGAACATTTTGCGCACACGTTAAAACCCCGTCCCGCCTTTCGAAAGAGCAGTCCATCGTGTGCCGGTAGAAGCCGGTAAAAAACCCAACATGCACACATGTGTCGTGTTTAGACACCATCCCTGAGGGGAAAGAAAAATGAGTAGGCGCTGCACTTGTGGCGACGCGCTCTCTCCGGGAAGAGCAGCCCGAATTTCACGCAGAGAAATCTGCTGTGACATAAAGTGGAATAAAATCAAACAAAATAAAATAAATCAAAGTTGTATAAGATTCGCTATCAGATTAGACAAGCGGCGTTCAGCTTGCTTAGTAAGCCACAACATCAATCAACCCCATATTGCTCACGGTCAAACTCGATGCGAAACCATTCCCTATCCACATTATTCAGGTATATTATAATGATGCTCAAACATGGGACAGTTCACAAGATGATACACAATTGTTCTACAACGACCCACAGAGAGCCAACAATAAAATAATTATCTGGCAGGGAAAAGTCTACCACAATCATAGGAGGCTTCCACGCAAACGTCAGTGACAGAAAAAAAAAACATCTAGTGTGATACCGGATCTTTCAGCCATTATTCAAGAAATGAAAGAAGTGATAATTATGTGTGCTTATTAACTAAGACAATATTCTCATCATTAAACACTGTTTTTCGTTCAAGCACCCCAACATTTGTCAGCAGGGGGGCTGGGATAGCCTAGTGGGCAGAACATTGCGCTCGCAATTTGACGACCCAGGTTCGATTCCTGTTTGAGATTTTTCTCCTGGAGTTAACATCAGTGTTGACTCCACTCTTCCCCCAAAGTCCTTCGGATGAGACTATAAACCGAGGCCTTGTGTGGGAACGCACGCAGAACATCTTGCGCACACGTTAAATCCTGTTCCGCTTTTCGTATAAGACTAGGTCATCGTGTGCCGGTGGGAACAGATGACATTAACAAAACTGCATACACATGGGGACTGAATGTAAAAACAAACAAACAAGAGTGCTTATCCCATTATCCTCGATATAAAGCAATAAAATAAAATAAATAAATAAATAGATGAATGAATAAATAAATAAATAAATAAATAACACACACATACAAAAACAAACAAACAAAAAAACAGTGAAAAAAAAGATACACGTAGATCTCACCACGAGATAAAAATCGCCATGGAATTGATCATATAATTGACAAAATTCGGCAAACATTAATGCACAGAACAAGACCAGGCAGGGGCAGATAGCAGTTATTCAGACCCCTTTCCCATGTCCAGGAAGATTTGATAGAATAAAGGCAATGAAAGAGACACCAACACCTCGAACATGCCTATACAATACCCACATACAGCTGGGATTATAAAAAGCATTAAAAAAAAAAGTTCGTAGAACCACTCTTATGTGGACGATCTCTCCCACAGAAAAATCTGCTGTGATTTAAAGCGGCATACTGTTTAATATACAACACACAGACACACACAGACACACACACATACGTGCACACACGCCCACATAGACAAACTCACATACACACACGTACACACACGCCCACATACACAAACACACATACACACACACACACGCACACACACACACACACACACATACACACACACACACACACACACACACACACACACACACACACACACACAACACCACACACACACACACACACACACGCACGCACGCACGCACGCACGCACACACACAGAGATACATAAATATATAATTATGTCTGTGTGTGTAGCGTGCGCTCACACCACATGTGCACAATCACACACAATTATTCTTTTTTTCTTTTTGCACGTGCATTGTTACACAACAGCATGTGCGTCTGGGAGAGAGAGAGAGAGAGTAGGAGAGAGAGGAGAGAGAGAGAGAGAGAGAAGAGAGAGAGAGAGAGAGAGAGAGAGAGAGAGAGAGAGAGAGAGAGAGAGAGAGAGAGAGAGGGAGAGAGAGAAGAGAGAGAGAGAGAGAGAGAGAGAGAGAGAAGAGAGGAGAGAGAGAGAGGAGAGAGAGAGAGAGGAGAGAGAGAGAGAAGAGGAGGAAGACAAGGGAGAAAACTGAAGAAAAAAGGAAATATTCTTGCGAACAAGAAACATGCAGCAAATGCAAGTAAAAATGGAATTGAACTAACAAAATGATAGATCTATATCTTGCTAGATAAACAATAAGATTTGAAGGTAGATATTCTTGGACTATGTGAAACGTGATGGAGCAAAGAAGGCACATCCAAACAAGAGAACTACACCTTCATTTTAAGCAAAGTCAAACAGAGGAACACAAAGATTCAAATCAAATTCAAATTCAACACTTTATTATCTCATAGAGAGAGACATTCAAGCTGGTAAAAGCTGTACATTTAAACGGTAAACATTAATATTACGGAAAAAATACCCACAAGACAATAGCCGAATATCAGAATGCACCCATCATGATAATCATATAAAGCACCTATAAATCAGCAATACCTCAGCCAGTCATGGACTCACGCCTATAAAATCACCCTCATAATTATGCGCACGAGAATGCCCACGCATCCACACTCACACACAGCTCCCACACAGGAACACACACACACACACACAACACACACACACACACACACACACACACACACACACACACACACACACACACACACACACACACACATACACACGCTGGAAACATTTGCACACATTTTTAATGATATAAACCAAATTTTATAACACAATGTAAGTAAAAGAAAAACTGATTTCAATTAGAAAAAATAATACTCGATTCTATTGAGGTAATGAACACAGTCTAAAATAATAACACACACATGCATCTTTATGGTATAAGCCAAATTGTTATAAGAAGGAAAGTGGCAGGATGGTTAAGACGTTTGGCTGCCAATATGTAAACCGTGAGTTTCTGGGTTCGTACCCAGCTCGCCCTTTCTCCCCAGTTTGACGAAAAAATCGAACTGAATGTCAAAGTCATTGGGATGAGACTATAAACCGAGGCCCCGTGTGCGAACGCACGCAGAACATTTTGCGCACACGTTAAAACCCCGTCCCGCCTTTCGGAAGAGCAGTCCATCGTGTGCCGGTAGAAGCCGGTAAAAAACCCAACATGCACACATGTGTCGTGTTTAGACACCATCCCTGAGGGGAAAGAAAAATGAGTAGGCGCTGCACTTGTGGCGACGCGCTCTCTCCGGGAAGAGCAGCCCGAATTTCACGCAGAGAAATCTGCTGTGACATAAAGTGGAATAAAATCAAACAAAATAAAATAAATCAAAGTTGTATAAGATTCGCTA
>CM060325.1:12432036-12434536 GCA_030674155.1 Stramonita haemastoma | reverse complement strand
TCTCTCTTCTTCTTCTTTCTTCTTCTTCTTCTTCTTCTTCTTCTTCTTCTTTGCATTCTTCTTCTTCTTCTTCTTCTTCTTCTTTGCATTCTTCTTCTTCTTTTCTTTCTTCTTCTTCTTCTTCTTCTTCTTCTTCTTCTTCTTCTTCTTCTTCTTCTTCTTCTTCTTCTTCTTCTTCTTCTTCTTCTTTCTTCTTCTTCTTCTTCTTCTTTCTTCTTCTTCTTCTTCGAACGCCCAGACAGCAGCTACTGTTTTCTGTCGTATTAGCAAAAATGCTTTGCATTGCCATTAAGTGTACCCAACTTTAATATAGGAAAGAACTGTTATCTTCTAAGTCTTTATCAAAAAAACAAATTCAGGAAAATGGACCAAGAAGGCGGAAAATAAACGAGGTCACAGGAAGAAAAAGAACAAGGCAGAAAAAAGAGAGGGATAGAAAAGACGGAATTTTCAGCACAGAAAAGCCACCCAACTGGCGCATAAGAGTGAACTGTTATTTTTATGTCTTTCTGGAATAAAATGGCAGGAGAATGGACCAAGAAGGCAGAGAAAAAAAAAAAAAAAAACAAAGAGGCAAAAGGAAGAAAAGGGACAAGGCAGAAACAAAGAGAGAGATAGAAAGTAGGAAATTCCTAGCACGAATTTTCCAGACGGTAGGAATGTTATTTAAACTTACAGGAACCTGTTAGCCCTAAGGGGAGACACGTGTATATTTATTTATTTATCTATTTATTTATTTATTTCAACGATAATGAATAAGCATTCATGTGTTGTTGTTTTTTTTCATCCAGTCCCTGTGTGTAGGCAGTTCTGTCAGTTTTATTATCCGATCCCACCGGCACACGATAGCCTACTATACTCTTCCGAAAAAAGCGGAATGGGTTTTAACGTGTGGGCAAGATGTTCTGCGTGCGTTTGCACACAGGAGCTAGGTTTATAGTCTCATCCGAAAGACTTTTGGGGAGAGGGGAGTCGGCACTGATATAAACTTCAGAGGGAAAATCCTCTTGAACGAGAATCGAACCCAGGTCAGCAGATCATGAGCGCATCTCTCTGACCACCAGGCTATCCCTCCCCCGTATAAGTTAGGGAGAGTGGGGATGGCGCAGAGATGTGATGTGCTATGATTCTTATCTTACTGAACTAAGACAAGGAAAACGACGGCCACAAGAACACCAACTCTCTTGTTTCTCTGATTGTCTGTCTGTCTGTTCTGTCTGTCTGTTTGTCTGTGTCTGTCTGTCTGTCGTCTGTGTCTGCCAGTCTGTCTCTGTCCATGTTTCTGTTTGTCTCTGTCTGTCTCTGTCTGTCTCTGTCCCCTGTCTATCTGCCTCTGTCTCTGTATGTCTGTCTCTGTCTGTCTGTCTGTCTCTGTCTGTCTGTCCCCTGTCTCTCTTTTTTACACACACAAACACACACACACGATAAAGCGCTATTATGTACATTCCATTTATCATTAATAATACATTTTTTCCATGTTCTTATAAGAAACGCTTTTTTTCCCAGTTGTCAACGACAGATATTATTCTTTAGATAAAAAAACAAACAGAGAGAAAGTAACAGAGCAGGCAAAACAACATAATTCACACTACGGCATTAGAAAAAAACAGGACAATGAGCCACAAGAGGTCCGGGTAAACTTGAATAGCAGTCGAGAAAGACAGCATGAAAAGCCATAGATGATGAAATCTTACTCTTTAAGTATTGAGTGCCTAGCTGTAGAAAATGACAAGCAGAGGTATTATGCCTGTCAAAAATGTATGATAATTAATAGAAAGGAGAAAATTCCGGTTAAGCCCCCATCGCGGGAAGCTAGAGTGTTAGATAACTCTTTTTTGTAAATGTTCGCTTAGATAGGAATAATGAACATAATGCATGTGATTATGCACATAATTACTAAGAGAAAATTTCATGAAAATCAAGTTTTAATATACTTTCTATCATATTTCTCTTCGCACCTTGTTTTGTCAATTAACTTTTTCTGCTGTTTCATTCCAAAACAGACCACAATGTGAAGGAATTCGGTAAAAATACTTTTCTCACTAACCTGCGATAGACTGGCGTCCTATCCAGGGGGGAGTCTATGACTCTCAGTCGCTTAACGCCACAGAAACCGGGATAAGCACCGGCCTGATGAGCCTTAGGCTCGGGACAGACTTTAACTTTAATTTTTCTCACACTTCTTGACATAATGATAATTATCTATCAAATTTCTTATGTCAAGCAATAGATCTTTCCTGATCTTTGAGTTCCAGTATTACGAACGATATCAAACACATTTGGAGTCAACACAGAAAACATCATCAGCCTTCGTCTAAGTCAAGGCCACAAAAAAAACCTGGTGCCATGTTGTTGGTGTGCGGAATTTTGCTTGTTTGCTTGCTTTCTTGTTTGCTTTTTTTATAGATTTTTTTTTTTTATTTACACAACTATCATTTCTTAAGTAACTTGTCGTTGTGGATGGGTCGGTGGTCATGAGGTAACACACCTGTCTGGAAAG
>CM060325.1:12409893-12426936 GCA_030674155.1 Stramonita haemastoma | reverse complement strand
AATGTACAAAGTACAGGAAGAGCCTTCCCAGGTATACAACGTACATGGAGAGCTCTCCTAGGAGTATTGTGTCCCCCAAGCAGTCAGCGTAGTGACAGAAGCATACCTGCTCTTTGTCCCATAAACCTTGCTAATTTCCAGAGAACTTTACACACATCACTACAGCCCAAACCATGTCCTCACAGCTGCCTCCCAGAAAAGAAACTTCCCTGGAGATAGAGAGGTTTCTCCCAATCTGGGCTGATTGTCTCAAGGGCACCCACCACTCACAGCTGGCAAAGGGAGACAGACACCTACATGAAAAGCAGAAGGGGTTGTTATCCTTCCCTGACTCTGACTGCACCATCTGTTGGAGTGGTGGGTGTGAGTGGACGTGTCATGGAGGAGGTTGCTGTGTGTGGCACAGGTGGGATGGGTAATAATGTATTGGGGGTGGGTGCGTTTGGGGGGTGGTGGTAACTTTGACTATCTGTTTTCCTATCCATGGTTTCTGCCTTCTCTCATGTTGCAGTTGTATTGTTGTTGTTACACAGTACATACCGTATTTATTGAAGATGCTATAATTATGCTACAGCTGTTTCTGACTTGGCAGTGTGTGTTGTTTTTTTTGGGATCAAAGTGTTCATGTTCTATTAATTGAAATAAAGGTTATGATTGTTGCTGTCATCGTTTGTTGCTATGAAGATCTCTCTCTCTCTCTCTCTCTCTCTCTCTCTCTCTCTCTCTCTCTCTCTCTCTCTCTCTCTCTCTCTCTCTCTCTCTCTCTCTCTCTCTCTCTCTCTCTCTCTCTCTCTCTCCCTCCCTCCCTCCCTCCCTCCCTCCCTGTAAGATTTACTATCTTTTTTATTTCATTCTTTTATATCGAAGATAATGGAATAAGCACAGATGTGCTTTTTTACATCCAGTTCCCGTGTGTATGCAGTTTTGTATCATCCAACTATCATCCAAACAAAACTAAAAAATGTTTGGCATAGTCCTTCCAAATTCCACATACCATTTATTTATGTCTCTGAATTCTATAATTATCTGACTCACCTCAAACAATCAAGGACACATGGTATTGATGAAGTGTACAGCAGAATATTTGGTTGTTGCTGTTGTAGTAGTAATCAATTGTTTCAGATGTCGGGTTTCTTTTCGGCTGTTTTTTGTTTGGTTATTTTTTGTTGTTGTTGTTTATTTGTTTAGTTTTCTTTTTTGTTGGAGTATTTTTTATTTGTATTTGGGTTGGGGAGGTTATTATGATTGTTTATTTTCATGATATATCCCTGATAAGGGTGGAGACTGGCCGGATGTGAAAAGCACATACTTTTTCATCCTCCTCAAAATAAAAGAATTTGATCTCTCTCTCTCTCTCTCTCTCTCTCTCTCTCTCTCTCTCTCTCTCTCTCTCTCTCTCTCTCTCTCTCTCTCTCTCTCTCTCTCTCTCTCTCTCTCTCTCTCTCTCTCTCTTCTCTCTCGCTCTCTCTGGTTGTGTGTATGTGTGTATGCGTGTGTGTGGCGTACCCATTTCACCTAGATCTATATTTGTTTCAGTTTGCCCCTTGTGTGCAAGTACAACAAGCACAGGCACCACGCTCATAAAGCACATGAGCAGACTCTATTGATGATGTGTAGTAAGTACTTATGAGATTGGGATAAGACTGTATCCAGCTGTCACATGGCGCATATGTACGTACGTATGTATAAATGAAGTTTTTGACAGGCAGGGTGGGGCTTTAGGGGAGATGAGTTGTTGCTGATGAATCCGATTAAGCTGAATAGGATCTGTCGCAATCGTACCCTCTTCACCTTCCCACCTCTCCCCAACACACACACACACACACACACACACACACACACACACACACACGCACACACACACACACGCACACACGCACACACACACACATACACATCAATCATCAAAACAAATGAAGAGAGAAAAAAAACTAACGATAGACACACAGATTGCATAAATGCATATATATATATATGCATAGTAGTAGTAGTAGTAGTAGTAGTAGTAGTAGTAGTAGTAGTAGTAGTAGTAGTAGTAGTAGTAGTAGTAGTAGTAGTAGTAGTAGGCACCCATCAGTCTCGGAAGACTATGGAGTTGCACTCTAGTCTTCAGAGCGCAAAGCCTGGGCAAGTATGTATGGAGGGCAAGCTGTTACCCATGCAGCAGACACCCCCTCTCCATCCCTGGTACCTTACAGAGAAACACCTCTCAAGATTATAAGATGTTTTTGCTTTCACAGGATTTAAACAACAATCATACAGCCTATTCAAGCTGCCATGTGTTATATATATATATACTATATATATATATATATATATATATATATATATATATATATATATTTATTTATTTATATATTTATATATTTATATACATGCATATATCAAATATTTTATCTGTCATTTTTCATAATTATGAAAAATATGTAATTGGTTACAGGCATTTTTTTCTCGCACTATATGATAAAAATATATATATTCTGAGTTCTCTCTCTCTCCCTCTCTCTCTCTCTCTCTCTCTCTCTCTCTCTCTCTCTCTCTCTCTCTCTCTCTCTCTCTCTCTCTCTCTCTCTCTCTCTGGTTTAGAGGGGGGTAAGGGCGATGCCACATGTGTGTGTATTTTGTTCAACTAAACTCAAACTGACATCCCCCACCCCAACATTCAACCCTTCTTTCTCAGTAAGTCTACCACTCCGAGCCATTCACTCTAATTAGAGTACCTCCCTTCCCTCCTTTCTTTCCCCCTCTTCTCCAGCACACATGGGCACCACTAAGTGTATGGGACTCAAAGGAGACCAGCCTAATACTACCACATGCTACACTGGCATGCAAGCAATTACCAGAAGTCGTTGACTCCTGGATGTGCATGAATGCAAACCACTTGTACCGCCAGGCCTTTGATGTTGTAGGCTGGTCTCTTTGAAACTCACTCCCTGGCCCTCACAGCACTGGGTGTTTGGGTTGTATTGGGCCAGTCTGGGTCCTGGCTGTCTGACAGACCTCCTGCATTCAGTTCCGTTCAGTGTCAGATCTGAACCGACATCTGGAACTTATCAATGATGGCTAGCAGGCAAGTTGCTGCTTTGACAGAGAGTGATTTCTCTCTTGTCACTTCCAGTCTATCTGTCATTTTCTGTTTCTCTTGTCACTTCCAGTCTATCTGTCCATTTCTCTCCTTGTTATCAATATCTTTCTGCAGGTAGTCTCAAGGACATTACCCTGACTTCTTACCTTTTTTTAAAAGTAGGGGGATGGTAGTGAGGGCTATGGATGAGTAAAGAGGAAGATCTTGTTTCCAGTTAATCTTGTAATTGTTAAAAAAAAGGACTGTGGTGCTTTCCTTTGTATTATCGTAATTCCTTTTGAAATGAACCAGCAACTGGTTTCCTTCACTTTGATCCAGAGGGATAGGAGGGAGGGAGGGATGGAGGGAGGCTAAGACAGGAGGGGAAAAGGAGAGCATAGACCAGAGATGGGAATACAGAATTTCTGTTGAAATTCTTGGATAATTTTTGATCAAGTTAGCCATGAGGTCAAGGAAAAGAGTTTCGATGTGAGTAGGGTCTGTTTTGTGACTCATTTTTTAGCAGGGATGGTATCTGTGAGAGGCAAGTTTACCATACTTTTTAAAAAAAAATTCCAATACTGCACTAATGGGATGAGTCACCTGCATGACATTTGGATCAATCTGAATTTCTGATATTTAAATTGTGTTTGGTACTTATTGTCTAATCTATTCACAAGGGCATGAACTGGGCCTAAACCTAGTACACGATTGTTTCACCTGATTCTTAAAAATGCAAAATTGACAAACATTTATTTTTAAGTTTATTCAGTTGGTTGGCTATTTGATTGGCTGGATATTTGACTGGCTGTTAGCGTAGCTAATTGGGGAAAACTATACTGCTTGTTTTCTTCTGGCATTTCTGTCAGACATGCATGTTCTGAATGACAGCCCTTTGTTCCAAAAAGTAAGTAAACAAAGGGTGCCGCTGCTTTTGTGCTGATGCACTCTACCAGGGGAGAGCAGCCTGACTTTCATGCAGAGAGATTTGCTGTGGCCTAAAGTGGTGTAATGTGGATTTTTTTTAAATAAAATAAGTATGCACATGTGTTAATGTGTCTTAAGGTCTGTGCTAGTGCTAGTGTTAGTATTAATGTGTGTGTGTGTGTTGTGTGTGTGTGTGTGTGTGTGTGTGTGTGTGTGTGTGTGTGTGTGTGTGTGTGTGTGTGTGTGTGTGTGTGTGACCACATTCGACCCATTTAAGTTCATATTCAGCCTTGTCCTCTGTGTGCAAATTCGAGCAAGGACACAACGATCATAGACCACATCATATACTCCACTGCTGGTGAGTAGTTAAGTACTTACAAAACTTGGATATGACTGTATCCAGCTGTCACGTGGCACAGATGTATGTATGTATGTATGTATGTATGTATGTATGTATGTATGTATGTATGTATGTATGTATGTATGTATGTATGTATGTATGTATGTATGTATGTATGTATGTATGTATGTATGTATGTATGTATGTATGTATGTATGTGTGTGTGTGTGTGTGTGTATGTATGTATGTATGTATGTATGTATGTATGTATGTATGTATGTGTGTATGTGTGTGTATGTATGTATGTATGTATGTATGTATGTGTGTGTGTATGTGTGTATGTGTGTGTATGTGTGTGTATGTGTGTGTATGTGTGTGTATGTATGTATGTATGTATGTATGTATGTATGTATGTATGTATGTATGTATGTATGTATGTATGTATGTATGTATGTATGTATGTATGTATGCATGCATGCATGCATGCATGTATGCATGTATGTATGTATGTATGTATGTATGCATGCATGCATGCATGCATGCATGCATGCATGCATGCATGCATGCATGCATGCATGTATGATGTATGTATGTATGTATGCATGCATGCATGTATGTATGTATGTATGTATGTATGTATGTATGTATGTATGTATGTATGTATGTATGTATGTATGTATGTATGTATGTATGTATGTATGTATGTATGTATGTATGTATGTATGTATGTATGTATGTATGTATGCATACATACATACATACAAGAAAGAGTTGATGACAAAGCAAATCAGACTGAACAAGATGTGTCATCTTCATAACCTCTCCACCTTTCTCCTCACCCATCTTCACATACAGCAGCCATAAAAATGATAACAGAGCAACTAAATAGCTATACTATTCATTGATGACATTTGAAAGTTGTTATTTTGTCTGATGTGCATTGGTTTTGGAGTTTATTTTTCCAACAACCTTGAAGAATTTCATAACATCAACCTTGCGACTGAAAACAAACAAGCAAACATAAAAAGAAAATCTCTCTCTCTCTTTTCTCTCTCTCTCTCTCTCTCTCTCTCTCTCTCTCTCTCTCTCTCTCTCTCTCTCTCTCTCTCTCTCTCTCTCTCTCTCTCTCTCTCTCTCTCTCTCTCTCTCTCTCTCTCTCTCTCTCTCTCTCTCTCTCTCTCTCTCTCTCTCTTCTCTCTCTCTCTCTCTGTGCGTGGGTGGGTGGGTGCACATGTGGTTGTGTAGGTGCCTGCATGCATGTGTATGCATGCGTGGTTGCCTCTATGTGTGTGTGCTTGTGTGCATGCATGCGTGTGTGTGTGTGTGTGCGCGCACGTGCGCGCGCACGTGCCTCTGTGTATGTGTGTTTATGTGTGTGTCTATGTGTGTGTATGTGTGTCAAAGTCTTTTTTTTTTTATTCCATATTATTCATTGAATAAGCATTGATTTGCTTTTTTTCATCAAGCTATCTCTCCAGGGAAAAAAAGAGAAAAATGAACATTTCACCAATATTGTCTAACTTACATGATCCAACAGCCTCAAAATTAAGATATGCATGCATTTGTATGTGCGTGTGGTTTATTCAACTAACTTCACACTGACAACCATTCCTTAATCACTGATTCTTTCCCAAATAGCTGTCTTACATGCAAAAGCCAGAAACATCTGGTATTTCAATTCTGAGCCATTCACTATAATCAGCCCCTCCCCCCTTTTCTGCTCCATTCCATCACTCTTTCAAAGAAATACGTGCACCTCTGGATGTATGGGAGTCAGAGGAGACTAGCCTGCTACCACATGTGTCCGTGGCATGCAAGTAATTACCAGAAGTCGTTGACTCCTGGATGTGCATGAATGCAAACCACGTGTACCGCTAGGCCTTTGATGTTGTAGGCTGGGCTCTTTGAAACTCACTCCCTGGCCCTCACAGCACTGGGTGTTTGCGTTGTATTGGGCCAGTCTGGGTCCTGGCTGTCTGACAGACCCCCTCCTGCCTTTAGTTCCGTTCAGTGTCAGATCTGAACCGACATCTGGAACTTGTCAATTATGCCCCAGCACACAGATGCTTTGACAGAGAGTGGCTTCCCTTGTCAGTTCCAGTCCAGCTGTCACTTATCTCCCCTTGTTAGCGTTGTGTTTCTGTAGAGGGTTTGAAGTATATTAGGCTGGCTGTTTAATTTCTGTTCTTTTTTTTCTTTCTTTTTTGAAGGATTGGAGTAGTTATGGAGAGAATGGAGGAGTGATATGGAAAGGAGTGAGGAGAAAGCTTTTGTTTCCAGTTAATTTCATAATTGTTAAAATGGACTGGGGCATCCCCTTTTTGTGTCATTGTAATTCCTTTAGAAATGAACTAGTGAATGGTTTCTCTCACAGTTATCAGTAGGGATTTGAAGAAAGGAGGGGGGGAGGGTGGTAGGCTAACACAGGACAGAGAAAATGAGTGCATAGACAGTAATGGGAATTCAGGAAATGCTGTTAAAATTCTCAGGTGATTTTTGATACAATTATAAAATATCTGGGGTCAAGGATAGAAGGTCACGCTTGAGCAGGGTCTGTTTTGTGGCCCATTTTTTCTAGCGATGATGGGCATCTGTGAAAGGCAAGTTTAGGACACTTTTTTCAATTTGTAACACTGCACTAATGATGTGAGTCACCTAATGAAGATTTGGACCAAACCAGCCACAATGGCACAGTGGTTAGTGCTTTGGATTTTGAACTGGAAGGTCACGGGTTCGAATCCCATAAGAGTTATAGGGATTTTTCAGACTCCAGCCAGCTCCTACTCAGAGTTAGTGTGCTGTGGGCTCAGTGGGAAGACTGTGACCACACAGTCAAGCTTCTTCCACTTTTCTAAAGCGAGTTTGAGAGTGTTACTCAAATTAACTGACCAACACTGCAAGTGTCTGTATCTCTCGGGCCTGGGATTATATTATGATAATAAGCATAGAGTGCAACCCTGTCAAGGTCTGAAGGCATATGCACTTCCACAGCAGCGTCATTACCTCATCCTCATCATCATTGATCATCATGTAATAAAAAAAAAAATCCTCTGATTTAGTGGTTCCAGTTGTTTGATGTTCTGGTCTCATGGTGACCCCAGATTTGGCTTGCCCATACACTTCTGTACCTGTGGTGGGTTTGTATCAAAGCCTTTGGGATTGGAGGTTCGCAGGGAGGATGGTCATAGGAGGGGCGTTGTGGTGGTTGCCACCTCGGGTAGGTAACTCACTCAGTCTTGTTGTGTGACTTAGCTAATACTGTTATTAGTAGGGGGCCTAGTAGGTGGTGTCCTGCGTATGTTAGCTCATAACAGGCACCACTAAACACCACCAAAGTGACCCAGTAGAAGTGCAGGGCCCCTCTGGCTGGTGGTCCTATGGCGGCCTGTTATTGATGGGCTCCCTATGGACTTCCGACCCTGAGGATAAGACATAATGAATCTGGGAATAGTTGTGGCAGGGAGATTGAAATGAGCGGCATGGGAACAGCAGGATAGAGACATCACAAAAGAAGAGGCAGCAAAAAGAACAAAAAGATTTGGATCACTCTGAATTTTGTTATACTGATGTTGTCATTCCTCATGGAGTTCTTGTAAAGTGGTTAAACTAGGTCACATGAAAAAAGTAACTATGCCACCTTAGCTATTCAACAATTTTATTTGATATATACCTGGGAGAGGAGATGGGCGCCGCCCTCAGTATGCTGGCCCCTGGAGAAGCTGAGGTCTCTGATGCCTTGCTCCTACGACTGCCTAGGCTGTGGGACATCTTTATCTTTATATATATATATATATATATTATATATATATATATATATATTATATATATATATATATATATATATATATATATATATATACTTGGAGGGGTTGTTTGCTTTTCTTGTTTTCTTTGGTTTGGTTTGGTTTGTTGGTTGATATTTTGGGGAGGGGTTGTTTTGGGGTAATTAGTGAGCAGGACGGGGATGGGTCTTTCCTCGCAAGTTCATCAATGGTGAGATTTTTGCCTACGTGTCTGTTTTTGCCACATTCAGGTAGCTTCATTCAGACTCCGGGACATGTCTAAACACGACACAATGTGCATGCTGTTTTGATTTTTTAAATAATGTTGTCATCTATTTTACTGGCATGAACGACCACTCTTCCAAGAGGTAGAACAGGTTTTGTGTTTTTGTGTGTGTGTGTGTGTGGTGTTGTGTGTGTGTGTGTGTGTGTGTGTGTGTGTGTGTGTGTGTGTGTGTGTGTGTGTGTGTGTGTGATGTGGGGAGGTCTGCATCACTACGATTTATTTCATAACGTATTTCTTTCCATCCCTAAAGAAATCATACTAACAAATACAGAATCATTCTTGTTTTGATTTCAGTGTTATTAACGTAAGGATGAAATCATGACCAAACATGATAAAAGTAAGACTGCGATTTAGATAGGAAAAAAATCCGTTTAGACAGTTGGCTATTGTGTGATTTTATTGTTGCTGGTATTGTTGTTTGTTGTTGTTGTTGGTGCTGTGCTGCTGCTGCTGCTGCTGCTGCTGCTGCTGCTGCTGCTGCTGCTGCTGCTGCTGCTGCTACTGCTGCTGCTGCTGTTCTTGCTGTTGTTAGTTGTTCGTTGTTGTTGTCCATGATTTTATATATTTGACTTCACCAAAGGTCAGTTGACAGAGAGAGAGAGAGAGAGAGAGAGAGAGAGAGAGAGAGAGAGAGAGAGAGAGAGAGAGAGAGAGAGAGAGAGAGAGAGAGAGAGAGACAGAGACAGAGACAGAGAGAGAGAATTGATAAATTCAATAAACTGATTAATCAACGAATATGGATGATCATTTATACGAAAGGACACAGGTTTGAGACCAAACCTAATCTTACAATCTATCCTCGAAAATGTTTTAAAACAATGACAGGGATATGGGGCAGGCCAGGAGAGAGGAGGAGAGAGAGAGAGAGAGAGAGAGAGAGAGAGAGAGAGAGAGAGATGAGAGAGAGAGAGAGGAGAGAGAGAGAGAGAGAGAGAGAGAGAGAGGGGGGGGGGGGAGGGAGGGAGAGAGACAGACAGACAGACAGACAGACAAACAGACAAACACACACAGATAGACAGATAGACAGATAGACAGATAGACAGACATTCAGACACACAGACAGACACACAGACAGACACACAGACACAGACACACACAGACACACAGACACACAGACACACAGACACACAGACACACACACACACACACACACACACACACACACACACACACACACACACACACACACACACACACAGAATTCAAGTCAGACAGACAAGTAACGACAATGACAGAAAGAAAAATGAAATATAGACAGATTGACAAATTCTACACAAAAACGCTGATAATGGTGCAGACACAAATAAGTACAGACAGACACACTTGCAGCAAAGGAGTAGGGGTGAAGAGGGGAGGAGGTTTGGGAGAGGTTGGGAGGGGTACAGGGATGTGGAGCTTGCATAACATGGCTTTGTGTTAAGTCGATGTCTCTGGTTTTCGTCCGATACAGTTGTCCATTGATTAGGGTTGAAGTGGAGAAATGAGAGCGACAAGAAAGACTGAGGGTGGGGGATGTGGAAGATAGTGTAGAGCAGAAGTCGTTTAGGAACACAGAGAGAAAGACTGACAGCCCCAGAGTAAGAGACAGACAGATAGATAGACAGACAGAAAAAAAACAGATTGAGACATAGTGCCTGGCAGTCACAGAGAGACAGACAGAGACACAGAGACAAAGTCAAAAGATTAAACAGGAAATATACTATAAAAACGTCATCAGCATGAACAACAAACCTGGAATCTTCCAGATAGATAATGTCTTTTTTTTCACCTTTCTGTCTAGTTTAAGCCGATTGCCATGTTTCTCAAAAATCCCGTTTTGTTATTTTACTACAAAAATGATGTGTCTTGTCAGTATTTCTCGTTTAAGTTTATACAAGTTTCTTCTTTTCAAAACTTTTTTTAATCACCCAAATGGAAACGTTTTGACATAACAGTGGATGTAGCACTTTCAAAATATATTCATAATTATTTACTTTTGAAAGATAGTTCCTGTTCAATCACAAAGGGTTTGTTTTGTTTTTTGTTTGTATTGTGGTTTTATTGTTATTGTTTTTACTTGCTATCAGCTTCAGCTAAAAGTGAAAGCCAGTGAAGCTTACCAGAAGTCTTCGGTTAAAAAATGATAAATTCTGTTATTTGCATTGTCAGAGTCATGTACCTCTATTCTTGAATGTTTCAGCGAAAGAAGAACTTGTGGCAAAGTCTTAGACCAGATTAACAAATTAAGAAAACCGGTGGCAATTCTTTTTCATGACAAAAATGGAAAGTGGTTGAAAGGATAATGATAAATTCTCAAGAAGATAGAAATAAACTCAAAGAATAAAGGGAGAAAAAGTATCCAGAGACAAGACAGAAACAGGAACACACAAAAGAGACAGGAGGATAGAGACCCAGACGCAGACGCAGACAGACCTACAAAGAAAGGCTTACACGTGAACATGAAGAATAAACCGGACAACACGTATGTGGAGCAGATGATTTAGCGGAACCAGGAAGATAAAACCTGTGTCTGGTTATCTTCAGTGAATCCTGCTGCAATGTCAATGCACGCTGGATTGAGAGATACCTTTGGGTGGAAGGAAGATGAAGAAATGGAGATACAGAGACCAGGGTATTGACCCTGTTGCAATTCATCTAACAGCTAGGGTCAATCCTCCTTCATCACCAGATTAAGTTGGTAGAATACGTTGTTAGATATGAGAAATCCTCTGAAGTCGGAGTGTGGCTGCCTATATGGCGAGCTACTTGAAAACAGTCATACACACAAACTTCTCATACAGTGTACGATTTAAGTCTCACAGTGATTCCCAGGTGGGATGAGTGAGTGAGTCAGAGTGCACATTCTGGGTGACCCCCCAGAGTGTTAAGCTGGGGAACGCACAACAACAACAATACGAGAATAGTTTTTGTCATGTCAAACGCTGGACTTTGTCAACCTGAAAAAATAGACAAGAAAAAAGGTTTTGTCAAACGCTAAACTTCATCAACCTGAAAAAGATTAACAATTCACAACATACTATCTTAATTAATCAATTCTAAAAAGCATATAGGACTAGATTGATTGTGCTAAACACCAGCTTCTGAATCAATATACTATCCCCATATTACTACAAACCGATGTTGGACACCATTCGAAATAATGGTATATACATAGTCATACAGGCAGTACGAATTGCAATATAAACTCTGTATCCCTATTCTAGTGTTTACAATGTAACTCCCCCTTTTCAACTGAGCAAAATATTTAAGACATCGTGTCATAGATTGTAGAAATAAAAGAAAACAATTTCAGTGTTTGCCTGGATTTTTTTTAATACAACATCCTAGGAAGACAGTAAAATAATACTGTTAAAAAAAAAAAAGCATGAGATAAATAAACGGAAGAAAGAGAGAAAGGCAGAAACAGAGTGTGTCATGAAATAAGTCATTTTAACACAACAATTAATGTACAAAAAGGGAGGAAACCTTTGTATTGAAAGAACTCCTGGTTTTGTTATATTAGGACAACAGTACTGAAACCATAGAAACCATACATCTGATTATCTTCGTAAATACAGTATAAACGAAGAGTTCTCTCTCTAAAGAAACACAGGTCTCACAAACTCTCCTTCATTTAGTTGGGACCATGACAGCATCATGGAAATGCCTGCTTCCCAAGCATGCAAACAATTATCCACTCTTACATGTGCATGACAGCAAACAAGCTGTACGCCTGTAACTGTGATGATGCGAGCTGGCTTCATTAAAACTCACTCACTGGCTTGCAAGCCCAAACAGCTGCATTGGAGGCTGGCTGTCAGACCTCTGGCTGTCAGCTCATTGGCAGAGTGGCTCTGAAATGTCATCTGGTGTTTGTTAATGATGTGCACTGCACAACAGCTGGGACAGAGAGTGGCTTTTCTTGTCAGCTCCAGTGCATCTGTCACTTATCTCCCCTTTTAGGGCTAGCTTTCTATAAATCTGGTTATAACTAGATATTTTTTGTTATATGGTGATGATGGCGAGAGAATGTGAAGAGAGGAGCCAAAAGGGATGGTTTTATATCACATGGTTTACTGATGATAATGTGATTATTAGTGGTGAAATAATTGGAGTATCCCCTTTAAAGCAGTTTTCATTTATTGCAAACGAGCTGTGTGTTGGACAGCCAAGTATCTGTAGCATTGAGCTCACAATCTGAGGGAACGGATATGAGCCACCACCAAGAGATTTTTCCCAGGAGGTAACATCAGTACCAACTTCACTTCCCCGATAGTCCCTAAAATAAAAAGAGTATAAACCGAGGTTCTGTGTCCGAAGACACACAGGATATATTGCTTCCATGCTAACATTTGTTCAGAGAAGAGTAGGACATTGCATTCCGATAGTAAGGTAGTAACGGATGATAACATTTTTATAATTCATGCATACTGGTTAGATGTGTTTTGACATCATCATGAAGTTGGAATGCGGCTACCCTAAAGGTGAGCAAACGGTTGCATACTAAATTCTAACCATTGGCCTACCTCGAAGCTCCAGCTAAGGAAGAGGAGGGTGGGAATGAAATTGAAACAAACCAGTCCTCAGGTTATGTAATCATCACTTGTAAGAAATTAAAAAAAAAATTAAACCAAACAAAATAACCTCCCAGAAGGTGGAAAGCAGCAACCTAAATAATGGGAGGAGGGGGGGGGGGGGGGGGGGGGACAGTCGCATACGCAAAACTCTTATTGATCGGAGCTCTAGCCCAAAGAGCAAAAAAATGAAACCTTAAATAAATTTCTGGGGTTTGTCCCCTTTATTTAAGGTTGTTTTTTTTACTCTCTGGCTACAGCTCCGGTCAATAAGATTTTTGCATATGCGACCGTTTACCCTCCACCTCCCCCCCCCCCCCCCCCACACACACTATTTAGGTAGCCGCTTTCCACTTTCTGGGACGTTATTTTGTTTGGTTTAATTTTGTTTTTTTTTGTTTTTTTTAATTTCTTACGAGTGATGATTGCAAAAACCTGAGAATTTTTGACGGTGTTATTGTTGTGTTTTGTTTGATGGGTGAGTATGCTTTGTTTTGTTTTTGTTTGTTTAATGTTCGGTTTGCTTTTGTCTTGCTTTTTTGTTTTGTTTTCGGGAGTGGGGGGGGGGTTTACATTATTTGTTTTTTTTGTTTTGGTTTTGTTTGTTGTTGTTTTGTTTTTTGCTTTCCTTTGTTGCTTTCCTTTGTTGATGTTTGTTTTTCATTTCTTTCAACTTTGATATAACAAAGGTTTATTCTTTTATGTTACTAAGTTACAGAATAAGTCCTACTTAAATGTGAGGGAATGGCACTAACAGTCATACAAAGTAGACAATTATTTAACTGTCAACGAAAACAAGGATAGGGTGAGGGAGACAGAGAGAGACACATACACACAAAATCATATCTGAATCGACAAAAATAAACAGCAAGATGAACAGATTGAGACAGACAAATGGGGGGTCAGACAAAGAAGAAAACAAAGAAAAAGAGAAAGGGGGATGGAGAAGAGGGGGAGGAGGGCAGGCTTGCAGGGGGCTAGGCAACTTTCATAACACGGCTTTGTCCAAAAGCGGTCGGTCGGTGTCTCTGGTTTTCCTCTCTCAGTCATTGGCTGATCTGTGCTGAAGTGGAGAGATGGAGATGGGTGGTAGAAAGGAGAGAGGGTGGGTGAGGTTAAAAAAGTCACTGGGAGGAAAGAGAGAGATGACCTGACTGTCTTTTTCTTCTTCTTCTTCATTCACAAAATTATTAGAGGCAGACAGACAAAGCAACTTTCTAACAAAAATACTACATACAGACATAGAGGAGGCAAGAAATGGTACTGAACAAGTCATTGCCCAACTTTGACTGTTGTGGCAAAAGAAAGGTTTTCTGCATCTGTGTTCTCAGCGTGAAAAGTTAGGGGTTAAGAACAAAAAGTTATTGGCATAATCCTATGACACTGTTTTCCTTCTTCCTTCATCTTCACCTATCCCGTACTCCCGCAGACCGTGGGGGCACCAATGAAGATTTGGCAACCAGCTTCCTCCACTCCCTGCGATCCTTTGCTTTCCGTAGCAAATCGTTCCCCCGAGGCCAGTCCACTCTCTGATGTTGTCTTCCCAGAAAAATCTTATTTTTATCTCAAATACCGAGGCATGCGTTATGAGTCAAAATACTCAGCAGAGACTTTTGGAAAATCTTCAGCTTTTGCCATCATGTACAAACTTAATAAAAGCTGTCTATTCACTGTGGATACTTAATTGTGAACAAATTGCAATGTACCTCTTTAATCAGGTTAAATATCTCTGAAAAAGATGCATAAAATCACTGTTCAGAAAAGCACTGAAGGTTTGGTTCAGGCTATTTTCAGCCCCCCTACCCCCCCCCCCCCCCCCCCCCCCCCCTATCTGACAGACCTCCTACACTAGGCTCAGCAGTAGTGCTGGCTCTGGAACGTCATCTGGTGTGTGTCAGCACAGCCCAGCATACAGCGACTCTGACACAGATTGGCTTCCTGTGTCAGGTTCAGTCTACCTGCCACTTGTCTCCCTTTATCAGGCCTATAGTTCTCAAGAGAACGCGAGACTGCAGCCCGGATTTATATTTCCTTATTGAAACAAATAATGATAAGACAGTTCGGGGTGGGGAAGTGGGACTTTGTTCTTCTCGTTTTATTTTTATTAGTAACACTTGATCACTACAGCAGTAAACATTTAAATTATGGGCTGGCTTTTTTATTTGCTTAAAAGTTCACCAGCGCCTAACATCTGTTACTCTTATCAGTTAAGTGTTCTGTACAATCCAGTGCGATTTTGGTCACATCATAAAAATCCATATGCAGAAAACAGGGATTTTTTTCCACAAAATCTTAAACCACCATACATTATTTCATATGATTATAATTCCACAGTTATCTAAATGGTGGGGTTTGAAATCTTAATCTGTGCAAAGTATCAGAAGAATAAACGATCTATTATTACGAAAATCCAGAACATTATTGTAACTGACAGCAAGCCTGCCAGCAAAAACAATGTAATTCCATATGCCCACCTCCCTCCTCCCATTCCCCTTGTTTTATCTTACCTTTTCTTCCTTCAAGGGCTAAAACACCGGAGTTCACCAATGATGGGATGTTACACATGCAACCGTATTTGCCCACCATTAAGGTAGCGGCATTCCAACTTCGGGGATGATGTTTAAACACAACACCAGTATGAATGCATTTCTAAACTTTGTCGTCCATTCCCTTCGCCATTTACTGTCTACACATCCCAAAAGCCGAACCGCGGGTATGAATGTGTGGGTAAGATGTTCTGCGTAGGTTCGCACACCAGGCCTCGGTTTATCGTCTCATTCGAAGCACTTTCGGGGGAGCGGAGTCAGTATTGATGCAAACTCTGAAGAGAAAACTCCCCTTGACTGGGTGTCTCGTGATAGTAAAAACCTGGGATCAGTCCCTGGTCATCAGATAGTGAGGGTGGGGCTGTAACCTCCCCCCTCCCCTACCACCACCCACCCAGCCACCTCCATACTACTATTTGTTTCTTGAGGAAGGGCGAAAGGTGAATGCATGCAGAGTAAAACTGTAAGCATCAACATAGGCTTTCTTTGACACTGTGAAGGTATCATGTAGTATAAGGAAACCCTGGAATTCTGCCTGTGTGTAAGATCAATTTTGGGATTGATGTGTAGCATCAGTCTCAGGAGGCAGGGCAGGTGTGTGTATGTGTTGTTCATTCCTTCTTTGCTCATTTGCTCTTCTTGTGTTTAACATTATGTTCACTATAGTGATACTATACGTGTGTGTGTGTGTGTGTATGTGTGTGTGTGTGTGAGTGTGTGTGAGTGTGTGTGTGTGTGTGTGTGTGTGTGTGTGTGTGTGTGTGTTTGTGTGTGTATGTGTGTGTGTGTGTGTGTATGTGTGTGCATTCAAAAGTGTCTGTCTGTCTGCCTGTCTGCCTGTCTGTCTGTTTGTCTGTCTGTCCTCAGGTGTCATGCCGGCAATAGAGCATTGGTGCATGTGAATTAAGAAGGTGACAAGTTGAGAATGTCAGTTTGGGAACACTACAGTGTATTAATTTTCCTCTGTGATGCAAATCAATGCAACTGGACAGACAATTGAATCAAGCAATGCTGTTCCCTGCAACATTTCTCTAAACATGCAAGATCAGGGACAATTAGAAACTAATTTTCTGAAATATTGGCTCATTCATAAGGGCACAAAATGGATATGTGGTAAGGCAGGTGGAGAGTGATGGAGGATGGGTGGAGGAGCAGTAAAGATGAGGACCATGCAGAGTGACTGTCAGTGGGGATTTTTTTTATATCTGGATTCATGAAATGCTGTATACCCTATATCCCCATAAGTTTTTCTAAAACAAATTTGGAATCTCTATGTAATTGTGTAGAAATTATAGCACCTACTGTTCTGTGCTTATAAAAGCACACATATAACATCAAATATGTATATGCAGAAAACATGGGTTTCAAAATGTTCTACACAATGGCATACAGATTCTATATTTTATTATAAAGAATGTCTAAGATTTTATTGTGTAGAAAGTATCAGCATAAAACTTTTACAGTGCCAATGACTGAAAATGGTATACAATTCAAGACAATACAATACAATGTTCCCATCCAATCATGTTTTCTTATTAGGTACAT
>CM060325.1:12401587-12404087 GCA_030674155.1 Stramonita haemastoma | reverse complement strand
TTCATCCATGACAAGCTCTTAGCATAACAACCAATGAGTAAAGGAGAGGGGAGAAACGAAGTTGGAGAATGGGTGCCTACATGGTGTGGGGACTCGAATACAGCCATACTATAAACTCACACACTTCGCATCCAGCGTGTACTTATGATCTCACAGTCATTCCTGCAGTCTTGTGGATGCTCTTTATATATACTGTGATGGTATGGCGTGATGCAATATACTGTCATTTCATTTCACGCAGAGACATCTGCTGACATAAAGTGGTATAAAAAATAGGGTGCGTGTTGATGTTCAGAACCTGTGCCTGTGCTATATTGATATTATTTTGACGAGGTTATTGTTTATATGTATGTATGTATGTATGTATGTATGTATGTATGTATGTATGTATGTATGTATGTATGTATGTATGTATGTATGTATGTATTATTATGTATTATTATTATGTATGTATATATTATATATATATATATATATATATATATATATATATATATATATATATATATTTATATATTATATATTTATATATATGACTTATAACCCACTGGAATTTCTCTGTTTTAGAGACAATAAAGTATTTTGAATTTGATATTTGAATTCGATGTCTGACAGCGTTTCTATCTCAAGTAACCTACAGGGTGTTAAGCTGGGGAACTACCAACATTAAGTTACGCTCTAAGCACTGGGAATGCAGGAAAACTTCATAAAAGGGGTGACACCCACTTGGCTTCAATCGACAGATTTGAGTATGTTATGGGTTGAAGATACTGCAATGATACAGTCGACCTTCTTCTTCCATAGTGACAATAACGATTTGGTGGAAAGTGTCGAAATTAATACACAAACACATTGCAAGTGTCTGTATTTCTCGGGACTTGGTTTACACCTGGGTATGATATATACACACAAAAATGAAGGGTAAAGCATAACTGTGTTACATATAGCTTTCACCTTTTTTTTTGCTGGGGGTTCATGATACTGCTATCATTATTATCCTTCTTCCTTGATGACTCTGCGCTAAAGACAAAAGTGTCTTAGGCCTTGCCCCCCCCCCCCCCACCCCCCCCCCCCACCCCCACCCCTGGTGCCCTAGTCTCTGTGTGAACTCAGTTTTTAGCCTCTCTTCTTCTGTCTGTGTATTAGGTAAATGCCCTTTGGAAAAATAGATTAAACTGACCGTTAGAAAAGTATAAGTATTTAGAAAAGTTAATAATCCTCTCTCTCCCTGATATTATATTCGACTTGGGGAGGTAATAACCTGGCGGTAGCATGTAGTTAAAAGAGTGTAATTAAGCAGTTGCTGCACCTGTGTCTTCCCTCCACCCCCACCCCCCTCTCTCTCTGTCTGTATCTCTGTCTTGTCTGTCTCTGTTCTTTGTCTCTCTCTCTTTCTGTCTGTCTGTCTCTCTTGTCTCTCTCTGTGTCTGTCTGTCTTTCTGTCTGTCTGTCTGTTTCTCTTGTCTCTCTGTCTCTGTCTCTCTCTCCCCCCCCCCCTCTTCTCTCCTTGTGCACGCAGACACGCGTACATGAACGTGGGTACGCGTGCACACAATTATTATTACTGTGTGTGTATGTGTGTGTGTGCGCGTGCGTCCGTGCGTGCATGCGTGTGAGTGTGTGGGGGAAGGGTGTGTCAGTGTATGTGTGTATGTGTGTGTGCGTGTGTGTGTGCCAGCCTCTGCTTCTGCCTCTGACTGTATTTGTGCCTTTCTCTGTGTGTGTGTGTGTGTGTGTGTGTGTGTGTGTGTGTGTGTGTGTGTGTGTGTGTGTGTCTGTCGTCTGTCTGTTGTCTGTCTGTCTGTCTGTCTGTCTGTCTGTCTGTCTGTCTGTAAATGTTTCTGTATGTCGGTGTGTCTATAAAAAAAAAAAATCTTTGTATCCGTCACCGTGTGAGCAAGCATGCGGGCGTGCATGATGCGTATGTATGTATGGATGGATGGATGGATGGATGGATGGATGGATGGATGGATGGATGGATGGATGGATGGATGGATGGATGGATGGATGGATGGATGGATGGATGGATGGATGTTTTCTTCTTATTTAGTCCCCAACTTCCCTACCCCATCCCTTCCATCTCCCTCCACCTTCCCTCCCCCCTCCCCACGTTTTCGATCCGGTGTACTTTTGCAGAGAAAATGGTAGTAGCATGTGGTGTGAACAATAACCACACAGCTGGTACCCCCGTGTCAGGTTCTTCCAGAAGGTCAAATTACACGTCTCTGTAGGCAGATGTAATAAGATTGACACACGACAACACACCACACACACACACACACAATGTACATATACACATGTCAAACATACACACAAGCACACGTATATTCACGCACACACACACACGCACACATGGGTGCACACACACATACACATGTACACATGCTCACACCACACACGTACACCACACACACATGCACACACACACAATGTACACATACACACACATGCACGCTCCGCACACACACATGCGAGCTCTCTCTCTCACACTCACACTCAC
>CM060325.1:12384087-12391587 GCA_030674155.1 Stramonita haemastoma | reverse complement strand
CGCTTGAAGAGGCCAACCTTGGGAGCAGAATAGCGGAATAAGCTATCAAAGCTATAGGCTATAAGCTTGCAAAGTCTGTGCAAGTGTGTTTGTGTGGGTTTTGTTTGTTTTGTATTTGGGTTGTTTTTTTGTTATTTTTTTGGGGGGGTGCTTATTTTGTGATATGTTTCGCTGGAGCCGGAAGGGTCTTGTAAAAATGCACCTTTGGGGCATAATTTTTAGCTGTAAATAGTCGAATTTGTGTTTGTTTGATTAGGACGAAAATCTGTGTGTGCGTCATTGAACACAGTCAGAGCCCTTTATAAATATTTTTGACCACGTTCTTTATTGAGACAGAAGCAAACCTACATGAAAACAGCAAGGACTGTTATAACCCCAAAAAGGTAAAGGTGTCCCATAACTTATGTGGTCGTAGGGGAGCAAGGCATCAGAGACCCCAGCTTCTCCAGGGACCAGTGTTCTGACACAGTTTGTCCCAACAACACAGTTCGTCGTAATTTGCGACGAACTGGGGGCTCGACACAGTTCGTCCCAAATTACGACGAACTGCGTTAGGCCCCCCATGTAAAAACAACAACAACAACAACAACAACATATCTTTAATCAATGTAAGTTCAATATAATGCACTACTTCAGCATTTTAGAAGCTCCTCATACATTTTTGTCAACTTTCTGACTTCAGTTCCAAGTTGTGATAAAGTGCCTTGACGCACTTTGTCACAACTTTTTCAGCACCAAAACCATGCAATGGCAAAAGATCTTGGTATCTTTATTATCATTTCTTTTTTATACTAAAAAAAAATGTTGCCATTGCGTTATTTAGTTGTAACAAAGTGGGTCAAGGCACTTTGTCACAACTTGGAACTGGTCAGAAAGCTGATAAAAATGTATGAGGGGCTTCTAAAATGCTGAAGTAGTGCATTATATTGAACTTTCATTGATTAAAGATGTGTTGTTGTCTGTTGTTGTTTTTTTTACATGGGGGGCCTAACGCAGTTCGTCGTAATTTACGACGAACTGTGTCGATCCCCCCGGGGGCTCGACACAGTTCGTCACAAATTACGACGAACTGCGTTGTTGGGACGAACTGTGTCAGAACACCAGCATGTTGAGTGCGGCGCCCATCTCCTCTCCTTCGGTGCTTTGCCTTTTCTGACCCTAAAGAGGCCAGGTACCATTTACAGCTGGGTGGACCAGGAAACTGTACTGAAGCCAAGGCGCGCAAACGGTCACCCATCGAATTGGTAACCACACTCGATGCTGCTTAACCTTAGCTTGGGGAAAGCGAGTGCTCTGACCAGTGAGCTATCCCGTCCCCCTGTTATAACACAGTATAGCTAATAGTTAAACGTTTCAGAATGCAAATAATGGCTCAAAGCAGATAAACAAACGAACAAGTAAACAAAGAAACAAACAGCGAAGAAAAAAAAACAACCAACAGAATGTTAATGACCAAACTATCAAACCCATCAATAAGTAATCACAGCAATAGGAAACTGATAATGATAAGGACTGTCATGATGGTGGTGGTGGTGGTGGTGATGATGATGATGATGATGATGATGATGATGATGATGATGATGATGATGATGATGATGATGATGATGATGATGAAGAATCTATATTGCATGCTATTTTTGTTGGGTGTGTGTATGTACGTGTTTGCGTGCTTTCGTGTGCGTGTGCGTTTGCGTGTGCGTGTGATTGTGTGTGTGTGTGTGTGTCTGTCTGTCTGTCTCTGTGTCTGTGTGTGTCTGTGTGTCTGTGTGTCTGTGTGTCTGTGTTTGTGTGTAATTCCGTACACATTTATGCACACACACACCACACACACACACACACACACACACACACACACACACACACACACACACACACACACGTGTTCACACATCCAAACATAAATAAAACCAATATGCACATATGCGCCCACGTGTGCGCGCGCGCACGCGCATACGAGCGCGTAATCCCCAAAAAGTGCGTGTTGTGTGCAAGTGGAGAGGTATGCACTCAGAGGCCAGACGGTGCGCCAACTGTCATCGGCAGTTGAAAGGGACCAAAGCTGTCAATCAAAACTGGCCACGTGAGGCCTGCACGCGTTAGCGCTCACCCTTGAGACACTTGGCCACAATATGCCTCCAGCTCTCTCTACTAGGCTCCATGCTGCCTGCGTACGTCATCCTCTGCTGGCTGTTATGGTTTAGTTAGTTTTTTCCCGTCCTCTGCTTCTAGATTGTGTGCTGTTGTATTTGGGGCGGGGGGGGGGGGGGGGGGGGGTTGGGGGTTTTGTTTAGTTTGGTTTTGTTTGTTTTATTTTGTGTTTTTTGGGGGAAGGTTGTTTTGTTTTTTGGGGGGCGGGTTAGTGAGGGTTTTTTTATGTGCAGAGAGGCTTGTATTGGTTAAGTTGGTCAGAGCAGAGTTTTGAGAAAGTGATTTGGTTGGTTTCGTTGGTTCAGATTAAGTAGAAGATTGACACTGGAGATACCTCCCCCCTTCCCCAAAAAAAACAAAAACACATACACACACACACCACTTACATTCAGATGCCCTTGTATAAACACACACATACATACACACACACAAACGCACGCACGTACGCACGCACACATACACACGCGCGCGCGCACGCACGCACGCACGCTCGCACGCATGTGCGTTCGCAATCCTGTATTCGCCATTTCTTGTGAAGAAGAAGAAGAAGAAGAAGAAGAAGAAGAAGAAGAAGAAGAACAAGAACAAGAAGAACAAGAAGAAGAAGAAGAACAACAACAACAACAACAACAACAACAACAAGAACAAGAACAAGAAGAACAAGATGATGATGGTGATGATGATGATGATGATGAATATGAGGAGGAGGAGGAGGAGGAGGAGGAGGAGGAGGAGGAGGAGGAGGAGGAGGAGGAGGAATAATGTGATGGTGATGATGATGATTTTTCAATCCTTTTAAACTGGACACGCAGTCAATCAATTAACCAACAAAGGAGAAAAAAATACTAATACTAACTTTAGAAATAACTAAGTCAATATCAAAACAGAGAAACTAGCCAATCAAGCAACCCCCCCAAATCCCAAATAAACAAAACCAGCCTTCAATGACGCAAGATGTTAAAACACATCCTTCCAACAAAACCCAAACCAGCACCAGCAGTAGAGGCAAGACTCTTCGCTATCAACATCAGTGAAAACAGACGACATAATATTGGCTCAAGAATTAACATCCATCAATCATCACCAGTCAGCGACTGCGCACGCATATAGTCAATCGCTTCTTGTGCCAGAAATGTTTCAACATCACCATTAAAAGCAACCCGCCCATTCTCCCCCCTCCTCCCATCTCCCTCCTCTCCTCCCCTCCACTCCACTCCACTCCCCAGGGAGCGCAAGAAGCATGTTTGCAATATTGTTTTAACACAAACATCACTCGCCGAAGCCTAGGGGCCCAATATGGCGGACAATCTGCCATCTTGTGCTTCTCCCGGCATGCTGTGAGAGGCGCCATCTGTTTCCGGCTCTCTGCGCAGGCGCGAAACAAGTCTTCAAGGCTATCCGTTTACCGGGTGTTGTGGCGTGCGGGAGTGGCGTCAATGTGTCTGTCTGAATGTATGTTGTCTGTCCCGACTGTTATTGTTGGGTATATGTGTTGGTTGTGGCCGTATGTATTGGTGTTGCGTCTGTGTGGCTGTCTATGTTCTCTCTCCCTGTCGTATTTTGCTTACCTGCCGTAGTGGTATGTATACTTACACAGTTGGACAAATATAGAAAGAAATGGAAATTTATTCTTTAGAGAATAATTCTGTTAGAATGCTAACTTCTCAGTACATGTCAGGAATAAACAAAACAACCACAGAAGAAGAAGAAGAAGAAGAAGAAGAAGAAGAAGAAGAGAGAAGAAGAAGAAGAAGAAGAAGAAGGAGAAGAAGAAGAAAAAGAAGAAGAAGAAGAAGAAGAAGAACAACAACAACAACAACAAGATATGAGAGACTTCAAAAATATATTGCAGGAAGAAGGAGAAAACCTTTTGTATAAGTTCTGCTTCTGTTGATTCACCATCTCTCTCTTTCATTGTGACAGAAAACGATTGATTTTACTGTATGATGATCAGGGGTGAGATGTATGATAAAATGGTCACTACTGTAGTCCACCTTGGGTTGAGAAAACTTGACAAGATCTTATTATTATATGTTATCGTAGAATGCTTAGTACATGAATAGGTAACTTTAGAATGCTTACTGTAGTTATCTTAGAATAATTATCATAATTATGATATCTTAGAATATCTAAACAAATACCAATCACAGCTTTCTTCCTGTTTGTTGTTGTTGTTGTTGTTGTTGTTGTTGTTGTTGTTGTTTTTAAATACACACGGCGGGGACTGGATGTAAAAAAAAAAAGCGCATAAGTGCTTATTCCATTATCCTCGATATCATTATCCTCGGTATAAAGGGATACATAAATGAATGAATAAATAAAGAAATGAATGAATGAATAAATAAAAGAAATAGCTAAGATGATGAATTTTTAAAAACCAAATTATATGTCTGTCAGGCCTGTAATTGCCCTCAATAGGATGATTATAAAGTTTTGTTTGGGTTTTTTTTTTATACTTGACTTGCTTTGCTTTTAGTTTTAGTTCATTTTCTTGCGTTTATTCATTTCAAAAAGGGACCTACCATATGGCTCTTTTCAGATCTTTTATGGCTGATTTCATACCCATCCCAGCAAATCGATCTAGGTCCGCATGTACGTCAAAGTCCCCTACTTTACACCACTACACACTGACATCTGTTGAGTGTGACAGCTGTCAATACAGCCCGTGTAGCACCAGTTACATCATTCTGTGGTAGATAGGGGGAGAAACACGGTTAATTGATAGTCGTGCCACTGGACTGTGCATTGTCCTTGCTTGTACTGACATAGATAAAGCGAAATATCGTAATATAATTATGGGTTAGCGTGTTAATTATTTATTATAGGCAGGCTAGGCACCCGTGTCTTTAGATAAGAGAGCGTGCGTGTGAGAACTTACTCGCGCACGTGCACAAACAACACAACAAAATATAATACAATGCAATGCAATGCAATACAATACAATACAATACAATACAATACAAACAATACAATACAATACAATACAATACAATACAATACAATACAATGCAATGCAATGCATACTATTCTATACCATACCATACCATACCATACCATACCATACCATACCATACCATACCATACCATACCATACTACACTACACTACACTACACTACACTACACTACACTACACTACACTACACTACACTACACTACACTATACTATACTATACTATACTATACTATACTATACTATACTATACTATACTATACTATACTATACTATACTATACTATACTATACTATACTATACTATACTATACTCTGCTACTTACTTGCTGTGCTGTGCTGTGCTGTGCTGTGCTGTGCTACGCTACACTACACTACACTACACTACACTACACTACACTACACTACACTAATACACTACACTATACAATAGATCTACATCCCTTGTCTTTCACCAACAATTTTGAAAAAAAAATGGTGTCACGCAGACCCCCTATATAGAAAGAACCTCCACCAGTAAGCAGAGAAATAGGACAGGTACACAGGAACTGACAAGGGAAGCCATTTTCTGTCAAAACCATTGTGGGCTGGGTGTTGTGGACAAGAACCAGAGTGCCTGCCATCCAGACCTGCCCTACCTCTGGGCTAATAACTGCAGTCAACGTTCTGTCACACAGAGCAGCACTGGCCCAAAATAGCCCCGATACAACCCAATTCTGGACGCTAATCTCAGCCAAAGTATAGTAGTGATCATCATCAAACAGGTCAGCCAGCATCGAAGTTAGCTAGCAGTACAACTGGTGTATGAAATGTTACGTGGCCTCCAAACTGTCGTCCATTTCTTGACAGGGATTTATTTGTATAATCTTGCTCATTTTCAGTCGACTGCATTAAAAAAAAACAACCGTTCATCACCTTCACCTTCACCTATCCCGCAGTCCTGTAGACAGTGGCGGCACCACTGACGATTTTGCAACCAGTTTCCTTATAATTTATTCCTTATGGTAACAGCGTGTTAAACTCCAAGCCATCTTTTGTTTCAAAAAGTGATCATGAAATAAAATAATTAGATACAAAGTAGACCACCAAGGAATTCTGCACGCTATAAAAGTCCGATGAGAGAGACAGACAGACAGACAGACAGACAGACAGATAGACAAGCAGGCAGGCAGGTAGACAAAACAGCTAGACAGACAGAGAACCCACCCCCACCCTGCAAAAAAGTTAATTTAAAAAACAAACTGTATTGAAGCTTTTAATTACTTTTGAACTGTCTGGCTTAGACATTGCTTGCAACAACTGATACCTATATATACTGCGTGACTGCAGCTTTTATAATTATGATGAAGAGAGAAAAAAAGACAGAAACAAAATGGGTATGGAAAGGGGTCTAAATAAAATTAATGATTGAAACAGATGAGTGAATAAATGAATAAATAAAGTAAAGAAAGAAAAACTGTCTGTCTCTCTGTCTCTGTCTCTCTGTCTCTCTCTCTGTCTCTGTCTCTGTCTCTGTCCTTCTTTTCTCTCTCTCTCTCTCTCTCTCTCTCTCTCTCTCTCTTCTCTCTCTCTCTCTCTCTCTCTCTCTCTCTCTCTCTCTCTCTCTCTCTCTCTCTCTCTCGTACAAACATGAGCAACACAAAACAACTTCTACCACAATTATTATGACACTTCGACATCCATTACAAGAACCAAACAGATGGCAGATTATCAGGGGGAATAACGCTACCTGCATTTCCGTTTGAAGGCTGCACTGACCAGCTGTCTTCTTTACCTGTGTAGTGATCTCTGAGAGAGGCAGTCAGCCTATCAGCCTAGAATGGATGATACCGCCATCTCCAAGAGTGGGAGATGATGGAGAGGGGGGAAGGGGGGGGGGTAGTAGGGGAGGAAGGGGAGAGGTGGTTGTGGATGAGAAGGGATGAGTTCTCTATAGACAGACATGTGGTGCTGAAAATGAGTTGCTATCAGTAAAGTCTGTTTAGTTGGCTCCTGTTCAGAGTTGAAGGCTCATGGAGATAATAACAGAATCTCAGTTATGAAGAGAATATTTTTTAAAATCTTTTTTCTGGTTCTGGTTCTATCTCTATCTTGTTGTTTGTTATCTTTTCTCACTCACTTTTTCTCAATGAACTCTCTGGTTATCTGTTTTCTCTATTCTGCTTCTTATGACCTTCTTCCTCCTTTAAACGTTCTCGTCGATGTAGAATCTTGAATGATATGATACTATTTCTTGTTTTTATTTGTTGTTGTTATTATTTTTTATTATTCTATTTTGTAACTTATTATTTTATTATACTGGTTTTGATCGTATTGTTTCAACAACGTCTGGAATCGGTTGTATGAATATAGATAAACGATGAACCTGTGACATTGTTCCCAACGTTTTTGAAGAGGGGATA